>JAODKE010000002.1:783850-828219 GCA_026779605.1 Mormyrus hasselquistii
ATGGAACAAATCTGTTGTGAAGGGTGCTATATATAAAAAAATAAACTGAATGTATATATATATACATCAGGGGTCACAAAAATGCCTGGCACATAGTTTATTTTTGTTCATTTACCGCAAGTATTGAAAGCGACTGATTATCATTGTTGACATTGTTAACAAAACATGTTCTCTGCATTTAACCCATATGTGACACCATGACATACAGTGGGAAACTATTACTTTGCACCCAGGGAGTATGGCACAGGGGCAGTACCATGCTCAAGGTACTTTGCTGGTCAGGCACGTTCTTGTGCCAGGGACGCTTGATGCTGACGGGTCAGGAGGAATCAAAGATGGCTTCCAGCCCAGCTGCGCCTCCACCTCAGTAGCCCTTTTAACTTACATGTAATGCAAAAACTTTGCAATAAACGGTTTCAAAAAAGGCCCAGTTCTGGGTGGGTGGGGGTTGCTGAGCATACAGGCTGACCCCTAAGGTCAGTCCATCTACAAATATATCCACGACAATTATTTTATATTTCACTGCATTTATGATTGTTGTCAACTATCCATCTTCTAACTGCTTATCCAGTGGCACTGGGAGAACATACAAACTTAACACACACGCACATGTTTGTAGTCATGTCTTTGTGGGGACCGTCCATTCATTTCTATGGGCAAAACCCTCATCCCAATACAGGTTTTTATCACATTGTGGGGATTTTTGGTGCCCACAGAGTAATATATACATACCCCCCTCCCACTTCACAAACATAAGACATCAAAGAAACATCAGTTAGCCTAACTGTAAAGCCTGATTTTTGGTTGTTTGAAGACTTTCACTGTGTCTTATGCAAGTGTCCAACATAAGCAGCCTTACACTGTCGCTAACATTTATACTTCTGCGCGGTCTGCATCACTGTGATGTGTTTAGTTATTTGTAGTTGGTGCGTAGTTGGTGTGTAGCTGGTGTTAAAACCACAACAGCGATCCTGTTGTGAACTGAATGACATTTTTCTTAGTTTGCCCTTATGACCATGCTGCTGATTCAGTCGCATGTATCCGCACTTCCTGCAGTTACTTAGAGGCGTGGCCACATTCCTGCGCATAATGTGCGGTAATGGAAACAGTATGGGTATATGGGTATTCCTACCTTAACTGGAGCTGCCACACTTATGCCAATGAAGTTCTTGCCATTTGAATGTTTGACAGTTCAAGAACAAATTTTATTAAGATGAGATTTGACAGTATGTATATATATACACATCTCATATCTTACACTCTTGAATTCAGAAATGGTTTGGGTGATTTTCTAACCGCTCTGTTAGGCAGCGTCTGGGGAAAACAGGCTTTTCCACTGAGCTCCCTAAAAATCATGCATAAATACTTGAAATAAAACAAGCACTGTAAATCTCAGTCGGTTTTAGGCCAAAACACATATGATCAAATAAAACAATAATGCAAAAAATTCAGCAGCATCACCCAGAAATCCACAGTTCACATGTTCATGACAAAGAAATTTCTGCAAAAGAAGGATGCAGACGAGTCGAATAAAATTAACGAAAGATGTACGTTAATGAAGAATGTGACTTGTCCCGCATGTATGTAAAATCTGATAAAACCTATGAATATAAAATACAACCACTTATGAAAAAAAAATTGCTCTTCAAGTTTACACTTTAAGTAACCTGAAGTATATGCATGGACAATTCCACATATTTATAATTTTTTTTTCACTTTTCCAAAATTGAATTATGAATGAATCTGCCATGACCATTTTTTACAGGGGCACCAGACCACTAGGGGCATGCTGGGAGTGTTGCAATAGTACTGTGTAGTCACCTTACACCGCCATCTTGGTGCAACCGTATTCAGTACACTGCAAGCGGTGATGTGAAATGATGTTACAGAAAAGCAACTGATATAAAGAAAAAACAGATGTTACTGAATGTGATCAATACACACTGAGGCAAAATGGTTGCGAACTGACTGCTGTTGGTTATGAGAATATCGTAAATTATCTGTTAGTTAGTTGTTTTATTTTTTTTTTTTTTTCAAAAATTGCGGATAACACTGAAGTGAATGAAATCGAATAACTCTGAAGGTCTCATTTCTTCATTTCTGCCTGTGGACATGAACTGCAGAGGAAAAGTGTGGAGAAACTATTTTGGCAAGTATAAATCTCATGCATATTACTCATCATATATGATTGTTATATACTGCTTATCGTTTTCTTATTTTCATAACGTAATGGTCAAATTAAGCAATTAGTTTGCTCTGTGCTGCAATGTTAATGTTACAGTGCTGCATCAGTTGCCATTGTTATTACAAAAAATCTGGCATGACAACACATAAGTAAATGTGTTTTAAAGGTAAATTGCTGATCAATTTAATTTATCCCTGGATGCGTGAAAAGGGACTTTCTGAGTTGTTTCTTTTTCTGTTCCTCTCTTGATACCTGTAATGCTCTCTCTTTACTGTAATGTCCCAGGTTCACTATTGTTTACCATACACACAGACAGTCCTGCACCACAAAGGAAAATATGCACCAAGATGGCGGATGGCAGCGTTTGCTCTGTGCAACATCCTCTGCAACCCTACTTTTCCTGGTCGGGAGTGGGTGGCATTAGCTTTGCCGGGGCGCTTGATTAATACACGCTGGCCTTGCCTGCTAAGAAACTAAATAACAAAACACATAAGCAATAACATGTTATTTTGTATTGTTTACAGAAAATATAAGAATGTTAGATCTATGGCCTTAAAGTAAACTGGTCAATGTACCAGAAGTTAATGAAGTAACATTTTCAGCTGACATAGCATGCCTGAAGTTGCTTTTTTAGCTCCACCAGGTATGATCCACACATTCACACAATTGTAATCAAAATTATTTCCCTTCAAATCACTAATACTGAATGCAGGAGTGTTTTCAGTGCAGCTCTGAAAATGAACAAAAAGGCGAAGGAAATTCATCTCTGACTTCTAATAATTAGCCAGAGACAATAATACTTCCTTGGATAAATGTACATTACCAACAATGGCAAGCGGTTAGAGAATATGGATTGAATTTGCATGGTGAGGCGAAAATTGATTTTTGAACAGTCCTCTGGAAAAAGGAATCTCCTGCCAACTGGCCTTTGGTGCCGCGTCTGCCGACGTCATTAGATTCAGTCAAGTGTGCTCAGCTCAGAAGCATGTTCCAGGTCCAGACCCGCCACCTGTCATTTTCACAGAGCTCACGACCTTCCGGGTTCCTCTCTGCTTCACCCCATCCTAAGCAACACCACCTGTCAACGCTTCCTAAGTGTGACACACGTTTGCAAACTGCAGTGTATGTTGTAAGATGAGCACAACACTGGCACCAGTGAAGAAAAGCTTCCAACACATCTTATAACTATTGTACGTGATATAACCACCCAATTTCAATGATAAACGATAAATTATTTTGAATATTTCCATCCACGGCTTCCTCTCCTCCTGCCCATTAATTCCACACGCATTACCGTTTCTTAACAAAATAAGGACATGGAGCTGTTCGAAAATTGTTTACAAATATATCATTTAGCAAATATATTGAAAACCTCATTAAAAATCTCTTTGACCTTAGCAACCTTTTACCCAAAACCTGAAGTGTGGTTCATAGACGCAGGGATAGCATTGGATGCAAGAATGCCAAGGTCTCGCGCACGAGGACACTGGCAGCACGGAAAGAGGGCAGTTCACTGAAACACATGAGTTCCATCTGGAGACGATCATCTTTCCCACCCTGGAGTAAGGGGAAAGGTCACAGACTATGCGGGCAGGTGGTAGCAGAGAAGTCAGGCACAGGGAGATGGAAAGGAAGCCAGGTGTGGATCACAGAGTATTCATGATATTAACTGTAAGAGCACTGCAAGATTACAGTAAATATACAGCTATGCAGATTCCTGTTTGTGAGTGTCTATCCTGGTTATTAACAGCATAATATTTAATTGCTGTCTAATATCGCATCTTTGGTCACATATTACGTTTCCATAACAAAACACAAAACACACTTTGCTTATTGCTGGTCCAGATCGATGTTTTGTTTTCATACAGTAGTGGGATTTTTCTTTATAATGCTGTCTAGTCATTCACCTTTGTTTTTCATTTTAAAACGTTTTATTCCATCGGATATACAGACTACTGTACTTCAACAACTCGATAGCTAAAACCATTCTCATTTTGAGATTTAAATCAAATATCTTTCTTATATATGTCTACGTTCACCTACTACATAAGTGGGTATCATAATGTCAGCATATGCTTTACAGACTCTCCAGAATTATAAAATACACTCCAAGGACAGAAACGCAGGGCAGAAATGACTCATAATAATAATGACACAGCACATTGCCGCCTTCGATTTAGGCGTAGTAGGCGGAGGGTATAATGAGGGGACTGTTTGCAAAAACAAAGGCTGCTATTATGAAGACTTAAAAATAATTCGCATTCTGTTCTTTTTGTGTCTTCCATGCATGAAAGCGCTGGTCGCATTCCGCGTTGCGGAAATCCTCACATGGCTCTCTATGGCCACTGCACAGGCTTCATAAGCGCATAGTGATCTGCTTCTGATAATCCTTGACTGCACTGTATTTTGTACATTTCCTAACTGCATCTGTGGGTTTTCCCTAGGACACAATCGCTAGTACTTCATTGCTCGGCCGTGAATGGCTCTATTTGTAGCACATGCTTCGCTAACGGCAGGGGGGGGGGGGCACTCCTCCCATCCCCTCTCCACAATGCTGTACTGCCCAGTCTCCTTTGTTCCCGTTCTGTCTTCTCCTCTTCCTCCCCTGCTTCCTGCATCCTGCCCTTCAGCCACGCAGTCACTCTGAATGCTCTAAAAATAACGAAAAAAGCACGACTCTCCCCAAACACAATGCTGTTTACGTTGTTACAGCATCAGCTGTTCATTCGTTTAATTCCTAGGCAGCCCTTGCGTGTATGATAGTCTCATCCTTCTCCGGATATAAAAAGTGGTAGCTTGGTTCACAGAGTGGTGTCATACTTTGTATCCATGCCTCACTTTATTATTTAAACTCAGTTTTTTTATTTCTGCTTGATTATGGCCGTCACTTAAGAGACACTTCCTCAGGCTTCCCTACACTGTAACATTACACATTGGATCTTGGCATGCATCACAGATAAGCCATGTTAGAATAGGACATGGTAGCCTTAGATCCAATCAATACTGTGTGTTAACTGCTAATATAATGGAAATTTTGTTTCTCTTTTTTATGATCTTATCAGCTGTAGGCAGCATTGAAATTTGTTCTATAAACGCTTCATTAAATGAAACCTGCAAGATATGGGATATTATCTACGTCAACCAGTTATGGCTGGATCAAATGAGGTTGTCTTTAAAAAGAACAACGGGGGGGTGGGGGGGCCCTGAAACTGAATAATTCCAAATGAAAGATAAACTGCAAGGCGGTGAGGGGGGGTCGGTTGTATTTTTTTTTGTCCTGTTCAAAAAATCAGCGGCGGGGTAATTAGGGCTAACACAAGCCAAGCAGAAATCCTGCATCCTTGTCCTCTTTTACAAGGAGTTCAGCAGCTGATTGATTTGGACAGGAGAGTAGGGCACCCACCTAATCCCTGTCAGGGGGGTGGGGGGGGACACTTTCAGCTACTTCAGGCTTTACAAACGGCTTTAAAGCTGAGAGGATCCTGCACTTGGCTAATCAGTCCAGTTCTTCTTTTGCTTTTACTGGTTTGTTTCCTTGATTGAAAGACTCACCCAGCTGTTTCGCCTTAGCATTAGTGACACATGCATGATTATAGGAGACTGACCATACAGCGCACAAGAAAAGTGAAATCTGGGTCTTTTTAATAGGAGTGGTAGTTTCCAGGTTCATAGTGTCTCCCCCCCCCCCGACATAGATTAGGTAGTCGACCTACAGCGGAGGCACGTGTGACTAACCAAACAAACAAGACGGCCATCAAAGGGCCTCATGCCACAAAAACCAGTGCAACGAGAAGCAGACGGGTACCTGGAAAGTGACAGGACATGCAGATCACTGGCAGTTACAGTTGGCTGGCTCCTTCTGAGAGGAAACCTGCTGCCACATCCTTGAGAGAAGTTACTTTACATTAACTGCTGCAGTATGAATAGCTGTATTAATACATTTCATTAATGTACGTAGTTGGCCGTTGTAGAAACAGACGTAGGTTTAGCAGCTTCTCCTTTTCTTCCTAGTAGCATTAAATGGAGTAAATATTTCACCGAAATGCTGACGATTCTATAAAAGTTATGTGTAATATATTTATGTGTTATAATTATTTTAAAAAGAATAATTGTAATTTCTTGAGAATACAAGGAAATTAAAAATACTTCAAAATGTGGTTTTTTTTTTTTTTAAACCATCTAAACAGCTGCGTTCTTAAAGCTGCCAGGGTCTTTTTTACGCAATTAAGTGAAATCTTCTGAATTTGGAAGGTATTCCAAGGAATTCCGAGGATGCAGTTTGCCAGTTTGAAGTACTGCGTGTATTCATGGTCGAAATGGCTGCTTGGTGCCGAGGGGCTACAGGGCTATTTTGGGGCTCCTTAACCCCGCTTAGAAGTGACTCCCTCTCATCCTGTGAGCATCCCTTCAATCGGTGTGCTGTTTCTACACTGCCCCTCCCCCCCCCCCCCAAAAGATACAGCCATATGAGTAACAGTAGGAGGATCACAGTAACTGTTCTGCCTTTACAGCAGTGGCCGTTACCCAGCATGCCTTTCCGACACTGCTGGCTGGCAAGCCGGGCTGCTGTGAGTGCATTGACTGACATGGCGATACAGTTATTTACACTGCAGTGATTCTCTCGTCATAACACTGCCATCATCAGTCATCCTCACCCGCAGCGTGAGACGGTGGGGCTTTAATTATCCATCCATCCATCTTCCATAACAACCAGAACGGGGCAGAGCGAGCCTGGAGTCTATCACTGGAACCACAAGACAAAAAGAAGCAGCCCCCTCAGGGCAGGCGCAGGATCCACGGGCCATGGACACCTGCACCATGCAGGCATAAACTCTCTTCATGTTTTTGGACTGCAGGAAGAAGCATTATTACCCAGAGGAGCCCTGCATGCAAATTCCATAAACACAGAGCTGGGAGCAGGAGGTGTGATGAGTCTGTGCTGTCTTCTTAGCCCCAATGCTACCGAGACCCTAATTATCATCATGGGAAAAAGACTTGCATTCTGAGAGAAATGACTGGCAACCCCAGGTTCCAGAATGGGTCAGAGGATCCAGGTAGTGTGGTGGAAGTATAGTTTTTACTAGCAAGAGCAAAGTGGCTTTTCAAATGTCAATGTTTTGAGAAGCCTCCCGTATCTAGAAGGCATAAATCCTAACAGATTTTCCCAAAACTGACCATTGGCTCTGTGTTGCCGCCTCAACATCCATTTTGACAATGAAACTTTTTTTCACGTTTCCCATAAACTTGTGGAACATAAAATCAAAAGAAAATAGTAATGAAAAAGGTGCTTAACCAATGATAGCAAAGGCATGTAAATATAGCTTGCAAAGCATTTTCAAGTTCACTTTTAATTTATGCATTTATGCATTCAGTAAAGTAAATTGCTACTAAAGTTGTCAACATTCATGCAAATATAATAAAATTAGCTTGAAATAATAATTAACCTGAAATTTGAGCTTCACTAAAACTACTCAAAAATGCTAACAAACGCACTATGGTCACTGAGGTTAAATTTGGATAAAAGCAGGATTATGAAAGTTTTTTTATTTTAAAAGGTTTTTTTGCTACAAAACATAACACAAAGACCTCTTGGCGACAAACTCCTTCATTTGTTTCACATGCAATTAAAACCGCAAAAAAGTAAATGAAGTATTACTGATGTCACCCTCTGTCAAAACGCTGAAGAGGTTATGCCCTGATTTACCGGCGCTTCACATCTTTCTGCCGTATATAACTGGGAACCCCTGCTGGCGAGGCAGTGTTTTATTTTCTTACTCACTGGACGGGTAACCACTGTCTTATCTGGGCATGCAGAGCCATATGAATCACTGTCGTTTTTTTTATTGAGCTTTACTGCTATTGCTGAACGCCTTGGAGGTGCAAAGTTGCAACCTCAGATTTATTGAGCCGCTCGCTCTGTGCCGTGAAGTGATCTTGAGAGTAAAAATTAAATACCCCCTTACAGGACCTAGAATGAGAAAAAAAATAGTCGATGTGACATCCCAGGCACTTGTTAAGCAAACTCAGCTCTCTGGCCTTTTACCATGGATATACACCCATTTCCAAAGGGGCTCATCAGTTATTTAGAGTCAACGAGTCATGTGACCTAGACCGTGGGAGGAGTTCAGGAACCAGAGTACGCAAGGGAATCCCACGGAAACACGGGGAAACCCGCAAACTCCGCACACATGGAACTGAACTTATGGCAGATTCCAATACACAACCTTGGAGGTACCGATAAATCATAGGGCTTGCCAAACAATATTAATCGTGCTTTCCATTTATTAAACTGTTAGGCAACAAAGTTAGATCATATTAATCCATATTACTATTAAGTTAAGGATTGCCACTGTTTGACTGTTTGATATTTTGCCCTTGAGTCACAGATATTTGGGGGCAGCAATGATGAGGCTCGGTACTTGAGGTGTTTGTGTTTCATTACATCACATCTTCTACCCCCTCCTACTTGGAGCTGTCTAACACCTCCCACAGAAATCGCTCTCTTATCTTAGTGGTGACCTCCTGACCTTGGTACCATCTAATCGTTTCACATTCCATCCCATGCAGAACATCTGGTCACCATGGCCACAGTTGCTCAAACAAGCATCTCGGTGAGAGCACCAATAGAGACATCAGGAACTGGAAATACATACTGACTTTAATTTGAGCTCTAAAGAACATCAGATGGACAGAGCAGCCTTGTAAAAAAAATGTTAAAAAAATAAAGCTTATCGGATTTATACCATAGTGGATGATCGAACTGACGATAATTTGGTTTTGGCAGTATAGCAGTGTACACTTATTAGGGAGAAGCTTATTAAGCTCTCAAATGAGCAATGAATTCCATTACTGAATGTACTTTGCCAAAATTTCATCATGTAACAGCAAGGAAACACAAATCAAATCAAACGTGATGTCGTCCAAGAATGAGAAGAATATAATGTGAATCTCCAGTCAAGGCCCTGCCCATATGCAGAGCATTTCAGAATTCACACTGTGCCATAAGGATGCATTATAAAGAGATTACAGGCTCAATTCCAAGTTGTGTTTTACTCCAATTGCTTGTGCAAACATCAAACTGTACGAAGAAATAAGGCTGTAAAGGGTCAAATGTAAAATGTATCTCTTCAATTAATGCTACTACTAAGCTAATTATGAAGATAATTAAACCCTATACCTCATGCGTACTGAACAATAAACTGAAGTTTAAATTGCCTTCATACTATGGCCTGTATGAGTCAACGTGGATACAGATTTTACTTGACAAGAAAGAGGTGGATTTTCTGTCTCACTTAATAAAGCCTAGCTAAAATATTTCATGTAGCTAAATATTTGGAACTGATTTTGAAACTGGAATTCCATTCAAAATAAATGTGCTCTCCGTTACTCTGTGGTGCCAAATTAAATTTAAGGTGTTAATCTGCTTACCTGCACAGAGCCGACCACTGTGTGAAAAGCACCCGAAGCCTGAACATACAACCTACAGTACAGTCGTCAATTTAGAAACAGCCGAAAAAACAAACAACATCATTTCAGATAATATCATTAAGCTCAATACTGTATTTCATTTTGAAGCAGTTATAGAGAGCAATGGCTAAAGTTATATAAGAAATGGCACATAATTTCAGCAGACTTGGGATTTCCATCACACCTCATTATTTCTGATTTGATTCCACCTCAGCTATAACACAATAAACAGCTCATGCAATATAATTACAGATGATAATGTGTCCAGGAATAAATGCCAGGCAACTTGCCATCAGAGTCACGTTAGCCATCAGAGTCACGTTAGCCATCAGAGTCACGTTAGTGTAATCTTTGTCTCGAGTGATGAGCAACCCCCCCCCAAGAAGCTATCTAAAGTTTTGTCAGAATAAAGTGTTCTCCCCAGAGAAAATAATGTGACTAAAATAGGACAAGGCAAACTGATGCAATCAGGGAGAGGAACTGGGCGAGGAATTCAAGCAGGCAGGGGCTTCACAGGGACGGGAATAAACAGATGACTCCGCCCTCCCCAACAAAGGCAGCGGTTACGTTTCAGCACATGCAGCGTGATAAATTCGTGCTTATGCCAGTAAAGTGTACATGTGAGCAGTTTAATCCCCAACATGGCAACGCTATCAGATCGTGCCTGGAAGTAACAATGCAGAACGACGCAGCAGCAGGATCTACCAAGACAGAGATTACTGTCCAATAAATGCAAATGTCAACAGATCAGATTTACAGGAATATTGTTTCTTAGAAACCTTTTTCATCTCTGGATTAACTGCGTTTTGTACGCTTTATACCCATTCATTTTTGCGATAGCATGTTTTATGTGACACTTTACAAGTGAGCAGTTTCTGAGATTAGATTGATTATCCAAGACGGTTGACCGAATTTCTCTTTCTTTCAGAATCTGACAGAGCCTTAGAAAATGTTCATTTTTCTCCAGTGCTAAAAGGAAGGAGGGAAAGATTACAGAGGGGAGAAATTTACTGTGAGAACTCGGCAAAATCAACAATGACATATTTAAGCAGTGGAAAATCATTAATGCACTGCAGTGCTATCTTGAATCTCAATACCACGTTCCTTGCTCAGGTTTCTGCTTTAAGGGGCTAATCTCCAGACCCAGCGGATCCCCGCACTGCTTCTCATGTTAATTACTTTGCGTGATGATGCCTTTTTTGTAAGAGAACTATCATGCAGCTTCGGAGGCTAGAATAATGTCTAATTTTTACAGAACGTACTGGAGAACGAAAAGCCGACTTCGCCTTGACAACAAAGTCTGTCAGCGGAGCAGGTAATCCAGCAGCCAATGAAATAAAAGAATAGGAGACCACAGTAGTTGAAATGTGTGACACTAGACTGAAATATGTTTGTTATGCACTGTCCCTCATTCAGTTTATTACAGAATCATGTTTTAAAAACAGATAAATTCAGTGACTTTATGAAGGTGCCATCCTGGTATGTTGGGTGGGCACCAGTGTCTGAATTCTCTCATAGGTCTTGGGGGATTTCCTGGTGGGCAATAGTTGATGGGGGAGTAGGGTAACGACGCCTCCTGCCCACCTGTAGCCACGCCCCCTGTAAAGAGCTGCCAAGACCTTTGCAAACCAGCCAGGTACTTTAAAAGGGTCCCTGGGTAAAATTGGTCTCATCTATAGTCCTTCCCGCCGCTTCCGCCGCTAAATCAGGCGAGAGAGGGAGAAGTGCAGCCAGCAGAGCCAGAGGCCGCCATGTCACTGAGCATCGCGTGCTGGAACAGCGTCATCAAAGCAGAGTGATGCAACTCGCCGCACACTCACGGCGAAACCTCACCTGCTGTTATTTTAGGACAGGGCTTTAGAGGAAAATGTACCGCGCGACGCAGAAACCTTTGATAAATTATAAAAAAGGAGATAGAACGGGGAACATCTCCCCACTCGAAAGAGAACACGGATATTTATAAACTCTTCAGAGAGCCAGCAATTAGCCTGAAGATATTAGAAAACAGCCAGATCTGAAAAAGAGGATTACTGGCTAATATTATGTGGATTTTTAATTTTCATATACAGGGGAAAGAGTCTGTTAAACATTTGCAAAGATATAATCACTATAATCCTGCATGTATAAAATTATGTGTATTTAGCAAGTGATTCTGTCATCATCTTAGTTTTTTAGCAAATACAAATGAAAACAAAATTAATATTCCATTTGATAACTTGAACTCCAGCATTAGAAATTAAAATACTATATACTATCAAACTCTATACAGTATATGTGTGTGTGTGTGTGTGTGTGTGTGTGTATTGTATATTCGGGGATCTGTATAAATATTTATATTTTTACAACTGAATAGATTTCAGTATGGAACTGTAGCCTATATCACAAAACTAAATGACTTTTTTTCTGTAAAACTTGATTGTATGTCCACAATGTATTCAAGAAAACACTGGGCACAACACAAAGGACAGTTCTTTGGGGGTGTCAGTACATCACAGGACACACATGTTCACTCCGTACAGACAGTGATTCATGTCTTTGGATTATGGAAATAAACTGAAGTTGTTCTTGTGATTTTTGCACTCACTCACAGTTGTTTTTGCGATCCCTTGCAACGAGGAAATGCAAAAGCAATTGGGAGGAAACGCAAACTGTTACAAAGTAATATTTTTCAAACCTGTCCCTTTAGGGGCTCTGTACTAATCTATGTTGATTCCAGTGTTTTTTTTTTCTGCATAGCTGAAGAAATCCCATTATAAACAGTCACAGGCCTGGGATCAGCCAACTTAGCGATGGACCTTCAAAAAGCAAGAACTGCACTGATCCGCCGTGGACGTGAGGTGACGACAAAGGACTTACTTTGTTGATGTGAAGCTGCTCTGAGCCCATCCTCAGAAGCCTCCGGCGAGTGGTGCCCGTGTGTCCCCCGTGTGGCTGCGGCTCTGGCAGCAGCGTCACCTCCCCTGTGAGATGCACGGCAGAGATCACTCAGCAGATAGCCTCCCGGCTTTCCCAACGTCACCCCACTGCGTGTCCCGAGGAGCTGTCCGATTATATCGGATCTAACAACTCACACGTGGCCTTTAATCTGATACACCTGGACGGGCTTGTGGAGCGGAACACTCCAGACCCCCAGAGAGTAATTACACACCACATGCAGCACTACCCATCATTTTTGCATTCATAAAAATGTGCAATGGGGTGGGCGGGCGGGGTTAAATTGTAAGCGGGCAGCTCCAAGAATCCCTGGATGTAGAACGTAATTAGTGATGGCGGATGTTTACCTTGCTAAATATACCGAGCTATAGTTTGCAGACCTGGATGTGAGTTTGCACACAAGAGATACAACACAGAATCCTCTTCTTACTAAAAGTACTGCATGTTCTTCACCATATGTAACTCGACCATCAGGGCCAAACGTGTGCATGGTGCATAAATAACTGTTAGTGTGTCCAGGTCATAAGGAGTCTGGAGATTATCCCAAGCAGCACATGGAACAAGGCTACCTCAGCGAGATGTCAGTCTATTATACAAACACTCGTGCCCTAAGTACAATTTAGAAATGTCAGTTCACTGAACTTCAGGGATTTTGACTGCATGAGGAAACCAGTGTGCCCTGAGGGGACCCACGCAACACGGGGAGAACATGCAAACTCTACAAGCACATAGAACTGAGTCGAGATTCCAATCCCCAACCGTGGAGGCGTGAAGCGACAGTGCAACCCACTGAGCTTCCACAACGCGCTGCGTTCTGACACTGTCACATTATCACTGCCACCTCCGTGAGGAACCTTCTGTCAGCCAGGTCTCAGAAAAGAATAAATACCTCCAGTCCCCTGATTAGTCAATCCATCATGCCAGCCGTGCATATGATACAACCGCGTCACGGCCGCCACTGAAGTGGACGTAATGCGATTTTGCAAATAATGACATATAAACAAACGCGAGTGGCATCTTGCTGACTAAGGATATGTGAAGCAGCAGGAGCTGCCAATCCGCAGGTTTATAGGTGGAGAAACTTCCGTGAGCGGGGATAAACCTGAGAGCGTGCTAAAGTCCCGCTAGAGGCCAGATTGGAAGGAAGACAGACAGAGGGACATGCAACATCATCAGCAGCAGTAAAAAGAGGAGAAACTCTTCTAAACATCCTCAGTGACACAGAGCCAGGCAACATTTTAATAGCCTCATTCTTTTGCAGGTAGAAGAAAAAAAAAACAAATAAATGAAAATAAATAGCATAGCTGTTAGCCATCCACTAACACTGCAGTATTCACAAATAGCTAGTCACCATGGCTTTGGCCCATATTAGCTAGCTCCAATGAGAACGGGTTCCAGTTGCCTAGCAACCATCTGCTTTGTCCTATTCAAGGACCATGCCCATTTGTAAAATGATATCTAAGAAGAGTAGTCAGAAATCTTTGTTTTTAACCAAGAAATGTGTCCTGGATTGTTTTAAGTGTGGAGTAGCAAATTATGCTTGTGCACTTCCTATAGCTATAGCTACATGTAAGAACTGAACTGTGGCGTGTAGGAGCTTAGTGGGACACCTACCTGGAGCCGTACCTGGCTGCAGGGTCTCATGCATCCAGCCTGCCTGCTCCAGCCCTGTGGGGGTGCTCTGGGACAAGGGGAGCGAGCGGCACCTCTGGAGGTCCATTTTGAAGGGAGCATCCCGGGGGGAGAGGCACGGGGGGCGGGATAGGGGCTAAAATTTATAGGGCAGAATGTGACACAGCCTCGGCAAAAAAAAAGCACATGTAGTACAAAGCAGGCGTGCATGATTATGGATTACGATGAGTGCCGTCGTGCAAGATGAGAGAGAGATTTTTATTTTAAACCGTAACTGATGTTAGACATGTCAGGAAGCATTAATACATGAGAAAAATCCAGAAATAACATGTGGATACAATATGCCGGTTATAGCAGTCCCTATATTAATGATGGCATTGTCTCAAAATACCTTATGAATTATTCCGGTTTCTCAAAATAGCTCAGACCCGTGGTTAAAATATTCATTCATTCATTGTCCATATTTAAGGAGACTGAGCCCAAAGGAGCTTAACAGCTAGAGAATTTTTATGTCAGGCGATGTCTGTACATGCACTGAAGATATATTTTGTATGTGTTTGGGAAAATGTGGGTAAAATCCCACGGGATTCGATCCCATTTGATCCCAGGGCTTTAATTCTGATCTTACATAACGAGTCATCCCAGCACGAAAATCTGAAGCTGCGACTCCGAGAGAGTATATCTGAAATATGTCCAGCAACATAAACCGGCCTCGTTCAGCAGCCGGTTTTCTTAAAGAATGCAAAGTTATTGGGGGAGATCATTCTCAGGAGGGCAGGAAATGGCTAGAACGGGTGGCAGCAGAGAAAGCGGGAATTCGAACTAGTATAAAATGTCCAATTTCACAGCGTGTGCTGTTCCAGCATTCAATCTGCAGTTCCCTGCCTGTTGCTCTATTACAGTGAGGCATGTACATCTTGTTGATTCATTACCAGGCAATGCTATTTTTGAAATTGTGTGGGTGGTGAGTAGGCATAACTGGTCTTTTCCTTTCATTTTTCTAGCAGTCATCTTCACTGGTGTATTGGCAAGTGAGGCTTGATTGCTCCAGTTCAGTCTTTCCTAATCCAGTCCGTGGGGACCCACAGACAGTCCATGTTTTTGCTCCCACCCAGCTCCCTACCGGGAGCAGCAAAAATGTGAACTGTTGGAAGGAAGCTGAGAGGGAGGAAAAACATGGACCCCAAGGACCAGGTTGGGAAACTGCTCCAATTAACATTAATATAACTAGGGGGCAATACTAAATGCTATATTTACAATTATACTTTGCAGTTCTGTTAAACGTCTATTACATTTAGGTGGAAGAAATTCAGAATATTCGTATAAATAGAAAAATCATTGCATGAGGGTGTTAATAAGTCTGTATGTCTGATGGTATTAAATTTCGTAGCTAACGGAAGCATGTTAGCCCCACTATGAAAACATGTGCTGTTCCATGCAGCATGCAAAAGTAAATAAAATGCAGAAAACCCATCATATATGGGAACCAGATGTTAAAAATCCAAGGTGACAAATACTATTGCATTCTGTGGCAGCTACTATAGGCAATGAGCCAAAGATGGGCCATTTAACAGATGAATTGGCGATTTTTGGATGTCACACCTTCAGCAGATTAAAAAAATGCTGAGCTGAAGATCCTGGTACAAAGATTAACCAAAAGAAACTTCCACAGTGAACAACGGTCACGGCCGAAAGCCCTTTGGTTGGGATACAAATGGCTGCGCAGCTGATTATCTAATATTTATGTATGCCTATTCTGAGATCAGACAGGGATATAAACCCCTGGGATCTCGTTAAATCCTTTCAGAAATCGCACGGCCAACAAAAACCTGCATCTTACACGGACTCCACCTTGAAAGGGTTTTCCCGTTAATCAGACAGGAAACGGCAACACCTGGATGGGTACGGGTCGTGACTCTGAGCATTTCTCTGGAGCCGTACGTGGTGAGAGGAGACAGTACCAACAGGAAATAGCCCTCCCAGCCAGACACACCGAAGGAGGAGGGGGGGCTTACTCTGAAGGGGTGCGAGGGCTCAGCCCTGGCCACGGCGGTGCCATCGATTACGGAGCGGGGCCTCTTGCGTACAAGCGGCCGCCTCGGTGGCAAATCGGGCCGCCCAGCAGGGTTAGCCTGGCACCTCCGTGGCACCATTTCTTCGCCCTCCTCTGGGATCACAGACTGCCGACCCAGCATGGTGGCGTAGAGCGAGGCCGGACGGAGCCTCCTCCGCTTCTGAGAGGTGACCGCCACCACGCTACGGTCGAACGCCGCTGGACCATCCTTGTCTAAACAACAACTGCTTTCCAGCTCCTGGTTTTGAGCCAATATTGAAGCAAGAAAAATTATTATCTTCTGTCTTTCCATAACTGGCACAAATTTAGTTAGTTTGAATAAAATTCCTGCATTTGTGGATGACTGACATAGTATAATCTATCACACTTTACCGCTCACCGTTTTGCAGTGACCCGACCTTCCAAAATCAAACCTGAACGGAAACTCTTGTGCACTTGTATTATCTTAGATGCTTCAAGGCTGAAATTCAGTCCTAGAAAGTTTAACCTCGCCGTCTTGCTTTAATCAGAAGGCAAGTCATTGGTAAGTACAGGAATGAAAACTCAGGCCAACAAAAGTAGATAAGCACCACAGCAAGACATGTGAATCTAGGTAACACTGCAAGCATATGGCAGTCTTCCCTTGGCCTTTTGGTCCAATTTACCTGAATGCAGGCAGCCCACATGGGCCTAGATGCTTTTGGTTTATGGTGTCTATGACAGTATAGGGCATGAGACAGGTCCATAATGCAACTGAGCTGTTAGTTGTCATTCCTGTTCTGTACTGCACTGGCCAGCAGATGGCATAAAAGGACACAAAACTCAAACATATCGAGTTCATCCCTTTCATGGCTGGCAAGATATCAATAAAAAATGATTTGTTTCTGATCATCTTTAATTGTTACTTTTTGAAAAGATGAAGCATGCATTTGGATGTAAAGGTGTAAAGATGAGGCTGATGGAATAAGTTAAAATAATACTGGAATGGAGGAATGATGTATGAAGTACATGATGGTACAGTATGTATACCATGCGAATGTCAGTTTGTACTGTAAGTATAAATTATTTGCTGTTTTTATAAGGACATCATACAACATCAAGCACTGGAAATCATCATGTCATAAGTTTCTTTCCATACTCCAAAAAATCAAATTGAAAAATAATAAAAAATAAAACATCAGCTTTATTACTATTGTTCACTAACCAGACCCATAAGTGAAAACACATCTTAACTGAACAGAAAATGCTTCAAACATTTTTTCCCACTTTTACTAGTTTTAATCACATTGTTATGAATCAGCATTTACTTCAGTTCCTTTTTAAGCACCTTTAATTCAACATAATTGAATTTCATTTTAAACCTGTTAATCCAGCACCTTACCTTAAGGGCCCTCCCTGGACCATCAGGTACAGGCTTTGCTTTACAGCGGGTTTCTTGATGTCCTACATTCCTGTGGCTGTCGTGAGTTTCTTTCTCATCAGAGGAGACCAAGATATCCATGGAATCCATATCATTTCCTGACTGGTCCTCTTCCCCAGGCGGGCTGCTATCTGACGGAGTTCCAGCCTCAAGACAAATGAGGCTGTCCGGGTCGCCTTGCTTGCTGGGAATTTCCAAGGAGGTTGTTGACTTGCATGGTAAACCGAGAGGCATTTCCACTTCAGTCAAGCTGTTGGACAAATGCCCATCAGGACTGGGGGGATCCAGACAGGCTCTCCAGGACTTGAGGACCACCTGAGGAGACCCTTTCTCAGTCATGTTGTTGGGTGAGAGGCCCTCACTCAAACCTGAGTCAGAGGATAACAGAGACATTGGGATAGAATGCGCATTGATCTCCTCATTTTTGAAATTTATGGACATGTTATGAACAAAGTCTTGTGACCTCTGAGTGCATGGGGATCCCAAAGGTGAACCCTCCCCCTCCGGTGGGGAGAAAGATCTGGAAGAGTTTTTCCACTTTCTGGCTGTTTCAGCAACATTGCTAAAAAATCGAAAAAGTCCTCCAAAATGAGCACCTTTGCTTTCATTAACCGTTGATTTGGACGGAGGGTTTAATTCTTTGATGCATTCAAAGTCGGCTGAGGCACAGTCTGAATCAATTGTCTTGTCTAAAGTATGAAACTCTGAGTCAAAACTCTTTTCAGACAAGCTGGAGGTTCCTTTCCCCATGAAGGAGATCTTTCTAAGGTAGCTCCAAACATCTGCTCCTTTAGACTTCCTTGCAGTTTGTGGTGTCTTTGGGCAGTCCTTTACGTAAAGCTCATCATGAAGTGAGGAGTTATTACAGTTTGAGAAGTTGGGATGTGTTCTTTTTATGTATGATGCAACCATTGGTTTGCAACCATTCTGACTACCATCTTTAAACAGTGGTTGTTCGTTCTCTGATGGGATCGAGACTTCTATTTCCTCAAAAGAACAGTCAAAGTCTTTAGTGTGACCGGCATACGAGTGCCTCTTCCCCCTGTTCCTAAAGAGTGCCCTCTGCAGATGGGGAAAGTCATCCCTGCTACCATCTTCTTGCTCATCTCTAGCTGTACTACCAAGTTTTCCACCATGAAGCTTGACTGATTTCCCCTTGAAGACAGACGGGGACTTCAGCATCTTGAAAGACCTCACTTTGTCTACAAATGACAGCTTTGGTACAGATGCCTCCCCTAGAAGGATCATCGAATGGGGCCGCCGCTCCCCCCCCACGGGAGTTTTACGCTTGGCCAGGATCTTCCAGATCCCAGTGTTCCGGGGCTTCCTACTGAAAACACCCTTTTCTCTCGCCGAGTGTTGGAATGGGGCTAGGGTTTCACACGACTCCGGTTCTGGGATGGACATTATGCCTGTCTCGTTCTCCACCTCAGGAAATGCATTGAAGACTTTGTTCACAAATCCATTTGGGTCTTTGTGTTTGGAGGTAGAGTTGCTTATATCATCCATCCTCTCACATTTGAAAATCAGTTAAATTTATATAGTTTCCATATCCTTCATATGCCAGGTTCCCTGCAATGACAAAATGGAGAGAATTTCAGAGCAGATATTTCAAATACAGCATATATGTACTTTAAAGTTATATATCTACACCTTTCACAAATCTGTCCATCACCATTATCTCTCACAATTAAACTGAACTTGCTTGATAAACTGTAAACCTACAAGTACACCTTGGCAATACACAAATTTTTCAACCCCTAAAAACCAGTGGTAATTCAGTAACATTGCATTGCAATTTTCAAAAACTTTTTCTAGACCAAACAGAACATATAGTGATAACTACAGTGAAAAGAATAAATTAAAACACTACAAGAACTGATTAGCAACATACGAGCATATGAGTCTTTCTGAAATTGCACTGAAGCTAAACCCTCCCACACACACACACATACACACACACCTGTAATTTACAGGGAAAGTATTCCTTTATTATTGTCGTTAATATCATTCAGTACACAGTATGAATGGAAACCAAGTTGTTAGATTTCCAATGGAATTACTACTGATGCTCTAACCCAGACCACCATGACACCTTTCTGACAATAGCTGCATTATTCATTGCAAAGAATTTCATTATAAATGATGCCATTGAATTTTTTTCATGCGCTTATTTGGTACAGATCACATACTGTGAAACTAGCAAATATGAAATTAGTACAGGCAGTAAATAAAAGAGGGGACATTAACTGCACATACAGGAGATACCATAACATAAACCCAAGTTAAAAACAGTAGTACTGAAAAGCATATACCTATTTTACAACATGACTCATATTGGAGGGAAGCCAATTTCCAGAGTGTGGTGGCATTAAACAGACTTTTAATCATTGTTTAGATCAGGGCCTTAAGGGCGCGGCAAAATAACTTTGTGGTTATTTCAAAAGGGAGTGAAATATATGCATTTGTACACTAAGTGCTGTTTTTCAAGCACTCTATAGAAAAACTCAATAAATATTAATTGATACATAACCAAAGACATAAATGTGAACTCCAGTACAACAAAGTTCTTGTATTATAAAAAGAACAGATGGAAAGTTATATTAGAATTTATAGCACTGACTAGACATTTTTGCACCACATCATGCAAAAATATACTCAACACAAGCTAAGGCTGTATTTGCACTTAAAAGGAGTTATATTTGAAGTACATAATTTGCCATAACATGTCAAATTTACATACAATCATAACACACATATGCACACAAAATCACTTCTCACAAGTATCACCATTATTATTATTATTGTTACTATTATTTTATTATCCATCCATCCATCCATCCATCCTTCCATCCATCCATCCATCCATCCATTATCTGCCGCTTGTCCAGGGTTCGGGTCGCGGGGGTAGCAGCTTCAGGAGAGGCACCCAGACCTCCCTCTCCCCAGCTAACTCTACCAGCTCCTCGTGGGAAACGCTGAGGCTTTCCCAGGCCAGCCGAGAGATATAATCCCTCCAGCGTGTCCTGAGTCTGCCCCGGGGCCTCCTCCCTGTAGGACATGCACGCAAAACCTCTCCTGGTAGCCGCCCAGAAGGCATCCGCACCAGGTGTCCAAACCACCTCAACTGGCTCCTTTAGACGTGAAGAAGCAGCGGTTCTACCCGGATATCCGAGCTCAGTTCTTTCTTAGCCACGACGAACGAACCGGTTAAGCACCTGCAAAACTGTAGACGCGGCACCGATTCGTCTATCCAGCTCCCGATCTCGCCTACCCTCACTCATGAACAAGACCCCGAGAGACTTGAACTCCTCCACTTGAGGCAGTACGTCTTCCCTGACCTGAAGAGGGCGATCCACCCGTTTCTGGCTAAGAAACATGGTCTCGGACTTGGAGGTGCTAATCCTCATCCCTGCTGCTTCGCACTTGGCTGCAAACCACCCCAGAGCACGCTGGAGATCCCCAGCAGATGAAGCCAACAGGACGACATCATCTGCAAAAAGCAGCGAGGCAATCCTGAGGCCACCAAACTGGACACACTCAACACCCTAGCTGCACCTAGAAATCCTGTCCATAAATATCATAAACAGGACCGATGACAAAGGGCAGCCCTGGTGGAGCACAACACGACTTTTTATTATTATTAGTATTCATAATAATAATAATGATGATGATGATGATAATGCTGCTATTATTGTGGTTTTTTATCCTCATACTGAATCAATCCTGTTATTAAACTTCATATCAATACAAACGGTGATAGTTAGGATGTCTGTCTCTTGAAGGAGAGACTTCTTCCTAGAAATAAATGTCATAATTAAAACTATGATGGTCCACATTACAGGAAGCCAAACCGAGGCCAAGCCTCTTAGCTATGGATCTGCTATTGTTGAATTGTTGAAAACAAACACACTTTATTTTATTAATGTCTGGTTGTCTGCTTTGATTTTAAAGAATAATTACCTTCATTTTAAATCTGGACAATCCACAGACAAAGTTATTGGAATGTGTCTGGCTATAGACATGCGGAAAAATATGCCAGCCTACAATGCTGATTGATTGTCTGTGACTCCCCTCATGTCAATTTGACCACAAGATCTCTCTAAATATACGCTGTAAAACACTGGCATCCATGCAAACTATCATGAGTGAGAACATGGTTTCTGAATATAAAGCCCTTCACCATCTATGCTGAGAGCACAAGTGTCAGAGCCACAGAGCGCCGGGATACTTCTCACAGGGTTAGCTCAGTTACCAAGACACAGAGATTCTTATATTAACCCATCTGAAGAATTTGCCCTTTACGCACGACCCTCTCCATCCAACTCAACATTGCAGCCCCTGTTTGCCATTATCACTCTGCACAATGTGTGCAGATATAACAAAAATTAATTTAATTACATATTTAACAACTGAATCGTGACAGCGACGAGGTTTTGGTGGCATTTATATTTAATGTGCAATAATTACGTTAAATGAGAGACTGAATCTGAAGAATAAATTATAATCAGGCATGCTATTTTTTTATTGATTTTATTAACTTATTTAACTGGAAATATATTTTTATCACTATTTAAAAACTTCAGTTTGTTTTTTGTTTGTTCGAGTTAAGAATGTTTTATTTATTCATGCTTTCTTTAATGCATTTGCACACATGTATGTGTCCATCTGTCCATTTTCCCAGTTATCGAGTAAATGGTTGAATTGAGCCTGGATCCTGTTTCTGGATGCCTTAGTTAAATGGCAGAAGACATCGTGTTCAGTATTGCCATGAACTCTGTCCCTCAGTTAAGTATATACCATCAGGCAAGTGGGTCATGACAAACCTCGAAGATTTCTGTTGAAATATTAAAATCAAAATGTATAATTTAAAACTTAAAGAAAAAAAAAGAGAATCTTTACAAAATATTAATTCCATGCCTAAGATCTCTTCCATCTGATATCAAGCATACAATGGAGGATCGGCTTGTCTGTGTGATTTATCTTATATGCACCAAAGATCTTCAGCTGATCATCCGATTTTAATAAGCGATTATTCTCCCATTCTTTGCCAATCTGACCTGCACACACGCATCTTCGAATGAGCACAATGGCCAGACCGGGGCACAGAAACACGAGCTTTGTCCTGCCGGCGGGAAGACATCCTGCAAAGGAAGGGATAAATAATTCAAGAAGAATGTGCAGTTTGTGGCAGGGATTACCTTGACGTCAGGCAAAGGGAAGTCCTCCTCGTGAATGCCTGGTCAGGATGTGGGCCACAGCTAAGCGCTCATAATAACCATAAATAAGCCGCAGAGGATGACACTTGAACCCCTGCAACATCTGCCATCCTAAATTGCATTCCTCCTGTTTTCAAAGGCTTTTACATTAACTGCACCTTCATAAAGCATTGATTACGCATTAATAGATCATTCGATGCATTGAATGTCATAATATATTCATAATGCATTTATGGAACACTCATAGTCAGCATGTGTCTATACCTTAATATCCAAACATCCTAAAATACCATAACAGCTTTTATATACATTAATAACAAACATTATCAGATTAAATTATTATAATGTTTGTTATTATCACATAATGTTTTTTAGTGTGTTTTTAGTTTATATTAAGGCTGTTAAGGTATGTTAGGATATTAAGGTATACTTACATGCTGCTTATGAAAGTTCTATAAATGCATTATCTGGGGCACTGAATGTTTTATGAATGTATTACAAAAGCATCACGAATGTGGAGTTAATGTTAAAGCGTTACCAAATATCTTCATATTATTGAATTAATCTTCATGGTATTGAACTCACGGGTTGAGTTAAAAAATAACATCAGACTCTCCAAGAGGAATGTAGATAGAAAAAATGCATTGGAGGCTAAAGATGACAATAAAAGTTTCTTCCAATATTTTAACTCCAAAAGAGCTCTAAAAGCTGAAATCACTGATTTGCAGGAAATTAAGACCTTATAATTGAAAATGAAATTGATATAGTAAATGAGTTCAATGATTATTTTTCACAGGTGTCCACAGTAGAGAACATGAGTAACTTACCACCATTTAGTACGAATACAGTGTTGTCTATATCCAATATATGTATAACTGAGGCTGATGTGGTACTAAGTCTAGCTAAACTCAAAATAAATAAATCGCAGGGCCCTGATGGCATCTTACCTATAGTTTTAAAAGAGATGAGGGATATTATTAGCCAACCTTTAACTCTAATATTCCAGAAATCGTTATCTGTGGGTGTGGTACCTTCAGATTGGAAGCATGTTAATATAACACCCACATTCAAAAAAGGGGATAGAAGTAATCCAGCAAACTATAGGCCAATCAGTTTAACTAACATTACTGGAAAAATAATGGAAGTTATAATCCAAGTGAAAATGGTAGATTACCTGGATGCAAATAACATTTTGAGGGATAGCCAACATGGATTTAGGAGAGGTAGGTCCTGTTTAATGAATCTACTTGAGTTCTTTGAGGAAGCTACAAGTGAAATTGATCACAAAAAGGCCTACGATGTGATCTGCTTAGATTTCCAGAAGGCCTTTGATGTTGTCCCCCACAAACGGCTCTTGCTGAAGCTCAAAGATGCAGTGATTTTAGGAACTGTGGCAGCTCGGATCGAAAACTGGTTAAGCGATACGAAGCAGCAAGTAGTTATTAGAGGCACAATGTCACAGTGGGCCTGCGTTCATAGTGAGGTACTGCAGGGTTCAATTTTAGGACCATTATTGTTTCTAATTTACATTAATGATATTGACACCAATATATACAGTAAACTGGTTAAATTTGCAGATGACACTAAGGTGGGTGGTGTAGCAGATTCTGATGTAGCAGCAGAGAGGCTACAACAGGATCTGGATTTAATTAGCGACTGGGCTGATACTTAGCAGATGAAATTTAACACAGATAAATGTAAGATGATCCATGCAGGGAGCAGAAATATAAAGTACAGATATTTTATGGGTTCCACTGAAATCAAGGTAGCTGATTACGAGAAAGATTTCGGTGTGTAAGTTGATGTTTCCATGTCCCACTCTCACCAGTGTGGGGAAGCAATAAAAAAGACCATTATAATGTTGGGTTATATCTCTACAGTAGGTGTGTGAAGTTTAAGTCAAGGGAGGTGATGTTACATTTATATAATTCCTCGGTAAGACCCCACCTAGAATATTGTGTGCAGGTTTGTTCACCATACCTTAAGAAGGACATTGCTGTCTTAGAAAAGGTGCAACGGAGGGCTGTGAGAATGATTCCTGGTCTTAGAGGAATGTCTTATGAGGAGAGGTTAGCTGAGCTGAATCTGTTCAGCCTTGAGCAAAGGAGACTAAGGGGGACATGATCCAGGTATATAAGATTCTAACGGGTCTGGGTGCTGTTCAGCCAAATGGCTACTTCAATATTAGTTTAAATACTAGAACTCGTGGTCATAAGTGGAAATTAGCGGGAGAACATTTTAAACAAATTTGAGGAAGCACTTCTTTACATGTACAGCATTCGGCACGTCCTCATTATCTTTTACACAGCGTGTAGAGTTTTAAGGACTCTGAGCTATTAGTGAAGTTCTCCCCAAACAAGCTTGATGGGCCGAATGGCCTCCTCTCGTTTGTAAATTTCTTATATTTTTATGTATCTTGAAGGCCCTGCTGGTTTGTAGCCCATTGGTTCGTGCACCGGGAGACAGATAAACATGCATTGTTTCAGGCTGTTAACATCAACTCACCCCTGCTATCCAATTACTCTTTACATATTGGTGGATAAAAACCCATCATGTGCAGTCAGCTTCTCAGCTGCTGAACAACCAAGTCAGAACCAATTAGCCTTAATCAGAAGACAACAATTGAGCTTTGTAACCTAAGTGACAGCTGGACACCTGAAACAGTTACCTCACACCTTTATTATTTCCTGTAAAGATTCATCAATGGCTATTTAATGAATCCACCCTTAACCCCAGTAAGTACACCTAAATGAAAAAGGCTGCCACTAAAATAACATCCCATTTCTGGGGTAAACAATAGACCAGTGGTTCTCAACCTGCGGCCCGTCACAAATGCAGATGCGGCCCGCGATGCTGACCACGTAAAAAAAAAATAAAAATAGATTTAAAATAAATAAAATAATAATAAATGTATCCCATTAATGGTAAGTAAAATTATACTCTCTAATGATAATAATACATCTAATTGTAATAATTTAAGATGCATAATATCTGGTCATTGAGCGTTGATGACGTCATATGTAAATAATATGCGGCCCGTGAGACTTGAAGTTGGACAAAAAAAGGTTGAGAACCACTGCAATAGACCATCGTCTGCATACTGTGTTGACAGGGCAAAGGGCATAAGGACTCAATGGTTAAATCATGATATTAAGTCTGATGTATTGATTTTGCTAACGTATCTGTGGGTAATCAGTTTAAATGGAGCTTAACTTCACTTGGAAATAACATTTGCAGTAACGACGCTTTTTACACGAACATCTGCCCGTAATGGAGTCAGTAACAATGAAATGAAATAAAAAATGACTGTTTCTAATATTTATATGGGAATTATCTCCCTCACTCTGTTTACACTACTTTGCCTCTTTGTGGTCATGATTGTTTACTTGCCGTAAAACCTCTTATTATCTTTGTGAATTTGAATCCCTGCTCCCAAAAGCCGTCCCATCTGTTTTAGGACATATTCATGTGAAACACTGAGGCCCCACCACTTAGCATCCAGAGATATGTTTCCCGGGACAACCAACCACAGCTTAGGCAGGTCAGGCTGGCGACGGCCCAGGAATCCAAAACAACTGTCAGCCTCCCCCGGAAGCGACAGACAGGCCAGGAAGCCATGCACGATGGTGTGTTCCCGCGTCGCGAGACTGTCAGACTTAATCCCTCAAACCGCAGCCAGCCAGGGGAAAACTGACTGAGGAGAGCGAGGGCGGCGCGACCCGGTAAGACACGCTCGCTGCATTTCAGCACGGACTCCCTGCCAAACGCAATCGCGCCTTCCATCTTTGGCAGCCGGGGGATCCTGGAGTCAGGGAGCACAGCCAGCTCGACAAGGCTGAGCACAAGTTGATATACAAATCGAGTAAATGGAAAAGCCGGGACTGCAGAGAAAAAAAAAGGTGCCAGCCATAGCAACCCAAACAAAGAACTGCCAAATGACACCAACTGTGAGGAACGGGGCCTGTATGAAGCAAAGGCAACAGGCAGGGGCACTTACCAAAGGCGGTACAGCTTCACACATACGGCAATGCAGGTGCTTCCTGGTTAGATTGGTCTGTGTTATGATATTTAGACACTAAGATGAAGATTCCAGTTCCATTCAGCTTTTCACTTTCAGTACATTATTCAGTAAATTACATCCGATATTCAGTACTTTATTATAAAATAGTCTTTGTGTTGATGATTTTGCCCAGCTGTAGGCTGATGTAAGTGTTCTAAGCATGGTTAAGGCAGGCTAAGCTAGGTTATGATGTTTGTTAGGTTACTGTAGTTGTACAGTACTGAATTTAATTGTATTTTCGCCTCATGATAGGCGACCCATGGTGACCTGGGGAGTGTCTGTACGGAAAGGTCAAAAGAAACAGAAAAAAACATATTCTGTTTGCAGTGGGTGCAGTTAACACCTTGTTCATAATGAATAAAATTAATGAAATACCATGTGAAAAACGCAGGTATTGATTAACATAAACTTAGAGGAAATTTCTGGTATTTGTCATTTCCCTTGTATATTACAGAAAGTGATGACTGAATAACAGGAAAACACAATGGGACAGTAAGTTTCATGGCTTATTCGTTACGTTGTTTTAGTGAGAACAGATTTGGAACTGAATTGTCATTATAGATTCTGCGAAGGCCTGGCCTGCTGGATGAAAAAGCAAATGCTAATGGACACTGACTACATCGTAATTTAGAACATCTTTGGCTATTTTTTCCCATTTACATAATGATGGAAAAATGATTTACTGAATGTTTTGCTAATAATATCATCTGTAAATGGCAGTAAAATAAGGCATTATATTCCTGACAGGGCTAGTGTGGCACTCCCAGGGTTGCCAGATCTGACGAATCTGGCGTGACACTCACACAAGAACTCTTACAGTAAATCTGAGAATAAGTTACATTAAAAGTATTGGGGTAGTTTGCACAGGGGCGTCGCACCCGAGGGGGATGTGGGTGTTTTAACACCCACACTTTTCCCGGTGAGAGGGTTCAACACCCACACTTTTTCTACAGTTTTCCCGCAGTTTTGAACAAACGCCTTCGCATTCGCTCCTCCGTTTCTCTGGCCGCTCTGTGTCTACGCTCGCTTCAGCTCTCCTCTCCCCTCCCTCTCAAACATGACACCGGCTGATGATTGGCTGTTCTGCCTTAAGTCTTGCCTCTCTTGGTGTGTTAGATTTATCGGTCAGCTAGTGCAGAGGAGGCGGGAACTTATGGTTGTTATGATTATTATTATGATTATTTACATCTCCGTTTTCAGTTTGCAAACCCTACAGACTATTTACAAGGCAATAAAACGGTTACATACATGTAAATGAGTGTGCAGACTTGTGTGGAACTAAAAATCTCATGTCAACCAGCTGACAAAAATTGGCAACCCTGAAGTCCGGCTTCAAATCCCACGTGTATGGAGAATGCTTCTGTGCAGGTCTCCGCTGCATACTCTCCTTTCCATACACAGTCAAATGACATGTACTGTACTTATGCAAACTGGAATCTTTTAATTGCTGTTAGTGCAGTGGTCTCTGACTGTAAAAAACACTGAAGACCACACTGTATGTTTGTCAGTGTGTTCCAACATCATGTCCAGCAGTATGGAAGACACACGGATTATATGCATTTGTGCATTCCCTTTGTAAGTTTGCACCGGACAGGTGCAAGACTGTTCACACGTCTTCTAATGTTTTGGGCAACTAAGTCAGTCACCAATTAAAAGGCAAGTTCGCATCCTCAAGAGAGCTAGCATTTATGTACTAGAATTATCCACCACAGTTCTAAGTGCCACATCAGTTACTATATTTAGTGCCCTGATCCGGTCTTTTCCATCACAGCACCGAACTGGAAGTCAAAATAACAGCCTGACCAGCAGTACTATGCAAAATTAGCACTTAACTAAAATGTGTGTGTGCCTGTCTAGAAAAACCATCCCGTGATTCCATAATTGCCCAGTACATACTATACCAGTGAAAAGTTTTTACACACCATAGGTTTTTATCGCTTTTTTCATTTATTTCATAAACCGTAGATTTTTTTATTCTTAAGCATTGGAAAGTTGAACAAACAAAGTTGAAAGTGAACAACTATAAATGAGAATATAAGTCAAATAAAACAAGTTTCCTTTATAACATGGAATGAGTATGTAACTGTGCATGTCTGCCATCCTAATAAGTGGATACATGGTGATGGCAGAGCACATTCTAGGCTGTCCATTTACTGTAAACACAATATTTAACTCTTTCATTCCATGAAACAGCATAGTATTTAATGTCCATTGTGAAAAGAATGGCTCAGATATTCTCTGCTGTTACAACTGCTAGAGGAGGTTAATTTGACTTGTAAAATATATGACATTTTCTTGTTAATAAAAGTATTGTACATTTATCCAAAAACACTTCTTCAGCTTAAGGTTATGTATTAATACAATAAGATATTTTAATGAAGGACTTGGGTACCTTGCTCAAGGATTGGACAGTGGAGGTCCTTCCCCAACTTAAATCAGTTCATCAATGTTACCATTGCCAGTTGAATACACAAATAGCTTCCTTACAGTCATGTGTGTCTAACAAATTGATTTCGTGGAAATTTCTTTCTACTGCAGCTTGTTTGCAGGCCTTCCTGATTACAAAATGTAATGATTTTTAGCTTACTGTTGGCATATATTGTGTCTTTATGCATTTCAACTGTATGCTGACTCTCCAAACACTCAAGAATATTACAGTTTACATGTACTAATTCATTTAAGTACCACCTCCAAATGTATTAACTATTGCTGTGCTTACACTTAGTAGTAAGTGTGTTCCATGCATTTTAGAATTTAAGCTATCCAACTATCTGAATTCTGCCACCTGTATGGTGACCTTATTAGTCATTGTTTTAACTCATTGTTTTAAAAGGAACAGTTTGTAGAAGGATAGTTTACGTTTTCTGTAAATGTAAAAAAGAATATCAAGTGCTTACAACAACCTTCCGATCCCATACACGTGGGATTCTGATGTGTGTTTGAGTGGACAGTAGGGAGAACTTCAGTTAACAGAGAGAACTGAAACTCAGTCAGCAAAGGGAACAGAACCTCAGGCCACAGAATGAATAAAACGTCAGTCTACAGAGGGAACAGAGCCCCACTATATGGTGGGAACAGAACCTCTGTCTATGGAAGTAAGAGAACCTTGGTCGACAGATGGAACAGAACCTCAGCTTACAGAGGATGCTAGTCTATTGAGAGAATAATAGCACACTATCGGGAGAGGGACACAGAGCCTCTGTCTACACAGGAAACACAACATAAGTCTACAGAACAAACAGAACCAAAGAAAACTTAGTTCTGACATGAGTATGAACTGGTGGTGAGCGCAGTAGAAGAGTATTCTTATTTTAGTACTATATATTGGTTAACTTAGATTACAGAGTATGCAAGTTATATAACAGTACTGTACTTCACAGTAAAATAAAACATAATTACATAGAGGAATACAAAGACATACAGTAATGAAATCCCTTCTAAGTCCATTTCTTTAAGGTATGATGTAATGGCTGTATCTGCAGCCCATTAACTCATTTATTAATCCATTAGAATCCTATTACTCATATGGAGGTAATTCTAGTTTTATCTTTCTGTGATTCATAAACCAAACCTAAGCAGGTTGTTTGGAGTAAATACAGTAGTAACAGCCATGTCTTCCTTCGCTTAATTATAATATGCTTTCCACACAGATCTGATGACCAACTTCAAAGTGATGCAAAATATACTGCGGTCTTGTGGACTCTGGTGTGTTCCTGTGGCATCTTAACCAGTGTTTACATGTATACACAAATATTTTTAATGTTAGTGATGACAGGTGTTCTGGTGGGGGTTTAAATGTCTACTCGACGTGCCTCACGCTGGGTAAACTATGGAGGCAATCACTCGTTAGGGAATGTCTAAAAGTAGTAACACTCTACATATGCAGCTTCTAATTCGATTTCCTTATGTATATTATCTTAACAGCATATCATCCATCCGTCTTCCATCCTGAGTAGTTTCATGGGAGGCGTGAAGCTTAATGTAGGGCAAACCCTGGATGGGATGCCACTCTTGTCACAGAGTAATTTGGAGATGCCTAGGAACTTAATGACGCAGCCTAATGCCTGGAATCTAGGAAGAAAACGGACAAGAAAAATTGCTTGGGGTGGGAAGATAACATGCTATCTCCACCCACACAGAACAGAGACTGGATCTGAAACTCATCTGGATGAGTGAAGTAACGACACTAGTCACTAAGGCACTCTGCAGTGCATAGCAGTGCGAAACAGTGCACGAAATGCACATTCTACTCAAGCAGGGTAGAATGTACAGTGCTTACCACATGAGCAGCGTATGGCCGAGTGGTGAGCGCTTCAAACTTCAGCTCAAGACCCACAACAAGCCGTAGATACTTCCACCACATACCATTTCACAGGCCATGGTCATTTCTTGCTATTGTTACCTCTTAAGGCTTTGGGACAGAGTTGGTTGAAGATCAAAGAGAACACAGTCCATTGTCAAGCCAAGCAGCCTATAAGCGCCTGAGGACCTTATTCAAGGATGCTGGAACTTCAACAGGCTACTTCATTTGCTGTTCTTCACCCAAACACCTCAACATGCACACCACAGGTTTTTACCCCTTTTCCATTTATTTCATAAACTGCAGATTTTTTATTCTTGTTAAGCTTTGGAAAGTTGAGTGAACAACTATAAATGAAAATATAAGTCAAATAAAACAAGTTTCCTTAATAACATGGAAAGAGTATGTAACGGTGTATGTCTGACATTCTATTAACTGGTTGTGTGGTGATGACATAATCAAATTTTACACTGTCCTTTAACTTTAAATACACTAATTCACAGTTCCCGTCCATGAAACAGAGGAGTGTTTAACATCCCTTGTGGAAAAGAATGCCTCAAATTTGCTCTGCTGTTATAACTGCTACAGGAGGTTACTTTGATGAATTAAAGAAATGACATTTTATTGCTAATAGAGGTACTCAAATGATGAACATACTGTAAATGTATTTGTTAGCAAAGAATATTATGTATTTTTTAAAAATGTTTAATGAGTAACATGCAAATGTAGAAATTCTCAATGTGTCCAAAAACCTTGACTGGTGGTATATGCGTAATGCAAAAATTGCAGGTTTCCATTGAAAAAAACAAGTGAGACATCCATTAATTTTACTGAATGCAGTGTATGATTTTTTTTATTATTGTATTATTCAGTTTTCTTCTTGAGCTCAGTTTGACCACATGAGTTTTGGGGCAGCTTTGGTAGAAATGAAGGTGTTTACACCTGCGAACTGCATGAGAACTTTGCATGTCGTTTTTTGAAGAATTGCAGGAGAGTTGGAAACACTTCCTAGAACAGGCAAAGGAATGTGGAATTTTTGGATTAATTATCTGAGACCTTTGCTGACTTGCTAAGGAATGACAGCATTTACTGCCACAAACATTGTTGTACATGCTGTAGAGTCCATAGAATACTCATTAGAACTGTAATAGTATACCTTGACAGAAATGTCAATGGACAATTCTACAGTTTCTGTTTAGCTTGGTGTATCTCTACACATTGAATGAATTTCCAGCTGTTCTTTCTCTGCTATAAATATGTCATGACAAAATCAAAGCTTCCATTGAACAGCGTATTAATAAGCTTGACAGAAATGAATACCTTTTTGTCTTGCAAAATATTATATGCATACACTTCAGGAAACTAATTGGAAAATAAAAACATTAACGTTCATTATAAACTAGGACAAGGTAAGTTGTTTAGTTCTGCATTTGTCAAAAGATTTTGAACGATAATTAAAAAGTCTTTCCTTGTGTTACTTGACTGCAGTAATGTTAAATGAGTTGTGTTTAATTTGACCAAAATTTCCCACAAATACTAGTGTTTGTCTCTGATCTCATGGCAGCTGATGATATACAATAATACACAGGGCGTGTAATATATCTTCTTCTTAGAAATATAATTTTGCTGTTTGTAACAATGTCAGTAATTGACTATATTAATATTTGTGTTTTTAATGCAGTGTTGCAATACAAGTAAACACCTAAATATTCACTTAAAATGCTCATTTTTGGTGACTGAAAGACATTTTTATATTTATCACTAAAAACTGCTTGAAAATGCAAGTAAAGTTAATTAGACTTAGATTAAATATGTGTTGTACTAACAGTTGTATTCTAAAAATTAGACAACGGAAGCAGCACCTACCACTACAGTAGCATGTTTTAGCATTCTTAGGCTAACCCATCAAGGGACAGTATATAGGCTTCCCTCCATAATACAGTGACTTACGTTTAAATGGCTTTTTGAGCAATCCAGCAGACAGTACAAAGTATTCCAAAAATTTCACAAAGGTAGCAAGAGTGAGAGTTTGCTGGTCTCTCTCTCTCTCTCTCTCTCTCTCTCTCTCTCTCTCTTTCTCTCATTATTATATATTCCCTCTGACTTCTGTAACCTTTGGAATTTGCACATACATACATGCATGAACTTGTTGGATTCACAGAAAGCCTTCGGGAAGAGACCTGCAACCTTTCCATAAAGGATAATAAATCCTTCTGTGACATTTGATACCGGTATATCAGGAAAACATTCTGTCTAAACCTAATACATACACACAGGGGCACAAAAAAGAACTATATGCCCCTAAATAAGATTAATTAACTGCTCTTGTTCTATTAGTATCTGTCACAATAACTATCTAATCCAAACCAACAACGAGGTAAACGGTTTGGTTTCAGGCTATACTTCTGCTTCTTTAAACGGGAAGATGATCTGTTGAAACCAATTCGAATCATTCGGGTTTCATACGTTATTTCATCATTTTTATTGGTGGTTTATATACATCATCTACCCGGATCACCTACGAAATATCTGTATTTCCTTTCAGGTCGCCTATCAAAGTGCGGGTTATTCAAAATACTAAAATAAATCAATGATACTGGACTTTGGCATAAGTTTAGTCTTTCTCCTTTAACATGAGCAGCACGGACTGTTCAAAATGACTGCGCCAGAAAGGGTGGAGGGAAACATCATAAGAACAGGATATGAACAGTGATATTCTTCCAGAAGCCACTAAACGGATTCCTATTCCCGCGATTAAAAAAACGCAAAAGAAACACATATCACCCAGCGAAAAAGCTCATGGTGCAGCTTGGTTCAGCTCAAGGTTTGTGGTACTTGTAGGGTTACTTAGGAATGATCATACACACAGGAACCCCCGATCAAGGTAAAAAGTCACCTTCTTAACAGATGACATGTTGACTTAACGACAAACCACATGTACCAGTAATTTAACTAGCCCATGATACGTCACAAATACTGCCTTTAAAAAGCACTTTTCTATCGTTAACCATGCACACATGGGGAAACAATCGACATGTTATAGAGTATTGTTAAGTTTTTAAAGTCGAGTCTAAATCGGATGCAAAAATTATTTCGCACGTATACTTAAGGTGACACCCATTTAAATGCCATTAAATAGTTCGATTTTAAAGTTAAATAGGGACCGTCCTTCAAAATGTATATAAAGTACAAAGATATGACTCACCTGAGTTGCTTTATTTGTCTCAAAAAGACCTTCCTATAAAAATGTAGTATAAAACTACGACGAAAGGGGAATATATGGAATCCATTCGTGCCCATGTGTCATCCCAATGCCGATAATGTGGAAATCTGTAATAATGTTTCCAATAAGCAGAAGTGTATCATTTTAATCCTTATTGAATCCCAAGTAAAATCTACTGACAACTTATTTTATTCAGTCGGTGAGTCGAATCCGCTCCATTAACTAAAGAAGAGCGACTTGAACTGGAAGCGATGGCTTCAAAACTCACCGGCGCACCGCAGATCCAAAACTAAATCCTACCAAAGTACTTCAGCAATACCGTGAAACAGCCACATCCTTGTGCTGTTTGGCTGAGCAGCACTGATTTTCAGATATGCGAGACACACACACACAGGCTCTCTCTCTCACTCACCAGTGACCCCCGGTCGCACTTTAAATTTACTCCGCTGGATTCCAGTCCGACTGGAGAAGCACTGGGAGAGGTGTGTGGACACGCGCCCGTGAGCGCAGTATCCTATTCCTACCGGGTGCGAGTAAAGCAGTACGGACAGAGAACAGGTCCGCAACTTAAAATCGCCTATTTATAAATGGACACTGCATTTGCTCTTCTGAGCTCTGCGCCAAGCGCAGAAAATTGTTGAAAATGTAAATAAAGCCTGACGCCCGCAAGTATAGAGTCTGATGTAATAATTATGCTTAAGGAAGACGCTGCAAAAACATGTCAGAAGTGTAAGCCAGAGATTGTGACACGTGTTTTTCTCCACACACACACTGGTAGGTCTCTGTGTGAGTATGCATACATGTACACATATACTGGGTGTGTGTATGTGTATATATACACACGCTATTTTTAAAAAACTTTTGAATGATATACCAGACGCCAGATTTCTCTGAAGCTCTAAACAATTTAGTGGACATCACAAAACTAAATAAATGTATAAGTTTGTTGCTTTCTTTCTTTTTCTTAATATCTGATTGTCTGGAGACTTCCTTCCTCAGGACCAGGCGAAATTAGGGGTCTAATTGCATCAGGGGCTGCAGCTCCCTGCGCGTTATCTAACTTGCATGTGTTTGAAGTGAAAATGCGATCAACTCAGCAGTCAAAATAGGAAAACGGCAGGAATCCTGAAACCTAAACAGGCTTTGACCAGGGGACTTGAGAACGTTGAGATGTGGAGAGCCTAAATTTAATCATTTCCTTTGTGTCCTGTTTCTGAGCTATTGTGATCACATAATGCATCACATTTTCCCTCTTTTGCACAGGAAACACTGGACCTTGCATCGACGGGTTAAACAAAAGATGCTCTCAGCTTGACAAAGACAGGAAGACTGCTGAGCTGTGTGTAAATATCTGCTTGTCTACACGTCTTTCCCCCTGAAATCTCCCTCGTGTTCTCCAGCTTTTATCGTTAAAAAATACAGTCAAGAACAATGACATTAAGCTGGTAAATAAGTAACCAGAATTTTACAGGGGGACATGAAGAATGTTGCAGTGTTAACAGAGTTACTCTGTGGGCCCTTTTATCATGGATGGCGGTTCCATAATAAAAATTACATTATATTTCTTAACATAAAAACATATTTTCAGTTTATAAAATAAGCACTTTGCATTTCCCAGAAAAAAAAAAAAATATTTTATTAACTGCTTAGAAAAGTTTCATATGTTAAGTCGCATCGACGCAAGCTTCATGAAAGACAAATTACATTGTAATCTCTAAATAAGATCAGTGTTTGTGTTTTGTAGTTAAAGTGAATTACTGTGCCGTTCCCAGCCTTCTTTATGGTACCAGGTATCACTGCATCCATTAGCAGCCTATCCTTTCATTTGAAACACTGTACCAGTGAAACTGGGGTGGATTCTTATTGTGAACGATATGCTTATATGCGACGGTCAAAGATTCACAAGGTGAATCTGTTCACCCGTCTTCCAACCATTTCTCGTGTACAGTGTTGGGGACTTGGAGCCTATAGCAGACAGAACAGAGACAGACAAAGACCCCGAACGGGAATCCCCAAGGTTACCAAGTCCCCTATAAGTGTGTCTTTTTTTCAGCATCTCCTTCATCAGACCTTACTTGACTTTCTTCTTCCTCTCAGGACTTTATGGACGGCCGTGGCTCCTCTTCCTCAGCAAACGGCCGTCTGGTTCTGCCACAGTTCCTGAGCCGTGTATTGTTCCTGATATAGAGCTTTTTGGTGGGAAAAAGAAAGCTACCCCGCGTTTCGATTTTTTTTTTCTTCAGTTTTTCAGTCATTCAGCCCATTTCCTCTGCAGGATTACAGCTCTTCCTGCCATTGCCCACAGTGTCACAAACACGCTTCCTGGTTTTTTCTACAAATGGCACGCAGACTTGCGAGAATGCCGGGCGATGCTGCCTTAATCGGTATTCATTTCTCTCTTTGGCTCTTTGACCCTATGATCTATGATCTATTTCAATTTGTTTTTGGAAAGAAATGCTGTTTTAGAACTTAAGCAATGTGTTGTCAATCAGATAAAACAGTCTGGTGGTTTCATTGTGCGGAGATCTCAGTGAATAATGCTGTATACATGTGTATTTTTTTAAAGAATGTATTTTTACGAAGTGCGTATTTGAAATGAAAACCCAAAATTGTGCTTAGTCTTTAAATGACATCATGGCCTTTTTATTTGCAAGAACAATTGGCTTCTTCCTGAACTTCCTGCACAACAGCATTTTCGGTAATTTATTTCTAGGTTTTGCTGTGACTAGAACACAAGCTGTACTATAAAGTATATTTCAAAAAAAAAAACACTGAAAAGGGCTGGTAAAATGACCAGAATAACACAAAGTATGATAATAAAAAATATTAGCAATAGTAAATGTGAGGATTTATTATGAATCGCTACCAATGGCTGGATGGTAGCAGTTCACTTTTACAGGGCACAAATAGTAATAACTCAGTTATTACTGAAGTACAAATCATGAACAAATATAGTAACAAATATAGTGCTTGGGATAAAACCTCTGCCACGATTCATTAATACTGAATTAGCATAAGATCAGTATGTAACTAAGACTTAGTTTGCGCTTAATTAATACATAAGTAATAACATGATACTATATCATTTCTCCCCCGTCAAGTAAAATGTTACTGGCTGGATGTGTTTGTTGTCTTGGTTCTAAACAATAAAAACACTGAACTACACACAGGCGCAAAATGCACACAATTATCGCAATTCTTAAAATGTCAACATGAGCTGATACAGCTAAAACCAGTTAATACTATATTATTCAATGATGAACCTCAGTTCTGTATTTCTTGCTTATTGAGTTTATGTTAAACAAATAACAGTTAAAGTGGATTTTATCTAGGTCTCCTTAACACAGAGGTGGGCAATCTTATCCGCAAAGGGCCAGTGTGTATGCAGGTTTTTCGCTGCAACTTCCTAATTAGATTACTAATTAGAGGACTGATTGGCTGAAGAGTCCTCACACCTGGGTTTGAACAGCTGACCTACAGGCTATCCCAAAAACCTGCATACTCGCTGGCCCTTTGCGGATAAGATTGCCCACCCCTGCTTTAACATATAGTGCCAGCACAAAATACTATCTTAACCTTTGAACATAAAATAAAAATCTTTCTTGTTATAAGCTTGTGATTTAAACAAGAAGGAAAATGCTCTATGCAGTATATATACTACAAATATCTATGATAATGTACATATAGTGTGATCCCTTAGTCCACCTTGGCTGAGTGTGAAATAAATGCAGGTAGTTTCTTTCAGCATTAGGTGATAAAGTTAGCAGGAGTTACATGGACATTCTTGTCATTCTGATACACCATTAGCATTCTTAGCATAGTCCTCAGGGCACAAGCCCAGCTCTCTTTTTTGTTTGGCTCTTATTATAGGGGCCTACTGGCCTTCTCAAGTCCATGTTCTGCAGTCAGGGTGGGTGTGGCCTCCAAGCAACATGCATTAATGAATTAATTATATGCAATTGCCAAATGCATGGACATTCTGTCTCAGTGTGACAGCCTCCAAAGTGTAGGTTGAATGCATGATACTGTAATACTGAACATTTTTATATGGGTATATATATAGAAAGATACGGCTGAGTGTGCACCTCTGCGTTTCTTATATCTATTTGATTGTCATTTTGTCCCATTTGATACATTCCTCAACGTCTGTGACCGTAGGAACGCAGTGGCCAAGAGTAACAGAATTATCTGACTTTGCTCAAGGCCATAAGCTCTTTGTGTAGGGAATGACTCTAAGCTCATTTGCCTCAATGAGCAATGGTTCACCCCAATGGCTGTTCTATTATTCATCTCCACTGGGGCTTACAGCAGTAATGGGATAATCAGATGGAAAGGACCCTCCACTCTGAACTAAATATTTGATTTAAAATAGTTGGAATACCCTCTCAGGTGTTATAAGGCAGCATTTTGATGTTATACATAGAGCTGGGCGTGGGCTTGGGTCTTTGACATTCTCCTGGCACAGTTCAGGGTGACAGTTGTGTCTAGTAATACTACAGATCTACTACAAGCAGCAATGAACCAGAAGGAAAACAAAAGACAGGAAATGCTTGCAAAGGTGTTCTATTTTTAATTTAGGGCCACAGTAAAGGTGCATTGTTTTTCGTCTGTATCCAGTCAGCATGGAGAGCTACGGAGCTTGGGGCTCTTATAATGAGCAATATCTGTACAAATCAGATAATGGGGAAATATGCTACAATAAAGAGCATAAGAGGAGGAATACAACCATAGCTATATTGCGGGCAACTTCCGCTGTCAGAGATAAATAGGAAGTTATGATTTTTTTACAGCATTTAATCAACCTTGTCATCAGTTTTAAGTAAAGTGCTTCGCCCGGAATCTGAGTAAGATTTTCAGACGGACCGTCTTCATTTTGATGACATGCATTCTTTTCTAGACCCATACCTTATTATTATAACAGATAATGACTCTCTCAAGTGTAAACCATGCAAAGCACAGCATTTTATTCCTAAGTATACATTTAACAGGTGTGTATCAGATGCCATTTTGTCAGTGATGTCAGTGCAACAACCAGAAGTCTTGTTGCGGTGTTCAAGAAATGCTCTTCATCCTCCGATTCACAGTGATTATGTAACATCTTTTAGCCTTTTATTCTGTGGCTAATTGCCAAAGTTTCTCTCTCAGCCGGCACTGTGGCTACCACGGTTCTTGCATGACACACACCAAAGGGCATCCCTTTTTTGGTGGAGTCCACGGTCCCTTCCACAATGTCCGCCATCAAACACTTTATGCTATTATAAACAGTTTTTCTTTATATATAAATGTAATGTACGTGTCTGTGTGTCTTCTAGACAAGCGAAACAGGGAACAGTAATAAAAAAGCAAACAAATAAATAAACAAACCATATACTTAGCTGGGCCGTTGATTCTGTGATAATGATTATACTGACACAAGTTGTGATTGCTTTACATACTTAGAGGCTTAAGATTTAACGTTAATACATCATTTGACAACTTCTATTCTGTACCAGCCCTGCCCCCCAGCCTATACACATGGAGATCCCTGCAGCCGTGAGGAATCTCCCAAGGGATCCTGGGAAAGATGTCCATCAAGCTCTCCGGCAATTACATTTCCCCTGGGAAAGAATGTGACTATAAGCTACTGGGAGACAAACGGGATTCCCTAAAATGTGGATTTTACTGAAGCAGAAAAAGAGCAAGCAAGCCACTGAACAAATTCTCTTGCCACCAGAACACTGTGCTTCCAATTTATGTGCTACAGATCAACAGGATTTTTCATTTCAATTTTACAGATGTTTGTAGTCAAGTTCATGTGTTATATAATTTTATGCATGACATCAATAATTGTTTTCTTTCTTGTCTTTAGCAGTTTATATGTTCAGAATTTCTGAATCATCTCATCTCCATGTGATGAAGGAGTATTTATACTTCTTGTTGACTGGAAAGTGTAGTATAGTATTTCCTAACCTAGTCCTTGAAACTGGAAGGGAACAAAAATGTGATGGAGGAAAAACGTTGACTGTTTGGGGGTCCTCGGGCACTGGTTTGGGAAACACTGGTGTAGTAGAATTGACAATCTTTTACAGAAACTATGCAATGGGTAACATTTTCCTTTATTTTGAGGGCTGGCATCTGATACAACAAAACAAAATACATATATTCTTGATGTATGTGAAAATACCCTCTCGATACTGGAATAGCACAACATTTGCACACTAACCATTTTTAGAAAAACAAACTTCCTTATCTTCCTGAAAGGTACAATCTTACTAGCAAAAGATAGACACTGTCAAGGATGATTCTCTACTGCAATGGCAGAGGGGAGCAGTGAAAGAGTTTATTTTTAGTTGTAAACTTATTCTGAAATGTTTGAGACAAGATATACGGCTCCGCTACTCACAACTCACATTTCATTTGTAACACTAAGCTGCAGGGTATTTCTTTTAGTACCGTTTCATTATCACACTTGTGAAATAAGATCTCTGGATGATTATATATCAAGAAGAATTCCATTTATCAGTGCCAGTATTCAAGGCAGAAATAATAAATATGAGTCATTACAATTTTTTATATGATTTTCTTTTGGAAGTAAAAACATTTAATTTTTATTATTTTGTATAATAAATCATTATCAAAAAAAAACTAGAATTACTGCATGGAATTGAGGCCAACAAGCAAACATGAAATGATTACTGCACATCATAAGTATGCATTCATGTGGCAGTAGACCTTTGTGAGGAAAGGCAATTAAAATCACAAGATAAGCATTCTGGACACACAGGTTATGAAGTCTAGAAACATAATAAATGGACTGTACAAACAAGATAAAAAAAATAATGCTGTCACTAACAAGCAAAAGAAATCTCTACTTAGTTTGCTTCAAAATCCTCTCTGTTTTTCAGTCCAGCTGGTTATATTAGATAGTATTCATTTCTTCAAAGAAAAACCAGCTGGGTACAATTATTGATGACACTTATACGGTGTCAAGCTGCAATATAATTGTTGAATAAATCTGACCACCTTTCATAGGTTCACAATATGTGTGCTGAAAAACACAATAGACTGCTAAAAATATACACAAACTCAATGGAATTTGTACAATACGTGCATTACCTTTGGCTATACTTTTGGGATATATTTAGAAGTGTTTTGTTTAAAGATTTAAATATAGTATGGGGGGTGTAACGTTTTATCCCATTTGATCTTCCTTGCTCTTGTATATTGATGCATTTTCTCTGTTCTGAATAATCCTAAAACGGAAGCGTAGCAGCCCTCCTGGCCTAACCTGCCATCTGAGTTCTTCAACTCTGTTCCACTGAAAGACCTCTGCAAAACAATTGTCTCTATATAAAAGCAACAGTTAAGGAACTCAAATTAATGCATGTTTATATATGTAAAAACAGACTGTATATGCATGTTGTCCTTCAGTGAAGAGTCTAGTAAACAATAATTTTTTTTAAATGATAATACAATTTTACAGGCTCACTCAACAACATTCTTTTACCAAGGGTCAGCTATTTCTTTTTTTAATGTTTAATGTTATGTTAAAAGCCAGTTAAAACTCAGTGAAAAGTTTATGGCAATTTTCTTATACACGTCTGTGTCGTAAACTCTCTGTATGCCCATTTATTTTATTTCAGAAGTTATTATTATGTTATTTACATCTTTATTCATATAAATTAATCACCTTAAAGTGAGCAAATGTACAAATACAATGCAATTGGTGATAAATATGTTTTAGCATAATAAGACTTTCCATAATACGCTTGTGTATCGTAAACTTCTGATGAAAAACATATATACCTGAAATATTTGTGTGACAGTTGGTTGACTGGTGACTGCCTGGATTTGGCAGCAAATCCATCATTTAAATGATTAACCAGAAAGACTGGTGAGAAAGACTCCGGTTGAAAGACACAATACCCTCCATTTCCACTCAATAATTGGCATTCTTAGGCACGCAGAATGAAACTCAAACCCACAATCACCGTAATCAACATCAATCTGTCCTGAGTTGACTTGCCGCTTGAATTACCATGGTTATTTTCCTTTAACCCCCCATGAAATAGTTTTTGAGTAACTTTCTCACTTAATTCTATCACAGGTACTTTAAAAGAGATTTATTTGTTTTGTTAATTGTAATGCTGATTAGTCATTAAATAATTCCTCTTGTTATACGGGATTTTCCAAAAGTCAAGAAATTGGCATGATCTTGTGGAATCAACCTTCTCTTAATCAGAAAGACAGTTGTAATATCCTGACAATTGTAATATTTTACAAATACATATATCTTAGGCACTTATCATCTTGCCTGCCACAGGGATCTTAAATTTCAGGGATATAACATTTACATATAAATGTTAATTGTTCAGTTGTTGTACATAGGTGTATACGGTGCCCACAGAATGGTGAATAGTGAATACGGTGCCCACAGAATGGCCATGTGGTGAATAGTGCTTACGTTGTATGAAAGCAGTAGCTTATTGAAGTAAATGACTCATGGCTGTGCTGTGAACAGAGTAAACAGGGGGGGAGGGAGGTGTAGCTCAGCAGGCTGAATGGCTGTGCTTGTGATTGGAAAATCATCAGCTCAGATCCCAGGGGCCACAGGGTGATTTTGCCATTGGGCCCCGGAGCATGACACTTAACAGAGCCGGAGAGACGCTTTTTGAGGGGCAAGTGCTCGACTGTGGAGGGGGAGGCACGTGCCTGGTCCTTAACCCTAAATTGCTCCAGGGACTGTCTAACCCAGTCTCCTCAACTGTATGTCACACTGAATAAAAGCGTCCACTAAATAAATAAAAATGTAAAACATGTATCTGCCCCCAGCGGTGAGTGATTGTGTTCGGAATGTTTGGCTCATGAAGGTGTAACGCTGAAGCCATAATGACGACACCCCCACAGTGCTGTTATGGTCATACGAAGAGCCAGAACTTAAGAACTTCTGCTACTAGTCAACCGGGCTAGTTCAGTAAAAATGTACAGAATGGACAGCAACCAAGAGCTGTCACATCTTGCAATAATAAATTACCATGTAAAAAAGTGAATTAATCATAAAAGTATAGAAATCACAAAAATATCTATTAATTTCCATGAACAATTTAGTCATCCAGAGCGCCATAAGATTGATACATAGTGGGTGGGGGAGTTTGCCAGGAGGGTGGGGGGTGGGGGAGTTTGCCAGGAGGGACGCTTCCTCAGAAGACGGGGCCCGAGGCATGTGCCTACGTCACCTAACTGGGTGACCAATTAAAAAGTTATTAGCAGTAAATATCGTTTATTATTTCCCATAAACAGTTCACTCATTCAGAGTACCACGTGGTTAAATAGTAAGTACATAACAAATTCTTAAATTGCAATTTAGTCTTTTAAGATCTTGTGGTTTTTGATTGATATTTGTGCTTGTTTTATACATAAAAAATGCGAACTACTCAGCACTTACCTGATTTACTAATCGGGTATGTTACGATCCTGTTAGGTTTTTCGATGGCTCCGCCCCTTTTTTGTATCTTTTTGTGTCTTTTGCAGGCTGCTGAGTAGATGGTTGAGGCTATAAGAAGCATGTGGTCCAGCAAGAGCGAGAGCCTGGCGCTTATTCTCACACACACACACACATATATCGTTCATTTAATGAATGTTTATATGGATTGTTTCTACCTTTACGTAAATAAATATTCTTTAGATGTGAAAGTGAAGGTATGGTCTCCCTTTCATGTTGGGTCTGCTTGAGCTTAATAGGTATAAATATGTGTATATTTATTTGTAGCTTGTGTGTGTGTGTGTGTGCATGTGTGTGTGTGCGCGTGTGTGTGTGTGCGCGAACAGGTTTACCTATCCTTATGGGGACACAATGTCCCCATAACGTGATAAATATCCGTTTTTTTTCCCTTATGG
>JAODKE010000002.1:828319-851794 GCA_026779605.1 Mormyrus hasselquistii
TTATGGTTATGGTTAGGGCAGGGTGGGGGTTAAGGTTGTCATAGTTAGCATTAGCATTTTTCCCATAGAAATGAATGGGCGGTCCCCATAAGGATATGTTTACCCTACATGTGCGTGTGTGTGTGTGTGTGTGTGTGTGTGTGTGTGTGCGTGTGTGTGTGTGTGTGTGTGTGTGTGTGTGCGCGTGCACTGTATGTTTACTGTATATGTAACAACATCCTAATTTAGCTGGATCATTCTTTAATATATATGTGTATATATATGTGTGTGTGTGTGTGTGTGTATGTGTGTATAGCATAAATAAGTGCATATACTTGTGCGTATATTTGTGTTTTCATTTTGAAATTATATTCATTAAAACAGGACCAGCTGTTATATATTAGTCACAAACTCGCATAATAATCAAATGAATTTCAGTTACATGGTATTTTTCATGACAGTGTCAGTGGTAATGGTCTTTTTCACAATCAAAATGTTCTATCAGACATAAATACCAGTTTATTAAAAACTTAAAGCTATGTTTTTAGTAATTTACAAACACATTCATAACGAATAATAATACATTCATGAAGCACTAAAACATGGTTATAAATATTTATAAAAAGGCATGACATATTATAGTTATGTGTATTATGCATTATGAATGCTCTATGAAGCTCTCCTCTATAATGCACTATAGGTACCTTTATAATGTACTACCAAATATCATTAATGCTTATATCAAACTTTATAATGCATTTTCTCAAATAAGCTAAGAATAATCCAAATAAACTGAAAGAACAGACTGTATTTACATATTTTCCCTTCTGACCTTGATCAATTACTGGCAAAGACTGCCACCAAATGGTTTGAGGAGAGCAGGTCCGACTACAGAAAAGCAATTTTCTCACCAGTCATTTAAACGTGTCTTTCCAACAGAGGGTGATGTTGCACACACAACGATGTGAGACGACCCTCAGTGCCAGCTTCAGTGCATACCGTTCTCTGTGCCGTCACTACTCAGAAATATATGACGACTTTCCCATTCTGGATAATAATCATTAATGCACATAACTTGCCAAGGAATTGTCTCTGCTTTCGAGCAATGGAGCCGTCTTTCTGTGCATGGTAATGCTTTACATTAACTGCACCATTGTAATGCATTATAATGCATTCATAGGATATTCAGTGCACCTTCATTATGCCATGTTCATTATATTCATCATTTATAAGTAGTATACCTTAACGTCCCAGCATACTTTAACAGTTAATATACTTATATGCACATAACATTATATGATAATAACTAACACCATTGTATAATCATTTAATATTTGCTATTAAAGCATAGTTGTTAAGGTATGTTTAGGTATACTTAAGGTATTTTGAGGTGTTAAGGTATACTTACATGCTGCTTATGAATGTTTATGAATGTTCTATGGATTCATTATGAATGCATCACGAAGGTGCACTGAATGTTCTATGAATGCATTATAACCATATTATAAAAGTGCAGTTAATGCAAAGCATTACCTTGTATATTAATGTTATAGAGGTGACGGAGATTCAGGAGAAGAAAGGAGAATGCATGACAGCCATCCCCAACATAGATGAGTTTTCAAGGTGAGAAAAGGCATGAATGGCTCTCTACTCTAGTAGAAGCAATAAATTATGAGGAAAACATTGCTGTTTTGTAAATGCAACAAATTCAATCCAACACTACAGGTCTTGAAACAGGTAAGATAATTCTACATTCCCCAAACATCTGTAGGCCTGAAAAGTCTTGGTCTCCTTTAACAATCCCCCCCCCCCCCCCCCAGTATCTTTTAACAATCACTCTCAGAAGAGCAATTAGCCAACAGCTGATTAGCTTTAGCATCCCACCCATCCGCCATCTTCCCCTTTCACAATACCCAGAAGATTATTTTGCGTTTTAAACCCATAATATTACATTACATTAGCATAATGCTATACACATTTAAATGTGATTAAAATTCAAATTCAGGTGTTAGTCAAGTAACAAAATAAACATGAAGCATCTTATGATACTTACTTCTGTAACTTTAGCTTGAGCCTTGGTGTCATGTAGCTTTGGATCAAATTCTGGAGGACAAGGATATTTATTTATAAACTCTCCAACTTAGATGGGTAATTTGCCAGAGTACAAGTGACATAATTTGACTGCCTCAGGCAAAAATAACATGGATAAAGGTTACAAACGCAAAATAAATGGAAAAAAGAAATATGTTTCTGAATGGTTTGTAATTGCCTGGTCCTACCACTGTGTTCTGCCTACGCACTATTTTTTTACGTTTTGTGCATGATTGCCTGACAGCAAATTAGGATCAAATCAATTGCTTCTGACAGCTGAACAACAGCACAGTACCTCTAGTGCCTGTTAGAAAAGTCTGATAAACCAGCAGTTTTGTCTTTTATTAAAGGGGACAGCGACCTTCTATGACTAGTGACAGGTATATACTCTCCTTAATCTTAGTCCTATGTTAGTTTTCTATTCCTATCTCTTATCGTAAACAGGTCGGTGCTTACCCGTGTCATAAATCGACCATAAAATACTCTCAAAACAATTATTTATCATCCAATTTGTTTCTTACATCTTGGTTACCTTTTTAGGCTTCTTTATGCATGAAAAGATTGGTTTTAATATTTTTGGTGTGGCTTTCTGGACCTTTATTATGACAGCATACCTCTCGTTTTCAATAAAAAAAAATTATAGTAAAATAAACCTCAGGTGAATTATATAAATAAACTGAATTGGTTTTATGTTGCCTTACATGTATGGGCATGCCTTGCCTGGTGAAAAAAGAATGTTTTAATTTATTTTGTTTAAACAGAGAATCCTGACAAAGTCAAAAAGCCTTGATACAGTACACAAATGTACGTGGTGCGTTTAAGCCTTTTAAACTTGGAAACGGGTTGGTGCTGACCTGAACACAATAGCAAGGTTAGACAGCATACTGTGTGATATTTAGCCATTATAGTATTTTCAAAGGAATATCAAAAGAATGCTAGTTCCATAATAACATCGCCCCAATGTGTCATATGTATCAGAAATTGCTCTTCCCATGAAATTACAACATTTCTCTTGGTGCAATTAAACTCTGGGTCCAAGATAAGTTGGTGATGTAATGGGCAACTCTTTGGCAGGACAAGTCTTTAAAATTTAAATCATGTAGATAAAAATACTTAAATATTTATGTAGACCAATTACTTAGCATTTAGCATTCATTTGTATCATATAATGTTAATACTTTTCATTGTTTATTTAGTTTATGTCACTGAAAACATCTGAGAATTTACAATAGATTTTGTGCTGAATTTCAGGTACTATGGACTTTAATATAGCATTAAATAATATTATGCTTGCATGCCATACAAGACTAAGTGCTCTTCAATCGGCCTACTGTATATTTTTAAAAACTGTAATTCTGGGACAGAAGATTTAACTAAATTTCATGACAGTGAGTGAATAACGGTACAGTTCTCTGTATCAGGCAGCTTTGCTGTCACAAGATCCAATTAGTCAATCCATAATGTGATCAGACTCTCCTGGATGGTCTCCAGTCTGGTCGCAGTTGAGTAATTTAAGAGGTAATGACACTTTGAGAGTTAGCTACTTAGTTTGGCACATAAAATAGATGAGGAGAGATAAATGTTGATAAATTCCACATAAATCTTTTCTCCAGTATCATATAAAAAAGAATGAAAATGATGTAGACAATTGTGTCTATAAGGACAACAGAATGGGTGCTAGCAAGCATGCTGCTAGCTATGCACTTAAAACTTTCTGTCAAGCATTAAACCTTATGGTTGCTTAAACCCTGTCTTTCATGTGTCCATTATAAATTCAGCATACTTTTATTTAACTTCCCACAAAAGGAATACATCTATAAAAATCATTTTAAAGCCAGTCATGAAATCTCAGAAACCTTTCTTGTTTGCACAGAAACTAAAAATGGCAGCTGAACCATAAGAAAGCCATTGACTGACCAAGGAAACACCAGTGCTAATATTGGGTTTAAAAATACAATAACTATTATGAAGCACTGACCATAGCTATAGAGCTAACATTGAACCAGAATCGTCATTGCCAACTGTTGTTCTTACAATTCCTTTAGAGCCCCCTTGTGAAAATTCTGTATTCTTGTTTAAGGAAAATATGAGCCAGACTTGGAACAGCTACAGTTACTGTGGTCAAAGACAAGAACCTTAAGAACCCAGAGTACACAAGAAGAGGAACGGCGGAGTGCCATTCTGCTATTCCCGCAAGCATGGCGGCTGCAGACACAATTAAAGCGGCAGCTCAATATAGCAAACGATCCAGCAGCAATCAGGGCATTGTGACACAATGACACTAAATAGTGAGTCACATGTCTATTTTGGTAAATGCATTGTACTGTGCCTTTATTATTCAAATTCTTATACGTGTACTGGGAAAAACATTCCTCTATTCAATCATCCTCCGTAACCACTTATCCTGTTCAGGGTCACCGTAAGCTTGTGGTCAATCCCAGGCTGTCCAGGGCATGAGACAAGGGACATCCTGGACGGGATGCCAGTCCATCACAGGGAACAGAATTACACTCTCAAAATCATACTCTACGAGCTATTTATTTTCATGAAGTTCTTCAATTGTTCCCTGGAAAAATCTTAGCATAGCAAACACATCACTGGCCTGTTTCACGTAGCAGGATTTCTTGCTTAGCAGAATAACTTACTTGATTTAAGGTAAACCAATTTAAATGGACTTTATCTTTGTTTACTTGCATTTAGCTTAGACTACTTTAAATCCGACAAATTATCTGGCTAAGCAAGAAATCTTGCTTTGCGAAACAGGCCTCGGAAAAAAAACGTAAGTTTCAATGTTACAGTGGGAATACATACAGAAAGGTCAGACTTTTTCTCTGATTAGTGTCACCTCTTTATGCAAAGACAGTAACACATGCCTATCAAGTCTAAATATACTCTCCCTGTCCGAGCTCTCCAAGAATGGAAGTTAAGGGGGATCCATTTGTGACCTAAAATTAGCCTCCTGATGACCGAACCATGCTGTCTGGCTATGCAATTTCAAGCCAGTTCCAAACTTTGCTTGAGCTTAGATGTTTATGTTCTACTGGACAGAGAACCCTCTTTTTAAAGTCTTTTTTTATGCCATGGCAAAAAATTAAGCGGATACCAACTTCAGTGTTACAGTGGATCTTTGTGGAGTTTTCAGTTAGTCATTTCTGTGAAGGCAAGTACGTTCAATTTTCACGTCTGATGACTTTGTTTCTTGGGGAGTAATTCATTTCCAATAAGTTAAGAGACACAGTAACAAGACTTGTTGCCAAAACAATTTTTTACAATATTTATGCTTGATTTTGTTTCCACCAGTAATTCCAGATGAAGCCTTGAAAAATTCCTTTGAATAATGGTGCTTCAGAAAGCAATAAACATGAGTTTAATGGACATTTCCAAGATGATCTCTATGCTCCAGTCGAAAGAGGAAGAGGACACAGACAATGGAGAATGCCGTGAGCTAAATCAAGTTGTGTCCGATGACAATGAGAAGCTCCTGTCTGAGCTGTTGGCCCAGGAGACGTACAGAAAATTCATCAATAGCCGCAGCGGATGGGGAATCCCAGGGACACCCCTGAAGACTGCCGCGTCCCGGGGCCACGTGAGGTGCCTGGAGGTTCTTCTCTCACATGGAGCCGAGGTGGACAGTCTCGACGTGAAGGCCCAGACCCCTCTCTTTACAGCCGTCAGTGGGAAACATATAGACTGTGTCAGTGCTCTCCTAAAGGCCGGGGCAGACCCCAATGGTAGTGTGTACAACAATTGTTCTCCAGTCCTTATGGCTGCCCGTGAAGGAGATGTGGATATTTTGAGAGAGCTTCTGCAATACGGAGCAGAGGTTAATGTCAGGCCCAAAGTACCAGAATGGGCTTCCAATGCCTCAGGCTGCACCGGCCCTCTCTACCTTTCAGCTGTTTATGGACACCTTGACTGCTTCGAGCTGCTTCTTCTGTATGGCGCGGATCCAAATTACAACTGCAGGGAGGAGAAAATGCTTGCGAGGATAAAACAACCCAAGACAGTTCTGGAGATGTGTCTTAGATACGGCTGTGGAGTAGAGTACATTCAGCTCTTGATAGACTTTGGTGCAAACGTCTACCTACCCACACTCATAATCGAGAAGACTACAAAGCAGAATGAAGCTGTTGTTCTGCTCCTTAAAGAACGAGGTAAGAACATCTTATTTAGATTAGATTGATGTTTTATCCCATCACAGATTTAACTTCTGTCACAATCCATGCAGTGCATGTGCATATCGTCAGTGATTCTGTTTATAGGTCAGTAGGTACTTTGTTGTTACAACAGGCAAACCTATACAATAACGACAAATACAAAAAAATACAAAATATAACCATAATGGCTATAATGATACAAAGCAAAATTCTATATATTTGTAGCTGGAAAAAAAGAATTTTAGAAGTACAGTCGGACCATAAATATTTGGACATTGACGCAAGTTTTACTATTTTACCTGTTCACTGAAATATATTCCAGTTGAAGTTATACAATGGGCATGGACGTAAAGTGCAGACTCACAAATTTAATTTTAGGGTTTCCACATTCAAATTGGATGAAGGGTTTCAGAGTTTCAGCTTGTTAACATCGTTGCCACCCTCTTTTTAAAGGGGCCAAGAGTAATTGGACAATTCGCTTAAAAGCTATTTCATGGACAGGTGTGGGCGATTCCTTCGTTCTTTCAATATCGATTAAGCAGATAAAAGGCCTGGAGTTGATTTGAGGTGTCTTGTTTGAATTTGGAAAATTTAGGTGTGAACATAAAACATGCGGTCAAAGGAACTCAGTATGCAGGTGAAACGGGCCATCCTTAGGCTGCAAAAACAGAAAAAAACAATTAGAGAACTTGCCACAACATTAGGAGTGTCAAAATCCACAGTTTGATACATCCTGAAGAAGAAAGAAAGCATTGATGAACTCAGTAAGGCAAAAAGGCCTGGATGTCCACGGGTGACAACAGTGGTGGATGATCGCAGAATCATTTCCATGGTGAAGAGAAACCCCTTTGTAACAGTCAACCAAGTGAACAACACTCTCCAGGAGGTAGGCGTATCAATATCCAAGTCTACCATAAAGAGAAGACTGCATTAAAGCAAATGCAGAGGGTTCACTGCAAGATGCAAGCCACTCATAAGCCTTAAGAACAGAGATTGGACTTTTGCAAAAAACATCTAAAAAAGGCAGCACAGTTCTGCAACAGCATTCTTTGGACAGATGAAATAAGATCAACCTGTATCTGTGTATCAAAATGATGGAGAGAAAGAAGTATGGAGAAGGACTGGAACAGCGTATGATGCAAAGATGGCTTGGGCGTGCATGGCTGCCTGAGGCACTGGGTCTTTAGTGTTTCTGGATGATGTCACACAGGATGGAAGCAGCAGAATGAATGCTGGGGTGTATAGAAGGACAATGACCCAACCACACAGCAAAAGCAACCCAGAACTTTATTAAAGCAGAGAAGTGGAATATTTTCAAATGGGCAAGTCAGTCATGTGATCTCAACCCCATTGAGCATGCATTTCACTTTCTAAAGACTAAACTATAGACAGAAAGACTCTCAAACAAACAGCAACTGAAAGCTGCTGCAGTAAAGGCCTGGCAGAGCATTAAAAAGGAGGAAACCCAAGGTCTGGTCATGTCCATGAGTTCAAGACTTCAGGCAGTCATTGCCTGCAAAGGGTTTTCAACTAGTATTAGAATTGAGCATTTTATTTGAAGTTATATTAATTTGTCCAATTACTAATGAGCCCCTGAAAGGAGGGGATTGTGTAGAAAAATTACTTTATTTCCCCACATTTTTATGCAACATTTTTGTTCTACCCACTGAATTAAAGCTGAAAATCTGCACTTCAACTGCATCTGACTTTTTTTCTTGTAAAATGTATTGTGGTACTGTACAGAACTTAAAAATTGAAAAACTCTGTCCCTGTCCAAATATTTATGGACCGGACTGTACATTGACTCAGGCTTCTCATTTCTGCTTTTTACAGTCTACCCCAAAACGCTGATGTCTCAGTCACGCCTGGCTATCCGCAGCTATGTCCCGATGGCTAACAAAATGCCTTCCATTGATTGTCTGGATCTCGCCCCAGTGCTGAAGAATTATCTGAAACACACTACATGAGGTTAATCCAAAGACATTTACTTGAAAAATGTCTCCAGTATTCTTGCGAGCCTTCATCATGGGTACATCATTAGAAATGCATTAGTGTTATACCGTTTTCTTTTTAAAAAAAAAATAAATATATATATATATATATATATATATATAGAAAAAAGGTGTTTACATTGTTTAAATGTAAATTTAAACAAAAATAGTTATTGTATTTTTCTTTTCTTTTCTTTTTTTTTAAATGAAGCATAACAAAAATGACTATGCAGTTTGGGGCTCAAAGCAAAGACTTGCCTCTTGTTTACTGGTCATTCCTCTATGAATTTACTTTCATGTGCAAAGCAAAGCTGTAATAACATACACAGTTTGAAGCATTTGTATGTTGAGTTGCAGTATTTTTGTGTCAGACAGATCTGTGTCCATAGAATGGGATCGTGTGCGGGACTGCGTGCCCTACAATGGACTACTCTCCCTTCCTGGGCGTCCCCTGCCTGTCCTGTGCTTCCAGGGAGAGGCTACAGGCTCCCTGTAACCCTGCACTGGAGATGTTTTAGTTATTCAAGATGGATGTATAGATGGAGGGATGGATGGAGGGATGGATGGATGGGCAGATGCATGCTTGTATGGACTATTATGTAAATGAACATCATTCAATTTTTTGTAAATGTTCCATAGCCTTATCTATCAGCATGTATTGTATTAAGGTATCCATTGAAAAAAATGAAATCTGAATGAAAGTCTGTGATTGTTTGTTGTACACAAATAAAATCAGTTAACTCACCGCAATGACCAAAATATGACCATCCATGTCTCCATTTTTTTTACACAGCAAAAATGATGATTTTAGTCAAATTATGAAACTATTTATATTATGCCTCTACTCCGACATTAATTGGATAGCATATTCTTTGGAGGTTTTTTTTTAATTCATTGTTTAAAAAAATATTTTTACTATATGCCCGGCCCCGTTTTGGCGGTATTTGCCAGTTGTATATATCTGCATTTAATCTAGACATCCAGGTTTGATCCAGCTAATGCAGATAAAATGGTAGCTGATTGTTTTCTGTTTGCCAGCCATAAAAAAATCCATATAGATTATTTGTAAAGCTGCAGAAGAATTATTACTTATATTTCATAAATTATATTCAAATAAACAATATCCCCTAATTATCTTGTAATCTTTCTATATCTTTATCTCTCTGTTTTCATTTACATGTAAAATGGGTTTATATTTAGACGTCCACTCTAGAAACCCCACACTTTTCTTGGAACTGACCTGTCAGCAGTCAGCAGTACAATCCCATTAATCCATGTCCCCATATATCTGGCCTCGCGAAATTCTTTACATTCTTTACTAAATCGGGAACTCCCCTTACCATAAATCTTAAAACGGGAATGTCCCAATGACTTTTTACTACAGTATTTGTTTCTACTTCTAGAAAGTCTAGTGAATCGCAAATATATATATATTTCTACAAGTAAAGGTTTTTAAAGGCCATCTCCTTCACCTTCTTTGTCGGCTGTGAACTGGCCATAAACGCCCTGTGCCCCGCTGCGTCTACCAACATTCACCAGATAATGCTCTGGCTTTAATTCGCCTCCACTGCTAGGATGGCTGGAAACTAATTACACCACATACCGTGGTGAAAAGGAAAAAATAACTTCCGTCAAAGCAGGACAGTCGCTACTCCGTGCCCTGGTAACTCTGATAGGAACTCAGTTTGGGCGGACGGAGATGCAACACGGAATTATTTTGATGGTGCAAAACTGCGTGTGGTTGTTTGGTTCCTCCTTATAAAACAACCGGCGTTACTACTTCAAGTTATAATTATGTAAAACAGCGCAGACACATCGTAGGTTGATTTTAATTATTTTATAAGCAAAATGGAGGATATTACACATGTGTAGAGGTAGTTGAAAGATGATCTAATTGCGATGAGTCTATAATATATGCGATTCTGTAAACTTGCGTTACATGTTGTTCAAGGACACGTAGACCATGAATGGAAGCAGTGAAATAATTTGATGTATCTCGAAGTATGTATCATTCTTGTATAGTTTACTGCAGGTAGCCTTTTGTTTGTATTGTTGCATTTTTAGTGGCCAACTGTGGGAATGTGCACTAGGATTTTCTGTAAGCGATTAATTACTTATGCCTATATTACAGGTAATACAACTTAGTTGTATGCAAGGTAGAAAACCTTTTTATGGTTTGGGCAAGCTTCACTTTTTGTTGAAATTTGAATTTCGGTATGTTTTATTTTTCCTTGTGTGTTTTTTCCTCCATGTATTGAAGACAGTCTGAAAATAGGTAAGATCTTTTATGATGAGCAGTGCGGTGTACTTGGGAAGCGGTGAATCCTCGGCATATGTCGAGAGGGACGCCTCTGAGTCTTGGTCGAGGAGCCCCGCCGGTTCTGCATCAAATGCGGGTCGTGTCCCTGGTCCCGGCTCTCCCGAGCCCTGGAAGACCGAGGAGAACCATGCCGGTGATTCATACCCGCCCTTCCAAAGTGAAGTGGCGCTTCATCCCCTAACAGGTATCAAGCTGCCTCCTACGGAATAATGACTAAATTTTCTTAAGCCTTTTAAAGTGTCGCAGCATGTTCGCTGTGATGATACTTGAAATGTGACGAACTGGGAGCGTGACATTCATCCAACACTTCTGGGTTTTTCTTTTAAGACTGAACAATCTGTTCCTGAGCTTTTAACAGGCATCATGGTTCCCGTTACTGCTATATTTTGTCCTACCCAGAAACGCCCGAATACTGTTTCCTTTGGGCAATCATGTGTAAATTCAGCTATGTACATCCTGTATACACGTAATCAAAACAATCAAGAAGATTTGATAAAATATTGTTCTGTACATTTTGGTTTTTAGGGTTACCCTTTCAACGATGGTGTACTTCTTAGTTTAACTTAATAGGATCATCTTTATCCTTAATTAAACAGCTAAAGGTAGGCTACTTTGTTTAACAGGGCCATAAAGGATAAGGCTGCCACACACTCTAATATAACTTAAAACAATATACGAAACGCACTAGGTGATAAGCTCATGTAATTTTAGTGTGTTACAGAATGCCTCCATATCTTAAAATCAAGTCTCTTCAGTCTTTTTAATTTGTCAGACATTCAGTTGAAAATATTGCTGCTTAACAACGGGTGTGGACCACTGAGATTTTATCCTTTTTTCACATCATGTTGAGTGTGGTATTATTTAAAGCACTTGCAGTTGTAAGACAGCTGAAAGACGCATTGCATGGGTATTCCTAGAACCGATTCCAACAACCCAGTTTGTTTTCTGATGCATATATCAGAAAACTTCTCCATGCTGATTGCACGTAGACCTCAAATGTAAGTGCCTTTCTAATAATTTTCAGTGGTCATTGTTAAAGTACTCCGTAGAGTACCCAACGAACCTCTTCATACATCTTCCAGTAGAATAATATGCTACCAGCGGCAGGATTTTATTTAAGATAAGATAAGATAATCCTTTATTAGTCCTATAAGTGGGAAATTTGCATTGTTACGGCAGAAAGTGGATAGCACAGAAACAAAGCAACACAAATTAAGAAAACAACTGGATAAAAACTATATATATGTACAGGTGGGAATATATAAATATATGTACAACAATGTGGAATTTGACAAATTGTTGTTCTGATTCTTAATAATAAAGCTTGTTGCGTGTTTCAGTTAATAAGTCATATTGATAGAATTCTTATTATTGGAAATTTATTCAATATTTTAGACAGTCCATTTCAGAATGAAACATTTCTAAATATAATCAAAGGCTTCAGATAAGCTTAAGTGGGAGTGTGATATGAAGGCACTGGTGACTCTTCATCGTGCACCTTTATGGCAGATAGGTGCAGTTTGCCTCCTGAAGAGGAACCAGCCCTGAAAGCATACTGCCAGACAAAGATCTGGCAGGTTAAAGCATCGCCATACCGGAGTCTACCTGCACGTCACCTGCAAAGGGACCCAGAGCCGTCCGCAGCCCCAGAACACTGCCTGGTCCCTCGGCACTTTATAGCTACGCTGAAGCTCAAGAGTTTTACAGCACAGCTGAAACAGGTATGTGTGTCTGGTATCTTGTTACCATGGTGACGTGTCCTCAAAATTACTGGGCTTACATTTCTGATGATTTTCTCAGTAGGTTCAAAAGAATTACCTAAAAAAAAATGGAAACTGTGATTTTGTACTCTGTATGCATATATATTAATCTTCATGTAATTGTTTGTGCTACCATCAGCCTCTTTAATCATTCTCATCGGGTCTTAATTCTGTAATTTTTAGTGTTGTGTGCGAACATCAACTGTTACACAGGTAACAAGATGATGATTAGTGAGTGAGTGATATTGCCACCTGCCATTTAATATACACCATGACATGGAATATTTGTCTGTCTACCCATGTTTGTGTTTATTAGTAATTTTTTTGAGTTAATCTGTAAGCATTTGGTATAGTGTTTTATTGCTTTCATATGTTATATAATATGAATATGAAATGTTAGTGTGTGATATTTAATAATGCTTTGTAGGTCTTGAAATTTCTTTCATAAATAGGGGATATTTTTTATATAATTTAAACAAATTAAAAATCGCACCCAGGCTACTGTGATTTTCACTTTGTGACCTGGTTGTTGAAACAGAACTCTATTGCTAAGCAAGGATAATTTGTAGTAACCTGAGTAAATGACATTTATGTGTAAGTCCACTCTTCCTTAAAGATGGTAACACTGACATTCTGACTGATGTTGTGGTTTCTTTCTTTCTGTTCCTTTGGATTTGCTGCCCCCAACACTGGATGGGTGTTTTTCTGGGTCCAAAGTTATCTCAAGTGGATATGCACACGCCCTCTCACTGCAGAGCTTGTCTGGATCAACGGGCTAAATTAGCAGTTCATACTTTCTTCAGAACAAAGACAACCCAACTCAAGTCGCAGCTGATAAAGGAGAAATTGGACTTGCACATCTATAATAATGTAAGAGCTTTCCTCTGGGGCTGTTTTACTACCTGGGTACAGCTCAGTAGGCCTCAGGGAAGCGAGGGAGTGTTAACCCTGATTTCAATGCACTGATTTGCATTGTGCATTTTACTCAGCAGCTCTGTCAAGGGGTTACGCCAGCACCCCCTGCTGGCAGATGAGTATGAATAGGAATGATTTGCATTTTTATAATTGTTGTGATAATATCTTTTGGATTATTAATTTAAAAAAAAAAAAAAAGACAAACCGTTAAACAGGTATCGGGGTATTCCAGAAAGCAAATACTTATAGTCACACTTGCCTTTTAAAAGTGTAAACAGCTAATTGGCTATCGATGTATTTTAAATTGGGTGTAAGTGGCTCAGTGGGCTAAGTCTGTGCTGGTGACTGGAATCGCCATATGCCTGTGGGCCCCTATCCCCCAGGGGCCCCGCATGCAAGCCGACCCTGTGCTGTGACTCCCAAACTAAGGAGAGCAAGATGGGGCAGGTCCAAGAGGCAAATTCCATCATACCTGTGGTAATAAAAACTGATACATTATTGATCCCTGTAGGGAAATTCTCTTTACGCCTCCCCCAGCTTGTTCTCTGTAGATGAGAGTAAGCCAGCCGTGAAGGGCAGACACATGTTGGGGCACCCAGGTAGCTGGGGGTCAAGGACCCGCAGACGTGGCGAGGCTGGACTCTAGCCACCGACCTTCTGATCGCACTCGCAGACACTTGATTCACTGAGCCAAACATTGCCCCCATTGTACTTGTGCAAAATCTCAAATAAATGGTGATTATAAATGATTTCACTTGTAGGTTCTGTTTACATTATTTTTGTGATGCTTATTGCTGGTAAAGGTTAACAAGTGAAATGGCTTGTAGCTGATTAATTTTTTTTTCTTATTTTATTTTATTTATCCTTTATTTTACCAGGAAGGTTCCACTGAGATGCAATATCTCTTCTTCCAGGAAGTCCTGGCCAAGATGGCATTAAATTAACATGTATAACACAATCTGAGTGGTTTTTCATTTACATGACAAGTATTTATGCATCATTATAGTTTAATACCTGTGGTTATAATTGCTTGAATCAGATTTCCTGGGAGTCCTTTACATAATCATCTTAAACCTTTATTGGTTTCTTCCAGAGCTCCATCCCACTGGTAGGGGAGCTGTTCAGAAGTCTTCCAAAGTCTTCTGATGACCCAGTCAAAGTCTGGCGAGCTTTGGGAGCAAGAGAACAGTGGAATCCCAGGTGACCAGGAAATTTTCCCCCACAGCTGCGTTGGACATTCAGTTACTGTAAAGCCTTTGTTTCTGTTTTCTGAGTTGCTTAGTGCCCAAAATGTGAAATTGAGGTCACACTATGAGATAAATTGATTAGTACATTGAAAATAAATAGTTCTTAACAAGTACAAGTGATCAATTATAGCCCCTCTCTTTATTGTGTGGATGTCATAGTCACATTTTCATTTTTTTTTCTTTTCTTTTAAACCTTTTACTTTTTACCAGTAAAAGCTGTTCAGCTATTGGTGCTTTTCCACTGCCACCAAGAACCAAGCCGCACTGCAAATTTGCAGTTTTCCATTGTAAAATATGTCAACCATGCCCAAGCCATAGCCATGCTGACACGACCCTGCTTACTAGCAGGGCTGAAAGCATGACCGAACTGAGCTGATTGTGTCACCACCATCTGATTGGTCGAAATGCAGGGAGATACCAGTCTTCTGTACATGGGTTATCTGAAGGGAAAAGCACATATTCTGTACATTATTCATTATTAGTAGTATCTATCATCATGATGTATTATGGATTATATTTGTAATTCCGGATAACCCAGAACTGGAAAATTCCAAACCTTCTGCTTACATAACTACTATGAACAGCTAAACACAAATTTACACAAGTGAACATGGCAATTCTCACAAATGTACTAGAAAATTAGCACATAGTAAATCCTGATGTTCACTGTATGATCAGTAAATAAGCATCTCTTCGGTTTTACTTCACTGTCGCTCTGCAAACCTGGCAACACTTTTACCCAGCCCACCGTTCTGCAGTGACCGTTCTGCAGTGGAAAACCGAAGGAAGCCGGAACTGCACTGTAACTAGTGTCTCTTCTCAGTACAGCTCAGCTACGGCCTGGTTCCTGCACGCCAGTGGAAGAGCACCGTATGATTTTATACAACAAAGTAACATAGCGGAATACACAGTATATCAAGATACATTTTAAACATTAAGCTTAATAATATGGCTTAACTTTACAGTTACTCCACAAAGAGAACAATAGAATAATAAAATGCGTGGCGTACACGGTATTTACTCATCAGGAATCTTTTAATGTGTGGTTTAATTGTAACTGAAGCTCTGAAAATGAGCATAACTGTACATTTTAACGAAGAAAGGATCTGCAGAGTGTGTATATATATATACACGTATATATGTATATATACACACATATATATACACATACATAAATAAATTAAATCAATCACATCACTGCACGCTACCAGGTACAATATCACTTTTTCATAATGGCCTTAAGCGCTGCGTGGATACTTGTGCATGCTTATACTAAATAAATAAACAAACTTAACATGATTTACGTTTGAAGCAAACAAGTGCCACCTTTCGCTTTAGAGATCTACATACATGGCTAAAGTGTGGCTAAGCCTCATTTAAAACAGTTAGCATCTGCTATCTTTGTTCGCACAGCCCCTTGGAGATATATACACACACACACATAGTTTTGCTAGACATAAACCCTGCCAAGTTTGACAGAGAGTGCCTAGTTTATTTTTACAGTAAACAAGAAACTTTTGGAGTATTTGGCTCACATAAAGGAAAAAATAAAATCACAGAACCCTCATTGAAATGAACAAAGGCCAATACTGAGATTCGTGTTTTAGTTGCTAGGAGACCTGATGTGTACTGTGTGTCACTTAAAAATACTTCAGAAAGTATCCCCGAGAGCTCTGAGTCCTCCTTTTATCTAAGTCTGTGGATCTTCGAAACATCTCGATTCTCTAGATGTCTGTCCTGCGATGTGGCTGTCATGTGTGCCATGTGGCTCAGTGGGCTAAGTCTCTGTGTCTGTGATCAGAAGATCACTGGCTTCAGCTCTGGCCTCAACAGAACAGTCACATGTCTGCGGGCTCTTTGAGCAAGGCCCCTAACCCCCAGCTCCAGGGGCACCTGTGCTGTGACCCCCCTAGCTATGGAGAACAAGACGGGGGAGGTCTATAGCTATCACGAGTGTTAGCTATAATCGTAACTGGAACTGGACAAGGAAATAAAACTGCTTTACTGCACTACTGAGGCTAATTTATAATTAACAGGAGAGATTACCTGGTCAAAGGAAAAAGCCAAAATGGAGTCTATCAACAGAGTAATCAGTTGTAACAGAACTTCCACCGATATCTAAGGTGCAGGACGTTGTGCGTTAGGGCAGTTTTAATTACCATGTTGCGTTGCTGAGCCGTATTGCTTAGGTTCATGTTAGCATGTTTGACTGTGAATGCCTCTCTAATATGGATACTAATTAAATGAACACTTAAGAGATGTACTGGATCCAGCATTAAGTATACTGTTAATGAGTCATTTGACATTTGCAGTATGAAGTCTTGTAACTCACTGAAATACTATGAATCATGACTATTTAATGCAATTTTTTTTCATCACTTGATGACGACAAGTCAGGATGTGCTGTTGCCCACGTAGTATATAATGTGTAGTTTGCCAATGAGAGCTATACAATATATTAATTAGGACTGATACCACACCTGCATTTAAGTTGAAACAGCCATCTTATTTGGCGGTTTTCTACGTTGTTCTACACATGTACCTACACCTGTTTTGTTTACCTGGAAAACCCCATCAGACTCGATTCTGTGTGATTCACTCTTGTGCTCATTACAAATTATACTGTTTTTTTTTTTTGTTTATTTTAATTTCAGATGTGTTTTCATCACATTTTATTTTTCACTCACTTTTTGTAGCAAGCCAAATGCAACAGTTAAATTACCGGTAATGTTAATTTGAACACTGAATTTTCTACTTGCTGATTGTATAATCTTTAGAATGAAGATCCTCTGTTATTCAAGGGAAACTCTCTCGCTTGTTATACTTCACAACACCCATCCTTAATATAACAAAACCTCTGTGTGGCTCACCATTGAAGTAATTTGTCAGTCTTACATGATATATTTACAAAATGTTTCAAAGCATGTGTATAACTTAAACAATGCTTTTTTTTTATATACATATGTCCAAGGACACACATTTTTGTTGTAGAGTAATGTGGGGATCCTTAGAGGCACTTACTCTGAGATCCTGAAAGAGAAGTTTTATATTTTCTTTCTTGCTTTCATTTTCTCATAGGCTGTGATGTTCCTCACGGACTCTGGATCAATGCCATCGTTCCAGCACATTGCTCCATGGCATTATTGCCCTGATCCTTCTCGTACTCTTCTTGCGCCTTCTTGAGTTTCCTGCCTTGGAGCTGTGATTTACGGCAGTAGAACGTAACTAGTGACGCGACGATAACGGAGCAGGCGAGAGTCAGCACCAGCATCAAGGCGATGATAGATGAGAAGGAGCCATGGTCGCTTGGCACGGCCACGTCAGTCGAGTTGGCAGAGCGGATGCCCATTTGTGCATTACCAGTCACCGTTGAAAGAAAAAACAGGTCACCTGGTTTTTTTGGTCTCATTGAGGGTAGGGCAGCAACTGAAATTGCAGAGAAAGAAGAAAAAACACATCAGTACTATATGGAAGCTGTACTTGGTGACTGAAATGCCTTAGATAAACCAAAAACAAGTCACGTGACACTTGGTGAAATGCAGCTCTGTCCAGACGTTCCCTACATGCTTAAACCTTTGTGTGGCTCTAATCCGGTATTTATTGGAAGAGCCAAATCGTTATTCGCAAAATGAACTTCAAATGAGATTTCAGTCTTGGCACCAGTTCAGCTTTTCTGTTATTAAATCCTGGATAATAAAATTTGCCTGGAGTCACAGGTGCTCTATGTGAACGATTCTCTACTTTCTCTCCCCCCACCTCGTCATCGTCTGCCTTTTCCCTCTCTCCTAGGGTACAAGGGTCTGATATGGCTCTGTGATTCCCTGATTTCTCTGTGCACCTGTAGGATTGGGAGCGTGGCTCCATAGGATGGTGCAGTCTCCCCACAGTCTTTGGATGCTGAGGGTCAGCTCTTCAACCTGCAGTAGTAATCGTCTTGACCTTAGTAAAAAAAAAAAAAAACATATATATATATATATATATATATATATATATATAAAAAATATTTTACAAAACAATGTTTACTGACACTGTGTGGAGGGAATATTACAGTGTATCTGAAATGAGCAGAAGACAGCTGAATGGCAGGAAACAGAAGTGGGTCATTTCCACATCACATAGTTCTATTCATTTAATAAAATACAGCAAGGGTCAAGGGTTATCATTAGGCCAGTGCAACATGAGATAGTCAAGAAGAATTTGCTGTTAATAAAATGAATAAACACTATGACAGTTTCAAAATTCAGTACTGTATGTAAACGCATAAGGGAGCAATCTTTTGATAACCAGTTTTCAGGTGCAGGCGCTTGTTCTGCTTCAGTTTTGCTTGTTTGTTTTGTTTCAGGTGCAGGCGTTTGTTCTCTTCCAGTTTCGCTTGTTTGTTTTGTTTTGTTTCATGTGCAGGCATTTGTTCTCTTCCAGTTTTGCTTGTTTGTTTTGTTTTGTTTCATGTGCAGGCGTTTGTTCTCTTCCAGTTTTTGTTTGTCTGTTTTGTTTCAGGTGCAGACATTTGTTTTGTTTGTTTTGCTTGTTTGTTTTGTTTCAGGTGAAGGTGTTTGTCCTAGTTTCCTTATTAATAATATTGGTTTCTCTAACATCCAAAATATGTAGGCCAGCAGTATGCGTTCTGTTAAGTACAAAACTAGAAAACTGGTACTATGTTAAAATAATCAAAAGTACCAATATTCAAGTGTTTTATCATATAGAAATGACACAACAATATGGAATTAAACACCATAATTCACAGAGCCGTTTGTGAGTAGTATATTTCTCTGCGTATATTGCGAGTTTATGCATTTACCTATGCAGTTAAGATTCAGCACTAAACTCTGGGGCAAATAGGCAGAGATATTTAATGCAGTCACCAGACAAGATTCTTTAACACTTTTGCACCTGCACCATAGTTTTCCATGCTGTTTAAGTACGGTGGTGCTTTGGATAGACTTTTATATGACTTACATAATGCTTTCACTTTGTAACAGTTTTCTAGGGCATTTTTAGAATTTTTATGTTATATGAAGTTTACCATACATTATGGTTTCTACCATATACACATCAAAGTATAGAGTCATATGGGCATTTAAAAATGCAGTTTTTTCTACTACATGAAAATGATATACTGTATCAGTGCCTTGCAAGAAAAAAAATCCATGAATGAACTTTACTTTTTTACCATTTGGTGATTCCTTCACAAAATCCTTGATAGAATATGTCCTGGTGATTATAATTTTAAATTAGAAAAAAAGCTTTTTGGACAATGCACAAATCGCTTTACAGATTCTACTTCAATGGATGGATGGTGTGAATATCATACTTGAAAGTTTCCAGGCAATTGCAGTTCATATAAAACATCTTTAAAAGACACAATTCATTAGATTTATTCAGCACATCAGATTCAGTAAATTATTATAAATGATTAGTCCACTCTTACTGTAATTAATTAAGCACTGCTGTATTAATTAGCAAAAAACACAATTAATAGCATATAGCTAAAAGATCTTATTTTAGTCCTTCACATATTTTGCAACCTTAGCTTTCAAAACATCCTGGCAAAGTTGACCACAGAATACATTACTCTAATACCCATGCACATGCCACATACATCGACGACAGCACAAGGTGAACACAAAGCCTTCAAAGCAACCAAACTGCCTGGCTAATTTGTTCCAAGCTTTCCTCAAGGCTTTACTCACCCAACGTGATGCAAAAATTCTATCCTCATAGTCAGAAAATAATATGCCATTCTCAAAATTGTTTTTCATCTTTGTTTCCCCTTTTTTCATTTACATAATAAATTACAATGGAGACATACCTGAGCAGCGGCAACAGGGAGAGATATGTCACACATTAAATCCAAAGAACTGCATGGCTTGAATAAGGAACCGTGAATCCTGGTGGGAAAAACTACTCCTTCTATACACAAGAAGTAGCTTGTGTGTATTATCTGACGATAAGCCTAATGTCAGTCTGCAGTAAATGCAACTGAGACCTCTTTTTCTCTTTCTCTCCGTCCAATCCGTGTCTCTCCTTCCCTCCCTCTCTACCCCTCCACCTCCTCTCTCTCTCGCTCTCTTCCTCACACTCTCTCTATCTCTCTCTCTCAGAAAGCACATGCACCTGAGCTGCAAAACTTAGAACTGTTGATCATTGCAATTGTAAAATGTCACATATTTTTCCAGACAAAAAAAAAGAATACTGCATTAATGAAATACTATATAAAGTCTATTTTCCACTGCCCTCTCCTATGGAGGTTGTTCTTATCCTGACATCGACATCAGTAATATATTATTGTTTGGCCATAGGATATGATTTCGCAATGAGATGTGAAAAAGTGACACATAAACAAAATGTGTGCATTTAGTATGTATCTACTGTATACAGGGTAATCAACTGACCTTTATTTCTGTTATGTTATTTTTTTCTCTCTTTTCAGATTAAAATTTTAGGCTCAGCTTGACTTATTGGAAATCACGCCAAGTGAAATATTTGGCAACCCAGCACACTAGAAACATGTGGCTGACATAGAGGTTTGGCATATTTCGAATATCGGGTCTGACTCATACTTTATACGGGAAAGTGATTGCTAACGCGCATGATTATCTAAACAGGAACAGCTGAAGTCCCCAAGTCTCTTGGTATTGGAGCTCATTGCTGTTGTCTGTGTGGGAAATTGAGTACACGCTCTTTTGTGCCGGCCCTCGTCAATAAATTAATTTTGCTTTGGAGAGCAAGTATTTGTTCTGCTCGAAATGGGAAGAGTAAAATTGTTGCCACAGATCATTTGTAGAAGATACGGAACCTGCTCTGTGTTTTCAGAAGCACATCCTCAGCTTGTTTTTTTTATTATTGTAATTATTTTTTGTTTTTGCAGTAAAACCACGTAATTGATATCTAACAAATATCTCATTTGGAACAAAAGCTTGCTTTTACTGTGCAAAAACAAATACATTGAACCCCTCTGTGTTCCATTAATGCATGACTGTGTCAGCGTGTATGAATACTCGATTTTGTAGCTGTATTGGCAATAATAGCATGTCAAGCTAAGCACAGACAAAGACATTCTACACACAGTCAACTGTGCCAGGATGTTGTTTTTGCCTTGTTATATATTCTGTTGCCTTGGAAACACTTTTCAGTGATTAAACATGATTTAAATTGTATGTTAGGAGAAAGTCTTGACCTTGTCGTCACATTCAAGGCTTAAGTTTTCCTTGTATTTCATGTTTGTTTATTAAACAACAATCAGTTCATCTCTTTGTAATGGAACTGTTATAATGTAGGTAATTTATCATACTATAAACTAAATTGGAATTAAATTTCTGTACTAGTATGCCAAAAAAAAGTGCAGCTATGTTCTCATAAAGAGTCATTTACTACATATGCAGGAGACAACCGGTAATTTCGATCTTCTATGATAAAAACCGGAGCAGCTAAGAACAGACAGGTGGAAGTTATACCAGCCTGAGAACTCAATCAGCTGTGTTATGGAGATGAAGCATACAGGGCAGACCACAGGAAAGCATGTTAGAAAGGCCGTAGCCAAAGGCAAAGCAGATCCACCTTGTCTCTACAGGCGAACAACACAAACATCACCTCAAAATCACTCGCTTCATCACTCCACAAAGAAAACAGAGTCAATTTAACAAGCATCTTCAAGATATTTTGTTATATAGTCTGAAAGTCAAAGTGAGATATTTTTGAAGTTTACTGGAAAATGGTACTAGGGATTTTTGTTTTAGGTCTCTAAAGGAAATGTATTGAGCTAGATCTGTTTCTATATTAAAACAGACAATATGTTGTGTGCTACCTCTGTTTATTAGTTTCTTGGTTTTCTTATAAGCAAAAATTCTGCGGTTCATCTTACTTTCAGATCTATCTTTCACAAAAGCCCCTTCTGCATTATTACATTTCAGCCTCCCAAACCAGAGAAACTGCTGCATCGATCCTGCTACCTGTGGAATTTATGAGCGTGTCTCATCTCACAGAGAGCGAAAAGCCAAGTTCCGCATTTTTTCTCTCATGTTTTTCATCTCCTTTATCTCCTACTTTTTGGGGGAGTCCCTGTTTGCATTTACAGCATATCAGGTCACATATTTCTTCTAGAACTTCTGCAGCATTTCCTAATTGCCAGCATCGCTTTTTTTTTTCTCAGCCTGTGTCCAGTGAGGTGAAGAAAAACTTTACTCCGTTTCACTGCTGCAAAATACATTAGTGGAAGCTAATGTACTGATTAGTGTCAAGCTTTGCAGTGTTTGACTACTTTGAAATACAGATGAGTTTAGCATTGGGGGCCTCTATTCAGAGCCTTTTTAATTAGTTGGCTTTATTTAGGTAAATTCTAAAAATAGTCCTATAAATAGCACTGCCTGAGGGTATATATCAGCCCAGATTTGAATTAAGGCACAATTCTGTGATCCATCGACTTTCCATTGCGTAGAGTCTGATAAGGCAGTCTTGGGTGAGTGAGGCTGCGGTCAGCACTGCACCCCTGACATTTAGGATCAGTTCCTATGGCAACACCTGCAAACAGCCACCACTCTGATTATCTAGCTATAAATGCCCTGCACTCCAGGGTGGGAACAAAAGACAAGACTGCAAAGGATCCTTTTTTCCCCCTTTAAGTAAGTTTTGCCCTAGTTATTGACTTTTGTAGAAAAGGCTAAATAAAAGCGTCCTTTCGTGACGATTTATATTAAGATAAATGCTCACAAGTAAATTTGCTCTGAACAACCTGTACAAAATCAATATGATCTGCATTAGATCTGAGTACCTTTCAGTAACTGATATTTTTGCATAGGCTTACTCATCATAGAACAATTACATATTGCCTTAAATTAGGTCTGACTTGTTCTGTGAATCTGTCAGGGGTTGGTGCCCCATCCTGGGTTGTTCCCTGCCTTGTCACCTGCGCTGGGTTGGTGCCCCATCCTGGGTTGTTCCCTGCTTCGTGCCCAGAGGCTCCAGACCACCCACAACCCTGAATAGTATAAGCGGTTATGGATGGATGGATGGATGGAT
>JAODKE010000002.1:857336-875197 GCA_026779605.1 Mormyrus hasselquistii
CATTATCAGGAAGACTATTCCATACTCCGACTACACGCTGCGTAAAGAAGTGCTTCCTTAAATCTAGCTTGAAATGTATCCCACTAATTTCCACTTATGGCCACGAGTTCTTGTATTTGAACTAATGCTGAAGTATGACAAGAAGCAATTCGCTCTGCAATTACGTTCTGGACTCATATTCTAGTCATAAATACAGTGTGTACAACTATGCAGAAACAGTGGACAAAATAAAAGAAACACATGAAAAATGAAAAACTTTGAAGAGAATAAATCAAAAGGGTGAGTCCTAATAGGCTGACTGCCATTTACGTGCAGCGTGTGTCAGCAATAAAACAGGTCTATCAGCACTTTGAAGTGTGAGTTTTTCCAAGCAAAATGAGTCAATACCCCAAACGGAGGCGCATCGGTCAGAAATACTGCAGGATTATTTAATGTGTCAAGGGGGACGGTCTCAAGGATCATGACAGCATTTGCTGAGCGCGGATAAAATGCTTCTGCAATTGTAAGTCAAAGCCCGCTGACGGGGATGGCTGGAGAGCAAGATAATTGCTAAAGTATGGCCTCACCACAGGATAGACTCAGCACCTCAGTGAGCCAGGAAAATCGTGAGATTACCAAAGCTGGAATTTATGGCAAGACTTCTGTTTGGAAACTGCATATACCCAATGCCAATGCATAAAGACACATGGCGCACAAAAATTCTGGTGATGCAGTGATTTGATGAATGACTTTTCATTTTTTTGACACTTGAATGGGTTTACATTTGAAAGAGAACAAGAACATATCTTCAACCATCTAATTGTACCATGGGAGTCATTAGGTCCAAAAAAAAAAAGAATTCCTGATTCAATTCAATCTTTATTTGCATAATCCAGCATAGAATCATAAAATCCCAAGATCGATTTTTTTAATATAGGCCTTTTCCCATGGATGTTCGAAGCTTTTACTCTTGTGTGGCCTGCCCCATGCAACGAGACAAAAACACAAACAGACATGACAAATACCAATATAAAACGTTGTGGGAGCAGCTGCACTGAAAGGACCGCCAGGCCTAAAGGCAGATGTCTGGATGTATTTTAGATTTCAGAAATATGAAGACAAAGAACTGGACAAAAGCAAAGTTTTATGTAAAATGTGCAAAATGGAGGAAAAGTACTGTGGAAATATCGCCAAAACCATTTAAGACGTCATTCAGACGACATAAACCGGGTGACATAAAATAAAAAAATCTTTAATGCAGCTGCTTTGGGGTCAATGCTTAATGCACATATTAATATTTTTAATAATGCACCAGGATAGAGGGTTCCTTATACAATTTACAGCATTAGCTCTCTAAGAATTACTTTCCTATTCAAGCAAAATGGATTGTAAGTGAAATATCCCTAATTGTAATTTGTTAAGGGTAGGGTTGGGCGTTGCCACTGATGTCCTGAATCAATTCAATTCCGATTCACAAGGTTCATTCGATTTCGGAATCGATTCATCACAGAGTGTGACGTAAAAACCTGAAGAGTTTTTTTAATAAGATCCAACTGCACACGCTTTCCAAGAAGTGAAGCTGTTCTAAAGGCAAAGCATAGTCCCACATCTTATTAGGTCCTTGATATTAATATTTATTAGGTCTTTTAGTCATTTTGTCCACAACCTTAGTATTATATATATTTAGTTCATTAAGATAGAGGTAAATCATATTAAAGAGACTAACCCATTCATCTCCTAGCCATCTGTCCAGCAGAGGGTAGCAGGGAACAGTAGCCTACCCCAGGCAGCATAGAACACAAGACAGGAAATGCCCTGGACTAGATACCCGTCCTTCACAAGGTCTAAACATAATAACATATTTGCCTATTTTTGTTTTTGTGTTGGCTGGTGCAGTGATTAGCACTGTTGCCTCACAAATCGGGGCCCGGGGTTCTCTGTAGGTGTGTGTGTGCCCAGGAGCAGGTTGGTGGCACCTCCTGCAGCTGCTCCCTGCCATACGCCCAGAGCTTCCGGTATCGGCGCCGAAGCCCCAAGACCCTGCGCAGGAAAAGCAGGTACAGAAAATGGATGGACTGATGGATGTTTTTATATTTAGAAAAGTGCTGCGTGGATGCAGCTGTGACGGATTTGCTGGTTCAGCATTTGCGGTTGTAGAGACATTTTGCCTGATGCACCGATTTATGGGCACTAGCAAGGTATTAAAGTAATAAATGGGCTTATAAACCTTTAAAAGATAATTTTATGTTACGTAATACTAGACATTTCATTGTACAGATGACAGTAATAACGTTCATTACAGCATTTGGTTAAATGCCTTCAGAGCAAGTCAACGTGAGTGCATGCAGTTTCCCCTAATTAATAATTTGCATATTAAGGCTTTTATAAACCAGAAGATCCCATTTAAAGGGCCAGACTGAGGCAGCCTGCTGTGATGTTTACAAGGCCAGCTGGGCCGCTAGGGATCTAGTTAAACTCTGCTTTTGGCACAGCCTCTGAACTTGGAAACATTTTGTGCTGAGTGGCTTAAGCTCAGAACAAATTGGTGGTACCACAGGTCAAACAAGGGAGAGTAAAATTCCATTCCCTGATCCCTTTTCCCTCACAGGGCTCCAGTTAATCCTGACTTCTTGATTTCTTCTTGATTTTCTATATTTAGGTTATACTCTCTTTTGCATATCCCTCTCATTTAAAATTGTACTAAATGAAGATTTTTCCACCCCTCCGTCGCTTAGCTACACTTCAATATTGTGACTCTGGGAACCTTATAAAACAGTTCTTGTTCTACTGCTCTGCAGATGCTAATGCCCTGTGATTAAGCTGGAGAAGCTGAAAATGTGCCAGAATAGACTGACCCCAGAACAGTGCGGTGCCATACCTGATGTCCATTACATCCTGTATTAGTCTTTTATAGAATCACTTCCTCCTGTCTTTTCCCCCAATTACAATGCCATTCTTCAGACACAAATGAACTAGTCCCTTGCACAAAATTTACTGGACAAAAATTCACATTACATTTTACAAAGCTAGGAGGAACACAAACCCCACACAAAAGGTTCTGGATATAAAATAAAATAATAATTTTAAGATGCCATTTATATAAAATGTTGGATTACAATGCCTTTGTATACTGAGCATAATAATTATGCAAACAGATAGACCTGTAAAAGTAGTTTTAAAAAGAGACCAATATGTTTTAGGTTTCATAGAACGTATAAAGTCAAAATTATTTACTTTCTTCACGTCAAACATTGGTCACAAGTGCAATTATTAACTTAGAGGATAGATTTTTAGTGGAGGAAGCATTTTAAACTTTGAATTACTAAAATCAATTAGTACAGTGCTTCTCAACTCTGTCCTCAGGGACCCCCAAGTAGTCCACGTTTTTGCTCCCTCTCAGCTCCGAGACCAAAAACGTGAGCTGCCTGGCAGGGAGCAGAAATGTGTGGTGTCTGGGTCTCGCCAAGGACAAGGCTGAGGAACACGGATTTGGTATATTTTTGTCAATGCTGTTAAGACATATATTTTGGCTACTGAGAACTTACACTGTACTAAGCAATAAAATGGAACCTTGTATAAATGGAAAAATGGCAACACATTTGCATTTACATAGAATGTTTTGTCTGAACAAAAGAAATTCACCTCATACCTGAAAAGCTGGATTATCATTAAACACCTTTAGGACAGGCTGTGGGTTTTTCTGTGCATAAAACATTTATCCATGCTGACTAGAGCAGTAAGTTATGGATTTAAACAGTACAAGCACAGCTGTCCTCACATTCCAATACACATCACAATACAACTTGCCAACCTCGCTCACAGCTTAACACGTTTTTAAAATACGCTACTCCTCCAGCGAGACCATTTCTTTACAAGGTTAAGTGCAGACGACGCCGCATGAGAAGACGAGACACACAATCATTAAAAACGGCACGTAAAAATACCAAAGTGACTGGCGTGTTCTACACCTACATACTGTATATCGATGAGCGGCACAAATCATATAAGGACAGGAGACTGAATCACTGTCAGCATTACATTACAGATGATGACCCTAGGCCTCAAAATTTAAAAGTGTTCTTTTATATGGATCAATATCCGCATACAGCAATATCCGCATACAGCAATCCCTTAGACCACTGTTCCTCTAATTTGGCGTGATGTCATACCTCAGGGTAGGTTGCAGATTACTCCTTAATGGGGGTTAGGTAACAACTGTGACACTGCCTGGCAGTGAAGGCTCAAGCCAATCACTACTGTGACAAAAGCACGGATCTCACACTTACACCAGCTTAAGAGCTGTCATCCGAGGGCACCTGCCTAGCTGCCTGCCTTCTGGATTTGGTGCATAAAAACCCGGTAGTACTTAATTGTAATCACCACACTAAATTAACTCCAGCACCAAATGCTCTACTTCTCCACGTTAGATTAGCCAGAAGTAAGACTGCTTACACCACATTTACATCAAGCTCCCCTTCTGTAAACACAAAAAGCATAATAAGCCAACAAAACATGCGTCATGGGTCAATTTGATACCACTGATCAATGTAACCTAATTTTACACACACATCCTGCAATTCCTTCATTTAGCTACATCACATCATATGAACGCAAATACTTTTACAGCTTTCCTAAAAGGAAAATGTTTGTGCTTACATCACATGTAAATATGCTTTATTTTATTTTGGTTTGTTTCAAAAGCCAGGGACATTTTCTCTCCATCATCATTCGTCTTGCTTCCTTTTGGGTTTCTTGGGGTTCCTGGAACGACTTTTGGCCTTGCAGAGCGGACATATTGGTGCATTACGGTGAATTTGCTGATGACACGAAAGGCAGGCCTGGGGGGAGGAGGGATGACATCAAAAATTTGAGTTTCCTTCATTCATCTTCTAAACCACTTGTCTTATCTGAAATCTGATACATCTGATACATCCAGATAAATAAATAAAACTATCAGGAAGATACAACTTTAAACAAGCAACAACTTTAGGCAAAAAAAATTGTCTTTGACAGACATTCTCTTAATGAAAGCGCCTGAAAAGGTGGCACCCTGCTGGGGCATTTTAATAACCCACAGTTAATTTTCGCACAGGAAAATCAGCGGCCCGCATTTGTCGACATGCTGGGATTCTCCCCAAGCACGACAGACTCCTAAATGTAGTATACAAAAAAACACAAATAAACAAAGGGCAACACACTGCACCTAATGTGTGAAGTATATGTTGAAATAGCAAGGGGAAAACTTCCATGTGTTTTTGTCATTTAGACCACATTACTTGTTTGAGCAACACTGCACAAACAAGCTCTCATCATAAATCAGTCTGTCGGCAAGTTAGCAAAGTCATACAAATACATAATGCATAGCTACCACCTGAAAAACAGGGCAAGCTTGAAGGTTATTCAACAGTTACTAATTATAAGGTATAAGTGAACTGCAAAATAAATTGGTGATCCTTTGCACACTCGTAGTAAATGTCTACCACACCTCTCAAATGCTGTGTGTTTACCTCGAAGAATTTTTGACTTATCAGTCAGTGCTGTCATCCTTTGGGGTCGTTATTTATTGATCCCTTTTGTCACTTATTATCTGACAGCAGCATGGGAGACGTGAATAAGTGACTACATATGACAATAAAACCACAAGCCTGAAACCAGCACAACACAAAATACTAGCAGATAACAGTAAAGCCTGCGACTAAAACAAAAAGAACCTTGTGCTCTTTCACACAGCCACCTACTGGAGGAGGTGTGATTTTTTTTCACGTGGCACTTGATTTTCACTGCGCACCAGTAACAAATCCTGCAAACGGGTGTGGACATGGCGTAGCACGTGGGGCCCCCTTACCTTCATGGGTGGGGGCTGCTGCCGGAAAGCAGCAGTCTGGCGGGAGTCCTGTTTCCGGGAGACCTGGAGCTGCTGAGCGGCTGCCGCCGCCGCTGCAAGGGATTCTGGGATGGGAGGCTCTTGCTGCTCCACCTGCCACTCTGCCTTTTGCTTCTCAAAGTAGCTACACAACAAATTTTGACATTGTTAGTTTTATGGTGATATCCATGTTTTAAAGCTGAAAGTCTAACAAAATAAGGAAATTAAATCTTTATGATACACCACATCTTAAATCTTAAGAGAGAGAAGCAGATATGCTCTCTGCATGTTCTACAGAACATTCTAGCAGGATTAAAGCGAAAATACAGCAACTAGACTTTTTCTGAGGCGCTAAAGCAAGTATACTCAAATACTAAGTGGATAAGTGTACCTTGACCCAACATCCAATGACACTGAATGTATAATTTAACTTTGACCTTAAGTCCACATCACTGATATTCTGTGGTTTAAGAGTGAGTTTCTAATTAAGCCAAATATGGTCAATAGTTAAGTATAACAGTAGTTATTCGGCAGCCAAGACGTGACAAAGTGAATACTGTATAAATATAATCTAAGCACACATGGCAGAAACTGGCAGAAAATTCTAGCACTTGTAAAGTGTAAACATGTCCCGGCACACATCCCCCAAGGAGGAACACCAGGTTGAGATACGGTAAGATGACAGTAAAGTGTCAGAGAGATCAGAACTGACTCAAGGGAGAGCTTCTCCTCCTCGTCGCTCAGGTTCGGGAGCCTCTGCAGACCCAGGCCCACCCTCAGTGCATCCACGTGCTCCTTCAGGGGCTTGTACTCCTCGTGGAGGCGCCGTGTCGTCTCCAGCAGCTTGTTCAGGTCATTCTCCGACTGCTTGATCGTGTTTTCCATCTAGGGGCGCAGAGGCAGACTTCTTACAGCATTTGTATGTATTTTTGATTTTGGGTCCCTTGCACCCAAGAGTGCAATAAACGGGACTTATTCATATTAATTTTAATAGAGGTGGCTGAATTTTAGGCATTATTTCAGTTGTTTTTATACAATAAATTTTGCATGCATTTATGTTAAGCTAGTCTTGTCTTCCATATTTGAGTATTATTTGCTGTGTTCTGTAAAATGCTGAAAAACTACCAGGTTATGTGTACATTATGTATGTTAATATACCTTTGGTCTTTTTTGGTCCCATGTTGTATGGCTTAATTGTATAACTGCACTCTTCAATGGCTAATTTTGCTGTCCATCCATCCATCCATCACATTTGGAATAACCAGCAGAAATCAAAATTGTATACAGGACCTGTAACGCTTGCTCCCTAAATAATAATAATAATAAAACTAATACTAATAATAATAATAATAATGATGATGATAAAAGCTGACTTTTCTTGTACCCTAAATTAGCAGCTGTTCTTTTCCCACTTGAAGTTACTGCTTACGATGGCAGAACGCGCAAGTTCTCCTGTGAGCAATTTAGGGACAGTTGTTTGTCAACACGGGTCATTACAGCAAAAAAGCAAAGAAGATATTATAAATATTACTGTCCAGCGCTCCAATGGATCTGGTGACCGATCCAGTTAAAAGCACAGACACGCTCATACATTTAAAAAATGAAAATTTGATATGGTGTAACTTCTGCTCAACATAATTATTTAAAAAATTATTAAAGTTTCATGGCAATCAGTTAAATAAGGTATGAGTTACTGTCATTTTGTAATCATATTTATTTGCTTGTTATAGTGCCACCTAACGGCTTGTTGAAGTAAAGATTTGCATAGTTTGTTAATTAAAATTGGGATTAGGTTACATTCTGACCTTCTGTTGTTAGATCTGGTACAGAGGTCTTGGTAATCCCAAAAACTGACAAGAAGAATCAGAATAAAGAGCAATACAGTACTTCTCAATATGGCCAAAAAGAGATAAAACAGAAATAAGTCTTTTACTGTTAAAGATACGAGCAGTAGTAAAATTTAAGCAGTATCAATAAAGCTTTATTTTGACAGTGATCAAAGGACACATGCAAATCAGTTCTGGTGGACATCATCACACACCACATTGATGTCAGCGTGGATTAGCCGCAGCTCCTCTACGTGTGCCATCTTCTCCTGCAGCAGAAGGTCCATCTCCTGCTTGTATTCCTTCAAATGCTTCTCCTCTGACTCCAAGGCCTCAAACTCACTCTTCAGGCGTGATTTTATCCTCTCCATCTGGATGGTCTTATTTCTGAGACACAAAATTTGTGTGACAGATCAAACACGTGCTGTGTGCTACTCAGAGAGACAAGCAGTCTTCTCCTTCTGCCTTGTTTGCACAGATGTCATGCACCCTCTACTGAACAGTGCCGATTTTACAATGTGAAGACATACATCATATTATATACAGTACTAATATATATAATATACTACAGCACTAAATACAATACTACAATCCTAAATGCTTCTACAGTTTTACAAATTATTAAACCTCATTTTCTACATCTGTTTTAGAACTACGTCTTGGCTCCAGATTTTTAAACCTTTGAACATCTAATTTTAAAAAGGACAATTTACAGACCTAGCTACAGCTCAAACACAGTGGTAGCCTTATAATCTAGTAGTCATCCAAAAGTTTTTGATACCAATCTCTTTTATTCTGACATTTACATAAACGTAATAGTGACAAAACAATATTAAGACAAATTTCTGCCATCTTAAAATATTAATTACCCACTTTAGTTTTTTTAATCGCTACAAAACGGAACATCCATAGTTAATTTTAAATATTTCGGTGAAAAAAAAATGCAGGAAGTAGATTTTCCTCACAATACACAATTTACTTAACTATTCAGACCAAATTCAGACAAAGCTACATAATTTTAGACCCTTGTTAACTTAGCATTGAAACATTAATTAGTTACAGGTAATGCAATAATCCATCCAAATTCACCATATAACGTCTTCTTTATCCCCCATGCTACTTCCTTTGCCCCCTGGGGTGCTAATTTTCGGGCATTAACTGACAATGGATTACATCCTATTGCTTCTTTCACCCAAGGTAACGTGTCTGTCCTATTGTTAGGGCGCCGCAGTGGAGACAGAAAAATATGGGCGTTTTTCAACCCCATATTAAAACAAAATTGAGGCGAAGGACAGATGTAGTGTATATTGTTTTTTCTTAATTTGATCACATTACCAAGCTAAATATCTGTTAATATATGATTACAGTTTTTTTTTTTGCTTTTTTTTTTTTAAACAAGCCAGCCAGCACATAGCTTTCTGAAAGCGCCAGCATTGCGATATAAAGTGCTTTGTTTAGTTCCGGAGACTATTCAATTAAGCCACTGTATAACTGTTTTAAAAAATAATTATTTTAAGATAATCCAATCAGACACCCTACCATTACCCTTGCTACTAAAGAGATGGATTATATATGCAACACGTGCATGATGCTCTCAAACAGTTACGATTACGTATTGAAAACAAGCAAGCTTCTACTCAAAGACAGAAAGTAATCAACGCACAGGTACTCAACTCGAAAAATAAAATCCAGTACTCGCTTACAGGGCAAACTGGCACTAACAGATGCCGGGAACCTCTAACACGTCAGCTGAGGAAAGATCTACATATTATGAGTTATATACTAGCCAGACAAAGAGACAATACTAGAAAAGGCCAGTTAAGCATGCATGTTACCTTATCTCCTTAATGTTTTCTAATTTGCACATGATCTCCTGTTCATCTGCCATGATTGCCCAAGTAGCTCCCAATCACACAACCGACCGATGGGCTCAGCCGCTGCAAACGCCAGAAAAACAAAAGATGTAACACATGAGCGCAGCTTTGTGAGCATGTGCTGACTTCTTACTCGCTGGATCCCACATTATAAATGTAACATAGTTGCGCCACCTATCTTCTGGAAAGTGAAATGCATACATATTTGGCTGTACTGTATGGTATTAAGATAAGATATATGGTTTATGATTACATAAACTGCATTTCTATATAGAGGTCATGTTACAGTGATTTTGTAACAGACCATGATGTCTACACACAATGGCTTGTAAAGTTAATCAGATAAATTAAAGTTCGGCGTAACTTTTAACAGTAATTATAATTGGCAAAGCAACAATACATTTTTAGATATTGTGGCTACTCCAGCTTGCTAATGCGTCTCAGTTTAATTTACTAGCCACATTTACTATGGTCACAGATACATTACAGTTTTACTAAAGATGAATGCTACTACTTAGGAATTCTTTAATTTCTAGATACCCCATCTTGCTCTCCTGTGAGACACACAGATAGTAAGAGCAAAGCTTGGGGTCAGAGAACAGGGTAATTTTCAGAGATATGGAAACGGGATTTCTCAAACTGGAATCATTCTGGACACAGGCAAAGACCCATGAGAGCGGCATACATAACATCGATAATATCAATTGGCATCAGTTAACATCAACTGACAATATAGATGTGTCTTAATATTAAGAACAGCTTTTCAGTTATTTTAATCCAGCAATTTAAACTATTACATGCATTTTTTATATTTTATGTAAGTTTAATTTTGGAATATGGCAGCAGTATCCAAAGAGTCCAGGTAAAGGATGGGTATTGAAATTGGTAACAATGGGATTTAGTCCAACTGCCATGGGTTGAGTTGGAGCATTATCAAATTAAGTAGTATAAAGAAGATACCGTTCTGTGTGTGTATGTGCGTATTCAGTTAGTATATATAAAGTTCAAGTCAGTGCCCAAGAACATTTTTTTATTTCAGAAAATTCTTTTTGGAGTGCTTCCATTTGAAGCAGAAAAATTAATGTGGCACAAAATCCCTCAGAATCCTGTACCTTTTTATTTCAAATAAGTGTATTATCATTAAAGTCCATTACTGTTGTTCCCTGCTCTGATATAGTGGTTCTTCGTTTCATCGTGGTTTTGTAGGCGATGACCATGCATTTTCCTAGACTGTATTTTTATAGAACTAACCTTGACGTCACATCAGTCAACAAAGACGAAAGTTTTGAAAGTTGCTGAAATTTGTAACGTGTGTATTTGTAGTAATATTTTCAGAAACAATTTCAATGGTGGATATTTTGTTTATAAGTGAATAGGGTCAAATCAATAGTCCAATCAAATCTAATAAATAGTAATAGCCTGTTATGAGATTCCTACGAGTAGGACCGTCTTAAAATAACGACAGAAGTCATTACAGTCAATGTCGTTATTCGCATACTATGACTTATCCTTGGTCCACGGGAATGTCATCCTCGCACTGTTATTTACTATTTCGGGATTTCATAAGGCGACGAGCGCATTACTGCACAAATTTCAGCAGAAGCGTTACATTCACTTAATGTATTGTGATGGAAAGTAATTACATGGGCTTTCACGTTAGATAATAAAACTAAAAATAATTTTGACATGCATTGCGTGAATAGATTACATCATAAACATAAGCTCATATTACTATCATGATATTCTTCCATATATATTATACTTATTTATCAATAATACACCGTTTGTTTTGGAGGAAAAAAGTGTGATTTGTTTTTTCTGCCATAATGGCAGTATTTGATGTCCCCGAATCGGCGACAGGGGGCGGCAAACCTGTTGCTAAGAGACAGTCTGTGGGAGGCTGGATGATGGAGGAAAAGGGATGCTGTGGATGTTTTCCCCATATAATGATGTTTCGAACAAATAAAATATTTCGCTTTTAAAGCGTCTGTCCATTTCAACAAGAGAGACCCCCCCCGCTATGCTGTGTATAATATTTGCCTTTATTTAGGAGGCACTTTAGTATATATATTTATGTATTTTTTTTTATTTAAATTGATTTGGAGCTGGCAGCGCCGCGGGAGCAGGCCGCTTCGCCAAGCCGCTCCAAGCCGTATATAGAGTAAGTTTTCCGGGTGGGGGTCAACCTTGGTTCCGCTGAGTCAAACTGCGGCAACGCCAGCATCACGGCGAGTACCGAGGAGGCCGGGGAAGGGGATCGCGTAGAGGCTAAAGTAAGAACTTTTACGCTACCTTTTTTTAAGTTATCGATACCCTAGTCGTGCAGCTAACCGAGCACTGCAAGGTGGCTAACTATTGCGTTGAAGGGTATTGGGGGAAGGAAATTGGTAAGGAGCTGGCTAGCAGATTTATTAATACTAGCATGTTGCTGCTAGTTACGCTAGCGTCACGCCACCCGTTTCTTCGCGGGGTTACTTTCGTTTAACGAGCCAGCAATTTATCTGCGTTTGGTCGGGCAGCCTGCGGCGGAGTTAGCCGGAGACGTGTCACGACCGAAAGCCCTGACCAGGCTAGCTGGACCTGGCGTCCGTTGGTTAGCTGACATGTTAGCCGACACGTATCCGGGGCTAGCTAGCAGGCTTAGCCGGGCAGCTAACTATCCGCTAGCGAAGGATGGACAGCCCTAACCGCGCTAACAAGCTCGCTAACGGGCAAACCGGCTGCCGAATTCCGTGCAAATGCCTCGCTCGATCATCAAATTGGGTGCAAGGCAACGTGTACTGATAACAGCTAAATGTCATTAAATGTCGGCTTAATGATGTCAGTAAAAAATACGAAAAAAAAACTCGAAAAAATACGAAACGTGAAAAGGCAAACATTTTGCCTCAATTATTAAATATCTACCTAATCGATGACGTAATTTAACGTGATTGTACCCATTTAGCTAGCTGCCTGGATTCTTAATCTAAGGGCAAACTAGGTGTATCTTTTAAGTACACGTTATCATTTTATACACTGTGCAAGGGATGCCTTAGTGGCTGTCAGATCTGTTGATTACAGGCGGGGGTTGCACGAATATTGGATTATGTGAGAAGCGGCTAAGCCGCTGTACGTTATGTTTTGTATGACAACGCAAAAAAATATATAATGTATCCTCCAAGCGACGAGTAGGTGTGAGATGTTGCATGTAGCTTTAGTTCTGCACGGCGAGGCTGTTAGCTAACCTGCGAAGGTTATTGATAACGCCCGATTATTATTATTTTAACCAACTCTATATCCATATGAATGCAATATGAACATAGAAGATCAGATCCCAGGAATACATTCATTACATGATTGCATTGAGAATATCAATTAATATAAATTTGCACATGTTTAAATACATATATGTTATTTATATGTGTGTGTGTGTGTGTGTGTTTGTGAATAACAGCTTTTGCATAATATGGTATTCGGTATTGCAAGTTAGAAGAAGCACTCTGCCAAAAGACAGCTGGACTTTTATATAAAGTGTGGTTGTTAAGTTTCGCTTCTGGTGGTTTTGTTTTGTTATATTCAGAGTTACATGTAGGGATGCTACAGGTTATGCCACTCTCACACCAGGTGTTTCAGAAGGCCAAAGGGGAAAAAAAATACTCCTTTAGCAGCATGTATCCTGTTACAGATATGGGCCTGTGCTTCACTTGTTGCTATGAGACAGGCTGTGCAAGCCTGCACAGGTCTGTCCATCTGCTGAGGGCACCGTAGCATGGTAGCCGTGCTGGGCTTCCGTCAGTGAGGTGGAGGAGGAGGGGCGGAGGCGGCGGCCTTCGCTCCAATCTGCTGTATTCTTCTGTGCTTTTCACAATCGGAGGAAATTCCAGCCTGCAGTTTCGAGTGAAGAGGAAGGCTTTTGTCAGCCCACGTCTTTTGTTTTATGCTTGCAGTGTGAGCTTGAGTGGAAGGTTCTGTATGTCAGAAACTGTAACACTGTGGTCTTTTCTGCAGCTGGTGTACATCTGCTACTTTTTTTTTTTTTTTTGCTGTTGTATCAAGTAGCTGTGCTGTCACCAAAATCTCAAATGTGGGTTGGTGCCTCCAAGGGATGCTCTGTATCCAGGGAAAACTGCACATAGTGGAATATATATGAAGCCGTGTAGAATACCAGTTTAAAATATTAAATTTAAACAGCTTTGTTATGTTTTTATGGTTATAAGTTGCACAATACTAGGGCACCGTATATTATCTTTTGAAACTGTCCATACATTTCATTTAAAATGTATCGCGTGGTGTTTTGCTAAATACATATTTGAACCTTAGTTCTAGTTATCTAATTATAAATGATACATATAAGAGTTAATGTTTGTTTTGCCTTTTCAATGAAATTCTGCTTGTCCCGTGGCATATTATCAGTGGTCATTATCATTATTGTCTGTGTATGTTATGGCTTAGGTGTGTATTTAAAAAGATACTACGGTACATAACGGAGATCGAGCAGGTGTTTACGGCCAACAGCGGTGAATCGCGAAATTCTCGGGAGCCCAAAGAAGCGTGAAAAACAAAAAGTGTAATGGTTTGCTTACTTTAATATCCAAAGAGTCAGTTTACATCAATTAAATACTCATTTAGTAACGAGTAATATATTACCTGAAACTGCTGGGTGATTCTGTCTTTCTGATGTGTTTGTTGTCTTTTAGGAATATTTTGTCTTCGACTTCACCGGGGCACCAGAAGAGGGGATTTTTAAGTTGTGCTTTGCACGTACGGCTGCTTGAGCTTAAACCGGCCATCAAGTATGTCTCCCAGGTTGTGGTGGAGGTAAGCTCAAGCTGGAGGTCTCCAGTGGGAAGCACAATGTTATGACAGCTTGGTCCATGGTGGAGAAGCCGAATATGGAGAAACGGTCCTCCGGGGCAGAAGCGAGGCCGCCAAAGGAGGCCCTGGACGGCAGCGGGGAGTCAGAGGAGGGTTCCAGCTCAGAAAGCGAGGCGGACCAGGCGAGAAGCAGCAGCCAGAAGAAGGAGACCTTAATATCTACCAAACCCCACCGGCAGCTCTGCCGCTCGCCATGCTTAGATCGGCCAAGTTTTTCCCAGAGCAGCATCTTGCAGGACCTTTGCGGCGATGACTCCAGGCTCAACACCAGCAAGCCCAGCACTGACAAGGGCTACCAGGCCAAGATGGACTTTGCCCTGAAGCTCGGCTACTCTGGAGAGCAGGTGGAAGCAGTACTGAGCAAACTGGGGGCCAGCGCCCTGATTAATGACATCCTGGCGGAGCTGGTGAGGCTTGGCAACAAGGGTGACATGGAGACTCAGGCCGGCAGCTGCACAAGCACCTGCAGCAGCAGCAGCAACGCTGGGGCGCTGACACCTCGCAACACCTGCCCTAAGGAGATCACCAGCCCTGAAGTATCATTAGAAGATGACTCTGTGGACAATGTAGACAACCTTCGGCCCATTGTCATAGATGGCTCGAATGTGGCAATGAGGTAAGCGACCCAGAAACCGAAAGTGGACCAGCACTGTTCTGAACTGTCACGATCAAGGCCTGTTTGTCACCAGTAAACATTTATTTGTTTATTTGTTTGTTTGTTTATTTGTTTCATTACTTGTAGCCATGGAAACAAAGAGGTGTTCTCTTGCCGTGGCATCCAGTTGGCAGTGGATTGGTTTTTGGAGAAAGGACACAGTGACATCACAGTGTTTGTTCCAGCCTGGAGAAAAGAGCAATCCAGACCTGATGCCCCAATAACTGGTATGTGTGGTACACATTACCTTCCATATGATGGGACCATCAAGTGAAATAGTGACATGATATGACTTTTTTATGCCTAGCTTGTGATGGTTTATTTGCAGAACCAGAATTTTAGAGAATGGGAGGAGTTTAAAATGTTTGGAGCATGTTTGCCAGATTCTAACATGACTTGCCTTGTCATGTAATGCTGTGTTTTACTATGATTCCATTGCAAGATCAAGAAATCTTGAGAAAACTTGAGAAGGAGAAGATCCTAGTGTTCACGCCGTCAAGGAGGGTCCAGGGAAGGAGGGTGGTCTGCTATGATGATCGGTTCATAGTCAAGCTGGCATATGACTCAGACGGCATCATCGTTTCCAATGACAACTACCGGGACCTTCAGAACGAGAAACCGGAGTGGAAAAAATTCATAGAAGAGCGTCTCCTCATGTATTCTTTCGTAAACGATAAGTAGGTCAATAATATTCGCAAACAGATATTTTGAGTGATGTTTTAGTTTGAATTTATTGTTAGGCTGTATTTTTTTCAGATATATTAAAACTTAAACAATGGTTTGGCTTTGTTAAAAAGCAGTTTTTAACATCGAGACCATACATTTTAATTGGTCTAACGCATGTCATCCCAAGGATGCAGTTGTCCAACAAGAAGCACTAATTTATCTTGAAACTTATGAGTTTATGTAATCCGGCTGCCCAGCATCTGTAATTCAAACGCTGAAGCTTTTTTTAGATTAATTTTGAAATCAAATTTAATTGCTCTAGCCTGAACCTTGTCTGACACGTAGAATTATTTATACGAGTGTTGAAATTCTGTCTTGTAGGTTCATGCCACCAGATGACCCTTTGGGGAGACACGGTCCCAGTCTGGAGAACTTTCTTAGGAAACGGCCTGTCATCCCAGAGCACAAAAAGCAGCCGTGCCCATATGGTCAGTTAGTTACGCTGGTAGTATGCCATCTGCAGCATTGCAAAATCACAATAATATCCACATTTCATGGTTATTATTGTATTTACTAACACCTCATAACTACTTCTAAGTTGGTTGTCGTATCGATTGGTTTTACAGGAAAGAAATGTACTTACGGACACAAATGCAAGTACTACCACCCTGAACGGGCGAACCAGCCGCAGAGATCGGTGGCGGATGAGCTCCGTGCGTTCGCCAAGCTGACAGCTGTGAAAACGATGAGCGAGGGCGCCCTGGTGAAGTGCGGAGCCGGCCCCGGGGCGTCAAAGGCCGAGAGCGGCTCGGAAGCCAAGCGCGTGGCCCCGAAGCGCCAGTCGGACCCCAGCATCCGCTCCGTGGCTTGCGAGCCGGAGGAGAGGCTGTCCGTTGCCCGGAAGTCCGAGGCCAACTCTGTGCCTTCCCTCGTCTCGGCCCTTAGCGTGCCAACCATGCAGCCTGCAAAAAGCCATGCGGCCGGCGCCTTGAACACGCGCTCGGCCAGCAGCCCCGTGCCCGGCTCCTCGCAGTTCTCCGGCAGCTCGCTGGAACACATGTCCAGCGTACAGTACCCGCCCATCCTGGTCACCAACAGCCACGGGGCCTCGGTTAGTTACGGCGAGCCCTTCCCCAAGTACGACTCGGTGGGCGATCACGGCTACTACTCCATGATGAGCGACTTCTCCAGCATGAGTTTGGGCAGCATGCACAACACCGACAGTTTCTACAGCATGGAGCACGATATGGGCATGTACCCGAAAAACCACTCCAACTGTGAGTCGTTCTCCTCCTACGGCGAGCCGTACATGGGCTCCGTCGACGGTGGCATGGAGGAGGGCGTGAAGGGCCACCCGTCCTCGTCCCAGAACCGACTGCAACCCTTCGCTCATGGATACAGCCACGAGGCCTTGACCAGGGTGCAGAGCTATGGGCAGGAGGAGCCCAAGCAGCCTCCCCGGAAGCAGTCCCACCTTGCCCCCCACGCGCAGCATGCTGTGGTGGGCGCCCGCTCCAGCTGCCCTGGGGACTACCCCGTACCTCAGAACCTCCACCCCTCGTCATCCTCTCAGGCCGGGCGCTCCCTGGGCATGACCCGCATGGACAGCATCTCCGACTCTCGCTTGTACGAGAGCAACCCCATGAGACTCAGGAGGCCCCCTCTGTGCCGCGAGCAGCACGCCAGCTGGGACCCCCTACCCTGCGGGTCTGAATCGTGTGCGTACCAGCCGTACCCACTGAGCAATAGCCTGATGCAGCCGTGCTGTGAACGGGTGATGGTGCGCAGCATGCCCGACAGGATGGAGCAGATCTGGCGCTCCCCTTGGGAGGGCCTGCCGACCGAGCACCCCGAGAGGCAGGTCATCCCCGAACATCAGTACCAGACTTACCGCAACCTCTGCAACATCTTCCCTGCCTACATCGTTCACTCCGTCATGGAGAAAAATCCCCACCTAACTGACCCGCAGGAGCTCGCTGCTGTTATAGTTAGCCATCTGAGGTCAGAACGCTAGCCACTTCAGTTATGGGAAGGGTTGGGGGGCGATAATAAATAAATAAATAAATAAATAAATATATATATATGTATATATATATATATATATATATATATATATATATATATTTTTTGGAGAGTACCACTGT
>JAODKE010000002.1:898551-917746 GCA_026779605.1 Mormyrus hasselquistii
AGGACCCCAGTGGAAATCCCATGGCGCCACAGCACCACCGAGTCCGTTTGCGCGCGTCAACATTGCCGCTAAATATAGCTGTACATGTCCTGGAAAGTTTGAACTCGAAAACACAATGTCTCTTACTGTTTAATTACTATACAGACCCCCTGTGAGTATGTGAAATAAAATTAAACAAAAGGGACAAAAATAAAGATCAAGCAGTAACATTCAAAACTACTATCATGAGGTCATTGCATGTAAATCGGCAGATTTTTTTTTTTACACACTGAGAGGCGAACAAAGACTGTGATACCCAAATATAAATCAGGGATCAGACACCATTTTGAAATTTACTCTTAACTGAGACCTGTCAGATTAACAGATAACACAATTGCATGATCTTTCCGAAAATCTTGGGTTTGGTCTGCTAAGAGTAGATTACGCTGCGGCTAATTCTCCATTATCACTCCTGCTAAGCACTGCTCTAGTTAACACTGGAATGCTAATTTAAGCAGCTTTTCCCAGATACAGTTACACAAAAAAAAATTCGCTGTTGGCTTCCAGCTACAGGGTAAAGGCATCCAGTTACCTTAAATAACTGCAGCTTGCAGTGCTGGAGGCTTCTCTGCAGGACGTGTAATCCTGAACGGCCGTAATTCTTGTATTCCTCCAGCACAGCACAATGTCCACCCAGCATTTTAAAAGTCTTTAGCTTTCGCCGCAGGACAAAGTCTGCACGTCCTAAAATGCATTGATAATGGCACAGGTGGAAATGTATCCAGGAACCAATTATTAAATGCGCTTGATTGTATTTTTTAAATACCTTCACTGATGTGCTCCTTGATTGCTAAGGGTTTTGCTGTTTTCTCTAAATACATTAACAAAGTATGTAATTACATTCAAATCTCATAAGTAAATTTGCCTTCCTATAATGAGTTAGCGTGTAATGACTTGAGAGGATCTATCTGTGGGAGTGCTGAGGTCCCTGCCAAATAAGGAGGATGTTGAGTAAAGCACCCCAAAATAATTTATTTTACTACAGTGATTTTGTTGCGTGCGATCTGGGTGAATGACTTTTCCATTATCTGTTTCATGTCAGGCTCTGAGCTCAGAGCTGGCCAATGCGCGGGACGAGACCAAGAAGACTGTAAACGACATCATCCACGCGGAGAACGTCCGGGCGGGGCGTGACAAATACAAAACCCTACGGCAGATTCGTCAAGGCAACACCAAGCAGCGCATCGATGAGTTTGAGTCCATGTGAGACGCGTCCGCCGTGGGATACGCGGTGGCCTGTCCGTGTGCCTTGCAGCCTGCTGCTGTGCCTGCTTCATCGATGAGTTTGAGTCCATGTGAGACCTGCTTCTCTGCAAGGGCCAAATGTCCGACAGCAAACTTCCATAATACTGCCCTACGAAGGCAGAACACCGTAACTGTATATTTTATCGAAATTAATTTTTGACCGAAATCAAGTCTCTTAAACTTGTTTGTTTTATCTTTTGACGAAATATCTTGGTTCCACAATGCTTGTATTTGAAGAAAGCTGGGTGTAAAAGTGACGGTAGTCGCAAATTCCACACTAAAAGCAGAGCAAAAGACACAGTTTCTCAGATTCAGTGTCAGCGTAATTACTGCGTTTTACCTTTATAGGTCAGAATAATCACCCTGTAATGAAATCTTGGTATATTCTTCTTTCTTTCTTTGTGGTCCTTTTAACTTGGTCCAGTTAAATGTGTTTTCAGGGTAGCCCTATCACATAGCATATCAAAATTGGTGCTGTTGAATATAAGAGCAGATCACTTATTGCAAATTAGCAAATTAATCATTCATGCAAATGCTTTATCGTTCTGGCTTTTCAGAACTTTGCTGTTAGGACAAACAACTTACCTGAATTAAAAAATTTCACATTCCAAACCAGTATTCAGTAATGTTTTAGTTTTGTACGGAGTCAGGGTATCAAGTCTGTTGAATGGTAACTGATATTTGACTAATGCTGTAAACATGACGATGAACTTTCCACACACCATACTTGGATAAAACAGAGTGATTCATATTTCCTTTGTACTCTGGCTGTATTTTATTTTGAAGTTAATTTATTATTTTTCTACAATCAAAAATGCAAAAATGTATTAGTTGATCGAACTGTTATATGGACTGACTCTTCCCTGTTTGTCCTCATGTTTAAGACTTTTGTTGTACTGCTGTCCTATTGGCAAACACAATGTAAACCAACTGGTTTCTGTAATGTCGGTTAAATGGGCGTTGGGCTATAAAATTGTTGTGTATTGGAACTGCTGGTTTTTATGTGGGTAATTGCGGGACCAGACTTAGAGAAGATTGATGTCCTATTCCATTGCCTGGAATCTTTTTGTGTATGTTTTAAAGGTTTTGTTTTGTAATCCATTAAATATTATTTCATCTGGTAAGTGCGACACAGTATTTTAAATTTAAAATATGAAACATAAAATATTTTCCTTTGAGCAATGTTGTCTTATGTCACTTATATTATCTCTCTTTTTGAAGTTTCATATATTTTTATGTAGTTTTAAAAAAAGAAAAATTCTTTTGCAACTTTATTGTCAAAAGTCAGTATTTAAGTGAAATAAATAGGCCAGCATTGGTATTTTCTACTTTGTTGATCCATCCGTTGTAAAGTAGTAAATACAAAGCAGATGTGTTTTTATTGTATGCACTATTTTTGAAGTATTGTGTAGTATGAATCATATTCTTGGTAAAGACAATTTGTTTTATTGCATTTTATGTAGTTTTTCCTTTGACTAAACATCATGAAATACGTGCTTCTGATTTAATTAAATCTAAAAGCTTGAATATAAGTTTTATATTATAATTGATTTCATTATATTATACGAAAACTAGGTTTTGGCTTTTCAAAGCTGTCATTAAAGAATCAGATTAAAGTATTTCCTGTATATCATAAAATCCTGCACTTCATAATAATATTAAATAAACATGTACATCACCTTTCACAACGTCGTGTACTGACTGTAATTCTTGCTGAGGCCACAAGAGGCCAATATTTGACCAAAAGTGATGTGTAATCAAACCATAACTGACTGTTTCGGGTGTGCAAAATATCTGTATTTCCTTCACAAAGAAAAATTATGATTTGATTGTTTTAAGTGACATTAAGTAAAATGTTTCAAATACTAAACATTTTAAATGTTCGAAATTGATAAATATATATATATATATTTTTAATTAGCATAATTATTTTGATAGTTTTTCAAAAACGAGAATGGTAGGGTTAATTAACTTCAAAAAGGGCCTACTTTGAGTCTGAGTACATTCAGTACATCTCCTATGCGACACACATTTTCTTTCGACAGGGTCACTGGAGGATGTAGCTATTACACTCTCTGATCGGTAAGAAATACCCATGTACAGTGAATGCTAACGAAATAAAGTGCAACGTATCGACTGTAAAAGACATTCTTCCATTTTGAAGCCGTTGCAATGAGTAGTGGGGTTACCTCCCAGCCGGGAGATGGCTGCCCCCCCCTCCGCGCGCCTTGGTGTTCGCATGTCCTGTGTGTGCGTGAATCTCCCCCAGCACAGCTTCCCCCCGCCCCAGCGCTGACTCCAGTCGCACTTCTGCCTGTGTGCTGTTCGCCTGCTCCCTTTCTGTGTTTACACTGCCCTTTCCTGGCACTAGCGTTCCCACGAGGTGAAAGGCCTACTTTTCAAGTGAATCGTTCACACTCAATTGAGACACCCTGAAATGGACAACTATCATAAGGGATGTTGTTTACACTTTAGAAGTATTTGCTTAAAAGGTATTCACATGCTGCAACGCTTATAAATTCTGATTGGTCTCCAACCGGTTTTCCATTATACGACTGTGGATTGAATTTTCCGCTGCTGCACACCATTTATACGGAAAACAGCAAATATCTGTAAAAACTCCATTCCCGGTTTGCCAGTTTACAATACAACACTACGGAAATATTAAATCTGAGGCTATTTCTTATGGAAGCATAATGTTTTTAAGCTGGCTGATTGTTGCAATGCTCATTTAATCAAATATTTGACCATTACTGTTTTGATGACAGTGGCTGTTATTAAAGAAGTCCTTTACCATTTATAATTAAATTTTCAGGATGTGTACCACATTCCCTTGAGAAAGCTACTAAATCTAAAACACATGCACAGCAATCACAACCCTATAACCTTATTATATTTACAATGAGACCAGTCAACATGCTGCTACTAGCTATCATTTTTCTGGTCAAAAAACAAGTTAATTTCACACACGGCTCCGGGTCACAGAGTCAAATTATGTGTGTGCCAGCCGCCAGCGCTCGCAGGTTCTGACATTTGTATCTGCTGACTAATTTTCTGTTGTCGTGTCAGTACCTTGTTATCTGTTGAATCAATTAAGTGGGAGCAATTCAATCCCTCAAGACGGAAGTCATAATGTGCTCGAAGGAGTGAGCTGTGAAGTGCAGGCCAGCCAATCACGTAGAGTGGGATTTGGCCGGGAGCTTCTGTTCAAAGCGGACACCCGGAGTATATAGTACTTCCATTCCCCTGTGGCTTCCACTGACCTGAGGAGGCTGCTTATGTGGTATATCTCCTCCCTCATTCAGCGCATGCACCCATTAAGCACTGCAGGCATGTACTGATGAATCAGGCTAAAATCTGACTCGAATCAACAGAAAGAAATAAATAAAAATACACGTGACCTTGAGTTCGATGAGCGTGGAACCCAGTCTTCGTCGGCATGGCTTGGACTACTCAGACATAAATATGGAGCGCTTGGAACTCACATCAGCGTGGCTTTATACAATGGCTGAGATTCGATGTACCTGAACTTAGGCCCCATGTCATACCTGGGATGGAAGCAGCAGTCTATGCTTGGGCCAAGAATGTAAAGTACTCCTGCAACAGTGAAGTCCGGGACCATGGTTCTCAGCCGGTTGGGTGTTTATATATATATATAAAACAGAAAACTATACCAAAGAATGCAAATTCCCAGCCAAAAAGTAATAAGCTGTGCTGCTGCGCTTGTTTAATTAACGTCTTAGCTAGAACAAAAAACACCAGCGGCTTTATTTTATTTATTGTTGACGATCAAGCGTGTAACCCATTTCCTAAAAATCCTACGGTTGGTTCTTCGTTTTTAATGATTATTTCAGTTGTCTTATCTCATTTTGTGTTTTGGATTCAATGTTCTTATTCATCTGAGGAAAAAAAGCATGCAACGTCCAAATGAATATTACATGACTACAATACAATCGCAATCCATGTGATATTTTTGATATATATTTGAAAACTTGCAGCTTTATAGCTATTAACTTCTTATAAAAACAGATGCCTTGAAAATAAAAAAATATATAATTTAATTTCATGCAAAGTTTAAGCTGCTTTCAAAGAGGAAAGACCAGTCTATCACTGGAGGAATCATCACTAGGTTTTTAAACTGCAGGTTCAGTTTTACATAATTTTGTTCACTGCCTCAACATGTCTATTAATTGCATCACTTTCAGAACATGAATCATTTCACCATGACTTCAGATATCAAGCACTCACGTGAAATTTTAGTTTTAGCATGCTTTGATGACCTCCTTTAATGACCTTCAAGGGTGCTGATTCCCCAGAGAAGATCAAGGAGTAGCAAGTGCTAATAAAACGTGATATCACCTTTGGAGTCTGTAACGTGACACCACACTATGACGGAGAGCTACAGCGACAGCCAAAAAAAACACTGAACAAATGTGTGAAAACTGCAACACTTAAAATCTATGAGAATAAACAGGACTCTAATGGCAATAAAGTATATGTGATTCTTGGTGCTAAAAATTTAAGGCATAAGGTAAATCCTTTATCCTGGTTTCAACATTAATAGTTTTGTATATTAGAATGAGCTAAAACAGATTCCTGAAAGCTGCCAGAAGGAGGTCATTGGCCTTTCGTCAGTCTTAAACATTTCAAAGACTTTCCCTATTGGACTGGGCACTTTGAAGGCCACGAGTGTCTGACGAACACAGACAGACAGACACCAAAATACTTCAGATAAGAATGGGACATAAACATTTACCACCTGCAGCCAAAGATAAAATTACCCCGATAAGTAGTGTATTTTTACATGTTTTGCATATTTGTTGTCCGGTTGTCCGGTCTAGACATAACTTGCTCTTTTTTGGTTTGTCCGTAACAGAATAATAATATCTGAGCTCAGGTTTCATCAGACACACAATTTCTCATCACACAATAAGTAAAAGTGTGGGGTATGATATAAGCACCATGTATCACGTCACAATATTTAAGCTTTATGTTTAATTTATTTGAATTTCATGTTGTGAGAAGATCCTTTCCTGTGTTTTCCTAACTGACTGTGCACTTTCCCAAGGTTCGGAGGATCATGAATCGTACCAAATGTTCTGTGCAAGCCTCTTTCTTTACAGTATTCACATCTATATCCATTCATATTACCAGTCTGATGAATTATTCAAAGTTACTAACATTTATGGTAAACTTGTAAGGTGCTCACATTGCAGTTTACAAAATAACAATCACGGTCAGTCAAAAATACTCCCAGAAAACCAAAATGTAACTTTGTTTGAACACATTTCAAATGTAGACATCAAACCAAATGATGCAACAGCAGCAACAATAATAATATATTCTTCAAGGCTTAAGCCTCAATGATGCAGCTCAAAGTGCTTCAAACTATCATTAAATGGTTGCAGTGTACACAGGAATGAAGAACAATGCAGATTCAACATTTGACAAGATAAAAGCATCAGAGATAAAACTAAAGATAAAACCATTCATATCAAAATAAAATCTGAAATGTTGAAACGAATACTTATTCAAATTTTATTCAAAAATAAAATGTTTAAGTTTGGTAATAATATATTCCAAAACCTTAGCTGCATAATAACGTACTGCTGTCGCTCTGCAAGTCTAATAGGAGGGTATAAAAACCACAGAGCAAGTAGGATGTGGCTTTGAACAGATTAACTTAAATCTCAGCAGGACAATGTAGGACTTTGCTTTGTGTTCATTTCTGTGAGCTGACCTGACTATTGGAAGGTGAATTATGATGGAAAAAAAAGCATGGCATCGCTACAAGTGATAAATGCACGGGCTAATAATTCAGCATCAGGTTGTGAGAGAAGCCGTCTCACTTCTGCTGTTTTACATAAGTAAAATGAAGTTGTTTTTGTTTTAGAAGATTTACGAGCTTGGAAGCTTAGATCCTACACAAAACCCTCCCTTGTACCCGATGGGTATTTAGGGTTCTTTTGAAGAATTGTGCAAAACAGTCTGTTTCTCCAAAAATGTATAAGTCTTCTTTTTCACAAACGATCCATCATAAAAACAGCATAAAGAGTTATTGACTTCATTCGTGCTCTTCACAGAATCACCAGACATTTTATTTTACGTAATCATGTGGAATAAAATGGCAACCGGTAAAAACAGGAAAGATTTATAAACTGTTTCCATAAATCAAATCCATAAAAAACCCGTCAATATTACAGCCTCCTTTGTATAAATGCAGGCTTCTATACACCACCTGTCTGGACAGGATGGTATATGCATACTGTAACACAGTCATCTTTCATGCGTGAGAGAGGTCAGTTGTTTTAATTAGCATTTTTTCACTATCCTTCAGTGCTAAGTACATAATTCATGAAGTACATAAGACTGGCATGAAAAATGCCCTGCTTAATTTACAATTCTTAATATGATTCACATTTTTTTATATTTGAACAGATAAGTTATATTTTGGAGAGATCCAAGTGCACAGTCAGAAATTTTAATTTAGAAAAAAAATCCTTGCATATTTTGCTAATAGTTGTTAATGTGAGATAAATACAGTATACTAAAAAATAAACAGAAATGATGGAATTTTGTAGCTGGAATTTTGTAGCTTTTATATATGTAAGTTTGTAAAATGGAAAGGGTTTTATCTGTGATTTTGACACTCTTTCCAAACATGTTTTCCAATAGTAAGGAGTAAAGTGGATTCTACACTGAAGGACGTTACAGTCCACTGCTCATAAATTTTACGTGTTTAGTGCCAGAAAGTGGTCTCTCGATCAAAGCAGTGTGACCGTCAGTCATCCTAAAGGCTCTCACCGTGTTCCATACCCTGACGGACCGTTAACCGTCAGTTTTTCAAACTTCCTCCTAAGCAATAAAGTATGACAATTTTGTGCCACTATTCACACCATTTACTTTTACCTAGCCTATATGAAATATATCTGAAATAATATTTGACTTGTGTCCTTCAGAAATTACATCTGGCAGTCCATTGATTGTAATGCATACATATGTATACGCACGCAAACAGATGTGTACCATAATAGCATGCTATATTTAGACACCACTACATTCATTTTTCAAGCAGATTGGTTAAGTAAAATTAGTACATTCATTTTAGTAAAATTGTTTACTTTTGAATATAGATGCAAACTATTGACTTGCCCGATGACTTAATTGATTATGTGGAAATGAAGATATTAAGTTCACAGAATTAAAAAATTATTTAGTTTTTTACTTGTAACACAAACACTGGAAATAGTATCTCCTGGCTTACAGATATACTAACGCCTTGGTCTGTCACTATGTTAGCCTTATTTGGGGGGGGGGGGGGGGGGTGGCCATGGGTTCCCTCATAAATCAAGGCCAAGTGCACGGTTCAGTTATTTCTAGTAAATAATAAGGGAGGGGTGGGTGGAGTAGTGGGGAGGGGGCCAGGAGGAGCTTCAGGACAGAAGAGTAAAACCCGAACGCTTTGGTTTGTTTGAGTGAATTTTATTCCTATTTTCAAAGTTACGTTGAGACTACAGTAAAATGACACTTCGCAGCCCCCGCTTGAAAACATCCCCCTCACCCCCTAATATAAGAATACAAGAGATTTACAAACGAGAGGAGGCCATTTGGCCCATATATCCTCCCTGCTGGTCTCCCACTGGTGTAGTCGTGAGTGCAGCAGCTACGGTGGACCGTACAGCTTCACAGAGATTACTCCCTCCATCGTCTGCTTTACTGCTGCACGTTAAACGCATCTCCCAGACTATATGGAGTTTCAGATGAGTGTCGCACGTCTCATGTACTTCCACCATCAAAGCAGTACTTTTTAATTAATAAAATTACCATTTTTATGTGGACTGCAGCCAGATGAGAGCAGTTTCACATGGTGCCCAGCGAGCTTTTTGAAATCGCCCAAATGGTATTTTTCTTTTCTTTCCATGACACAATGAATTCATGAGAAACTGACCATTAGAATCCGGAATGAGGCCGGGGGGGCTGCTCTTGATGTGTAATATTTTTATTGGAGTGTTGTTTTTAAAACCTGAACTTTTATTTTATAGGAGAAAATCAATAAACAAATACACTGATGTAGCAGTAGATATGAAAACATCTGGAAAGTGTATGAACTATTATCTGCATTTATTTCCATCTCTCCATAACTTCTGTGATTTTATCGAAATGAAAAGGACTTTGATTCATTTCCCAGACATATCTGAAAATAACTGGCCATAAATTATTTCAGGTTAATATAATTGATTTTTTATTGTTTTCTTAAATTTCAATAACTTCTTGTCTAACTTATACCTTATGTCTGAGTAATGTTTACTTTGAATGCATAACAAGCTTACGTACAATGTTGCAGTACTGATTCAGCCCTTTGCAAATGATTATCTGTCCTGTGCAGTACTTGCCAAAAGTTCAAGGTCTGAGGGGAGGGGTAGTCATATGATTTTTGTTTTTTTAGTAGCACTGCAAAGCCATTAGCTATAATCATCAAGATGAGCTGCTGCTGTCAATTTGGGAAGATTCAGCTTGCTGCTAAACAGGTTAACCACAAAAAGTTTGCTAAATGTCACAGCAAAGGTCTGTTTCTTGATCCTGCAGCCCCTGCAAAAAAGTTTACGCTTTTGCACATTATGAAGGAATTCATTTACAAATTGCATATTTATATTCTATTAATTTATTTTTGGTCCCGTATGACCAATTGGGAATGATAGATCATCTTAATGGATGCACCCCCTGCACCATAGAGCAGAGACAACAGTAAAGTTACTGTAACTTATTTTTTAAACAGTAAAATCCCGTTACAATGGACTTCAAGGGACCTGGCAAAACAGTCCGCTATATCCAGAGTTGCTATTTGCGCGTGCATGCGTAACCAAGACAGCTGTGTGCGTATGCGTAGAACTTTTATTACGACCCGCCCGAGCTGCGTTTTTCTGCTTCGCGACACGAGTCCCCATCCGATTTGTCTCGCGCACGAGCACTCTGCTTCATTAATATTCATTTCACGACGCTTGTTTGAGCTTCTCCCACCAGGCAAGCTTTTCAGATCAATCTGTATGCTACAAGTAAAAAAAAAAAACTTTTTTCAAACTGCTATAAACTAATTGAACTCGTATATTTCCTCAGTTAGAAATCGTTTTCATTGATCATGTACAATTAATGTAGGTAGTGTGTAATGACTTTTTACGAAAATAATAATCTATACTGCTGTGTATTTATGCAATAATAATCTATCCTGGTACTTTAACATATGGCATTTTGCCAATATTTTGAACATATTTTATATGATTACTGCCTGCGTGTGCAGATCGGGTAGGCACGCACGCAGATCGGGTAATAACATAGCTGAACTAAACTACAGCTAAAAGCGGCCCTGGGGACCAAATTGCTTGTCCGTTATACAGTAAGTGAAATTCCGTTATATGCGAGTCCGCTATATCCGATGCTTTTTCTGCATGTCCGTTATAGCCGAACAAAACTACAACTAAAAGCGGCCCTGGGGACAAAACTGTATGTCTGTTATAAGCGAAATTCCGTTATATGCGAGTCCGATATATCCGATGCTTTTTCTGTATGTCCGTTATAGCCGAATAACACTACAGGTAAAAGCGGTCCAGGGGACCAAATTGCTTGTCTGTTATAAGTGAAATTCCGTTATATGCGAGTCCGGCTATATCCGATGCTTTTTCTGCATGTTCTTAAAGGTGCACGGCCAGGACCAGTGGACCCCATCCATTATAGACCTTATTCCATTATAACGGGATTTTACTGTATTGTTCATATGGTTGCATAGTTTATCAGAGGTTACCACTACTGCCTCACACCTCCATACCTCGTACTCTGTCCAAACTCACCACAACCCTGGATAAACGACCACTGAGCACGATGGATCTGTTCCACGTCAATAAGCTTGACAAATAGAATGTTTGAGGGGTCGTATTGCTGTTACCAAAATAGCTGGATTCCATATTGCCCTAATCACACATACTATCTAATTACTAACCCGAATGTTCATTAAAGAGAGCTCAACCAATCAGCATGCTTTATAAACTGTCTGTATGGTTTAAGTATGAACTCTTTTCTTTGGCGTGAAGATGTTCTACAGCTGCTCCAGGTCAGAGGCATCGCATTTATACAAAAAAAAAAATCAAGTTTGATTTCTTAGAAAAGATACAAAAAATCCTTGCAACTGTAGTCTCATTTGAGTGAGACTTTTATTATTCATTCTTCACTTCAGTTCAGATCAGTTTTCATGCAAGAAATTGCCACAATAAAGGAAAGAATGAATATAAAAAGAGAAGAATGTATATATAAAGCAGGAGCTTCCACACAAATGCACTTCCAGCCTATTCCTGTCCAGTTAGCATCAGCACACTTAGGGTCATGCGGAGAGAAGGCTGGGGCAGCTGAGTTGCCCATTATTCTGGTTACCATGGTTAGAAGAGATCTTGGGGACTTTAAGAGAGCAGGGTGAGTTTGGGGGCACATTTGGCAGGTGTTTTCAGTGATGAACACTGCACAACCTGTACTGCTACATAGGGAACAGTGGCTAGGACTCTGACATGAAAGACACTATTGACAAAAATTCGCACACTACTTGACCTTGATATCTATTGGTTCAGGATGTAGGGAGGGGGGGTTGTGCAATGGTGAATTGGAGAGATTGGAGGGGTTTTTTTGCCTGTTAAGCACAGAACTGCTGTAATTCTTGCCCCGAGAACATTTTGCCCTGGTACGAATACCCAGCTGGTTCTCATTTAAAGGGCTGATTAAGTGCAGTTAGGAACAGGATCACCTGAAACAAAAATACTGCTCGACGATGGAAGCTCCCCCACATGACTGGTTGTTGCCTGAGTACCTGTGGGGAGCAGTGTTCGCTTCGTTCAAAACTCTCGTTTTGGTCCTGTTATTCCCTTCCAAGGATGCAGTCTCTTATGTAAATGGTTTTGGACACAATCCTTATTTTTATTTATTTATTTTTTGCCAGTTGTGGCTATTTTGCTTGGAATACAGCGACACAGGACGCCTACGTAAGAATACCTCTAGGATTTAATATGTTAAGAAATAACGGCAGCTAAGCCTTAGGCACACAGGTGACCAGCTGTCTGATATTTCTAAGATGTATACACTCTCTACCAAGAGAATGTTTTTGTTTTCAGTCCCGTGGTATGTTCTTTGTAGGCTGACCTGCCAACATTCTACTAAACTTTATGTGCCAGATATGAATAAGATCACATACTGTTATTACTTTGCTAGTTATTAAATGTTTTGAGGGTTGGACTGATTTGTTCTCATCGTATTTTTGTGGCTATTTCTGACTCCACTCTAAGCCCTCTAGATATGTCTGTCTCCAGTTCACCACTAGAACCAGCAATAACCAGACTGCAGAGATTCCATAGAAAATGGTCACTAATTAAGTGAGTCCTCTGTATTACACTGCTGATGAGAGTAGACGGCTCCTCACTGGAGTCTGTACAGTTATGATTGGTACAGTTCCTAAAATTCATAACTTTGCGGTTTCTCCGAAATGCCTCCCAGGGACCGTGGTCTCTGACATTTAATCTCAATTAGATTCCTTTCCGAACAATGAAGTCTCAGATTTTATTCTCCATGCTGGATTAATGATATACGGTCACAACAATACAAATTTTTATAGTGAAGCTTCTTATCAATGCATTAAAAGAAAAAAAAAATGAGTTTAAGAAAATGTCACGACCTAATCGTGTTTGTTCGCTTACCCATGTTGCTTAGGGGATATGATTTAAATTGGTTTGGACTACCCAAAATTGCTGGTGACATACTTTTTGTGTATTCAGTTGCATAGGCTTAGCCTTTAGGAAATGCTGTTTTTATATAGGAGACAGTCTTCATCCTTAGCCATGGGTGACTATTAATACAATCACAAAACACAGGGGGAATCTTAGCCTATTCAATTATTCTGTTGACCACAGCCTTAAACTGCAGACTGAAAAATCCATTCATCCATGCATCTTGCAACTGCTTATACAAAGGGTTATTAGTCCATTGTAGGATAATCTGCATGATTGTACACTTTAAATGTAACTATCATAATGATTAACTCCGTACAATTCAGTAGTCAGGCAGGCACTGGATTAAACAGCCCTATTGGAAACCAAAGTAATCGAAACTGCCAGACAGTCACTGTGGTTTAATTGTCACATAGTCTATTGTGCTGGCACATAAACTGAGAATATGTAAGCAGCAGATCTTACCATCTACACAGACGGGGAGTCCTGCCTTACCTGTCTATACCTATTACATACAAACAAAAAATGTAAAAGAAGTGCCTTTTATAGGGTTTCTTTAAGTAGCACAATTTTATGTGTGTCAGCGCTGTCCTTGAAAGTGTCACATGCTTTGCATTGGTGTGCAACTCAGAGCGAAAGCTATTTTTATAACCAGTGGTTGAGCTCAAGTAACTTATGTCGATCCTGGATATTCTGTTCTGCGAGCATCTCACACGTGACTTGACATGTCATGTGCTGCCGTAGGCAGATGGGCGTTCCCCAGACAACTGGCAATGTAGGTGTAATATGTCTGCCATTTCACATATCGTACTGTCTGCCTTTTGATGCAGCCCAAACTGCCAGAGGGAGCTTTAGGCTGTTAAGTTACGGCCAATCGACAGTTTCCTTCATTTAAATGCCGCATCTGCCAGGCTGTGCCTAAATTTTCAGAAATAGAGTGACTGGCATTTTACAGATCAAATGCCTTATACCACGCCGGCTCATTCCTGCTCCTGTAGACATACCACCCTGCAGAGCTTAGCACTAATACTGAAATGCTACAGAATGGGCTGAATATTTGCATTAGGCTAAATTCAGGCTGTGCCTAAGCTCTGCAGGGTGATAGATGAGCAGGAATGAGTGGCCCTGTGCTTTGTGCATATTTAGGTTTGCGGTGTGCTCTGAGTACACGTATCTGAATGTGTTCGGTTCAGATCCCAAAGGCTAAGAGCGGATGGAATGTGGCTCATCGAGTTTGGATGGTGCGCTTCTGAGTGGAAGGTTGTCAGGTTAAATCCCTGCGCTGACCCTCTGAACAAAGCCCATACCCACAATCGCATCGACCCTGCATTCTGATTGGTGCTTAGCTGTGAATATCAACATCTGCTAAATAAGTAAAACCTAAAATACCCCTGAACAATGTGTTACAGTTTAAGCTTATGTATGTTAAACTGTGAGCTATAGAATTTTGCTTGGGGAAAAAAAAAACCCTGCTAATCAATAGCAATTAGCAATAAATTAAAGTATATGAATTAAAATGAAAATTGTTAAAAACGTGATGGTATTTGAGAAAGTTGCCATCATGGACTGACTGCTTCACGTTTGCTGGAAAATGTAGCAGCATTAATTTAACACAGAGAGCATTTGTCTGAAAACTGAAAACTGCAATTTGGCTGTGCATTCATCTGCTTTCCACCGGCATGCTCATCATGCTCCTAGCTAGGAGGCACACTGCTTTGACACCTGTGGCACTCATCACATCAAAAAAAGAAGAGTGAGCAAACGGCTCACGCTGAAATATGGTATAAGTTAGCCGACAGCTGTTGAGGCGCTCTGCTTGCATTCAGCTATGTGAACCCGTGCAGTAAGCCAACAACTGTTGCGGTGCTTCATTTGTACACATTAATAACATCTTACGGTGTCACCGCTTTGGCCAGATTTTCCTGAAAAAATGGTGGACATTTGTAAAATTCCATGTTTGAGAGGTTACTTGGGGGTTAGCTACAATTTAACAAGAAGTGGGTATTCATGGTCATTTCTGAGCTGCAAGAAACTGCCATATTGATTTCCTGATAAGCTCATATTTTTGGTTGAAGGTTATTATGATCTCTTGCTCATATCTGGCCAGTAAAATGGCTTCTACCTCAGCAGAACTGTTCTTCAAGTATGGAACTTCACTGCAATATGACAGTTAGATAATCAGCTAGCAACAATTTACCCATTTTAGTTATATTAGTTATACTGTCATCCAGTTAATACTAAAATGAATCTAGGTGCTGTTGGAACGACAGCAATGCATTCCCTGCATGAACCCCCCCCCCCCATCCTAACCCTACTCCTCACCCAAACCCCACCCCAACCCCTACAATTTCTAGCCCCCCATAGTCTCTCCCCATCTCTCCAGACTTTTTAATCAAAGCCTAACTTTTTGGGAGATTTGTCTCAGGGTAATCATTTTCACCAGATCCGCGTCCGTGGCTGTCCTCTCACGCACCACCAGATCCGCGTCCGTGGCTGTCCTCTCACGCACCACCACTAAATGACACTGGTTCAACTCTAGTGTGATTTGTCTCAAAACGAAATCTGTACCAGATCGTCACCTGCACAATGTTCCTGGGAAATTTGGAAAAATCCATTAAAAAGTTTTAAAGTTACTGTTTTCACAAATCTTTCTGCAGCTGCCCTTCCCTTCCTTTCTTGTCACCTAGAGCTGCTTTTTTAGTGTTTGTCTCAAAATGAAAACAAGTGAAGATGTTCATCCATGTAATGTTTTTTTAATGAAGTTCCAATAAGTTCCTTCAAATACTTCTCAAGTTATCATGTTCACAAGGCAGCACAGTAGTCAGTACTGTTGCCTCACAGTGACGCTGTGTGTGGGGTTTGTATGTTCTCCTAATGTCGTCATGGGTTTTCCTCTGGGTACTCCAGTTTCTCCCCATAGTTCAATAATATGCTGAGGTTAACTGGACCTACTAAATTACCTGTAGTTGTGAGTAGTATATGAGTGTGCAACCCTGCATAGGAGAAACAGGTATAGAAAATGAATGAGTGGATGGATGGATGGATGGATGGATGGATCGATGGATGGATGGATGGATGGGCATTCATAGGGTCAAGTTATAGCCAAGCTTAGAGAGATGTCCACCTTCCATGATAGGTTCTTCTGAGCCCTTAAATAGACTTCAGCTGGTACAAAATGCAACAGCCAGAGTTCTTACTAAAACTAAAAGATATGATCATATAAGTTCTATGCTCCCTTCATTGCCTTCCAGTAAAATATCATATTGATTACAAAATGCTGCCAAAGCACTGAATGGTCTTGCACTAGAATATTGCAGAGATCTACTGGTCTCATACAACCTTCATTACCTGCTTCAATTTCAAGGTGCAGGATATCTATCAGAACCTAGAGTGGAAAGAACTATGACAAGCTGCAGAACATTCTCTAACAGAGCTCCACAGCAGTGGAATAGTCTCCCGGAGGATGTACAAGATTTAGGCTCACTCTCTATATTCAGGTCTAGGCTAAAGACACACTTGTTTAGTCTAGCTTATACGGTCTTGCTCTAGCTAGCTACTCATCCTCAATCAGGCCTATAGCGTGAGGTGTATAGGTGGGTGGTCATCGATGCCATTGGCTTTGGATGAGCTGAACTGTCAGCGCTGTCGGTCTAGCATCAAGCTCCCTCGTGAAATTGAAGTGTTGACGTTCGGGGATTCCCCATGCCTGCATTCCCACCTGCCTCTCCTTCCTGCTCATGCTGCCATAACCATATATGTTAGAGCTTATTGTACTCACCTAACTGCATGCACTGCCTAGTCGATGCTAGGGGTCAATGCACTTCCATGCCTCCTGAGGGTGTGTTGCCTAGAGACCCGAAAATCAAGATGCCCTGCTGCCTTTGGTGCCCTGACTTCCTGAGGCGTTCTTCCTGGCAGGCCTCCTGCCTGTGGCATCTCGCCGGCATGGACCACACCACTGCTCATCCTGTTATCAGGAGCAGCACCGTCATCTGCCTGCCCTGGCATCCGCACCTATATCTCCACGGGACCTTCCTCATTTACACCAGGACGTTAACAGTTTGGAGCATATAAATAAGGACTTTGTTAATTTGACTTCCTCCCAAGTTTGACTCCCAAGGGAGTTTTTCCTTGCCACTGTCGCCTCTGGTTAGCTCACTGCGTAGCATTGGGCAGGAACAGTGTAAAGTGCTTTGGGACAGTGTTATGTTGCAAAAATGCACTATACAAATAAAATTGAAATGAAATTAAACGTCTTCTGCGATCACAGTGTTTCTTTCACAAAATGTGAAAAGCTGCAGATCTTCACCTGGACAATTTGTCTGAAAAAGATCGGCCTAATGCTTTTTGAGTTGTCACGCTATGGGTTGAATATCTGAAACTGCGCTTTTCTTCGCTTTTACTAGAAACTACTATTTCTTTGCTATTATTATTGTGCTGCTTTAATTTTGTTGTGAGTTCTCACAAAATTTGATGAATTCCAGCTTTTCACCCATAAAATGTGTCTGCAAACTTTGAAAAAGATCCGTCAGGCGATTTTTGCATTATCACAATAACAGGATCAAGCGTCTCACATTGTCCTTCACTTTGGTATCACTGTGCAGTGTCTGTTAGTTCATTTTCAGATATTTACCCATACGATGTGTCTGCAACGTTTGGAAAAGGTCCAACAAATACCGGGTTATTACACTGAGAATATCAAGTGGCTCAGACTTCCTGTCTCTTCTCTGGCATTAAGCAGAGATCCTTCAATTATGGTGCCATCTGTCTCAAAATTTGGTCATATCTTTGTGTCAGCAAAGGTTGCCTAATGTCAAACGTCATCTGCAGACATCCTTCCCTCCATATCACAATAGGATCACTTTGGAAAACATCAAGCTGCAAAATGTCATTTTTGAACAGACCACACCAATCCTCACTATACAGGCCCAAGCACTAGGCTGTGTGATATTTTACCTAAATGATAATAAAAAAAAAAACATTGAGGATACAGCTGGTCTGCTAAGAGACAGTACCTTTCTCCGGTGTATTTTTTAAAGGATTTGGTACCACTTAGCAGTCACTTCCATATGTCACTTTCATTTTGTGCTGATACGTCTGCAAACCTCAAGATATGCTGCATTTTGCTGTCACAGGAATGTGAACGCAATTGTGTAAGCAGTCTGCATGCTAGGTGACAAGAGGAAAGACCCAATAACTAGGATGAGAAAAATTAGCAGGGGACTCATTCCAGAGTTTTCTATGGACCAGGGAAAAGTTGAGCCAAAGCTGCTATACCCATAAAGGGCAGACATTATGTACTTTGTAAATCAACATAAAAATGCCACAAAAACGTGAACCGGAGAAAATAAGAACAGTTTTTAACAAAATTCTAACAAACATAAAGCACCGGGGGTGTTATATCTTCAAGTGGCACATCTCATGATGTAACGATATAACATTACTGGAACATATTCAGCTAGTTACTAATGCAGCAAACTAAAGTGAATTCACAGAACATTCCAGATGGTAAGATGCAGCTTCATTAACAGCTATTTATCTAGAAGCATTTTTCCCATCATCATCAGCTGGGTGCATAAAACAGACGTGAATTAGCTAGCCGCATTCGACAATTATTACTGAGGCTTTTACCTTCATTTGACAATTGATGTAGCTATTTAAAATGACTTTTAAAAGTATATCTTTCTATTGCTTTTGATAGCACTTTAACTTCTTTGTCATTTACATTTTACTGGTGAAAAACAAAGAGGTGATAAAGGACCAGATGCGTGGTGATTTAATGTGCACACCCTTCAGCTCAGCTCGGACTGGCATGCACCTTTAGCATATGCTAATAAGCGAAACCAGAGATCGAGAAGCCAAAGATGAGAAGGAAGAGCTGTATAACGTTTGCAATATGTGTGAAACATCGTGTTAACGTTAATGTGCTCAAGGCTGAGCTCCTCAGAACTGGCAATCTATAAATTGTTTTGTATTTAAATTCATTTTCTCTTTATATATTTGATTCTCAATGCAGTTTTATGTGTTTATTTCCATTTGATATATGCTCTGCTGTGCACAACAGTTTCCTGCCAAAGGTAGCTAATGTGTACATATGCAACAGCCCCCCACCCCCCCCCCCCACCCCCCCCCCCCCCCCCCCCCCCCCCCCCCCC
>JAODKE010000002.1:917846-931782 GCA_026779605.1 Mormyrus hasselquistii
GTTTTTTGTGTTTATTTCCATTTGATATATGCTCTGCTGTGCACAACAGTTTCCTGCCAAAGGTAGCTAATGTGTACAAATGCAACAGCCCCCCCCCCCCCCCCCCCCCACACACACACACGGTAAATCAGCTAGCTTTGTATGAAGAAGGCTAAGCACCGAATGGATAATAGATGGTAACCTTACCAACTGGTGACCAGTGTGAGATATGGGAGATGTTATAAAGCCGTGTCCCACAAGGGGCTGGGAAAGCCATCCGATCCCATTCCCAGTCTTGACAGAACTGAGCCAATTTGTTCTGCTACAGATATTTCGATCAGAAGAGCCTCTGCCAGTTTTCTACCATTTATGTTTATAGGTAAATGGATAACATGGTATTTTGCAAAAACATGGTAAAAACTCAGGAGGCCCAGATTCTTAGGTGCTGCGAATGACCACTTTTAAACCACGTTCTATCACTTTGGCATTATACCTGTGAGAAATTGCTATGGGTTTTCACTGCAATATAAAAGCATTTGTAGGCAGCCAGAGAAGGTACTCTCATGCTTGTTACCTGTGCCGATTCTCCTCATTGCTACCTAATTCAGTTAATGCCGCTCTGGTCAGGAGCTCGCTGGAATCTGAGGCTGCTCCCAAAATTCCCTTTCTCTTTTTCACAAGGCTCTGTTCATGACGTAAAACAAAAAAGGTCCCTGTACGGTTAGAAGCAAGGAACATTTTTTTAACAGCACTTTGCTGTTCATTACACAGGAATGCGGTTTAAAAATGTTCATTTGCAGTTATGTTTTCAGTTTTCTTAACTGCAAACAGAAAGCAGTGATAATCAGGACACGATGTTTCTTAATGGATCATCTTTAGCCACCCATGTGGCTCGACGCAAAGCATGCTAGAACAAAAATAAAAAAAAATAAAAAGAATATCACGGGAAAACTTGGCTGGTTCCAGCGAGCAGAAACATGTGATGCAGAATTCTCAAAATGTCCTTTTAAGGACGGAAAGGCAGTGGCGAGTAAAAGGAACAGCCAGAGACACAGGGAACACGCGCCATGTTCTGTGGGCATTTAGGTAGAACATAAAAGGTTCTCTTTTCCACAGATCCTGAGCAACCTCCACCACCAATAGACAAACATCAAGAACGAGTTCAAGTGGAATGGGTCCAATATATAATTACAACCACTTTCCTACAATAAATTAATTACTTTTGTCATAGGCTAAGCATTTAAAAGAAATTCAGCTTTATGCTCAATCTATCAATGACTATAACTGACTGACTGCATGCCACAGTACAATACAAAGGAGAAAGACACATTCAGACACAATACATTTCAGCAAAAACTGAGGCCCAGTCAAATGGCAAAAGCATTCTAACAGCTTTGTTTCTGGGTCGCTACAGGGCTGAAGGTGCTGTAGTATTTAATTGCATTAACAAGTACAAATACTTCATATCTCTTTCACATGTGTTATTTCTTGTTAGGCTGTTTGCATTCATAACAGCCATTTTGTCTATCAGCCTCTTTTCAAATTCCTTATGCTTGATTTAAGTTGCATGCAAACACATATTAATCAGTTCAATATAACTGAAGCGTTTTACAGCCAAGCTGCCACTACTGGTCTGTTAGCATCATTTATAGTCTTCCGGAGTTTGATTGGTTCAGACCCATTTTCTTTCATGCCTTAGGACTTGACTAATCAGAACCGGTTGGTTCTCTTTTCTAGACACATGAAGCACATGGATAGATGATCGTCTCACGAAACCCACAAGGCTCGGTGTATGATAGTCAACGTGGCAGTAGGAAATTACATATTTCATAGAATGATGGATAGTCCTAAACACAAACCAGTAATCTGTACCACACTAGTAAATTAGTGGATGACTATTTATGATTTGCTCTTGTCTTTAAAGTACAGACATTGTCAGCTGTGACATATATTGAGGAATTTACGTAGCTTTAAAATGGGTAATAAAAGTAACGCGAGCAGAGAAGCTACTGCATCTGCTCACCAAATACTCACTTTGTGCGGATAGATCAAACGCTGGCCGACACAGAAGAGCGTTTATAGCCATTTGAGGCTTAATGTCGGGATTTGCAACCATAAAGCACTGCTGCTGTTATTAAAAGACATGGAGGTCTATAGATCAGATGTAACACTCAGATAATCATAGACAAAATTATACTCACTTGTTAAACTGTTTAGACTCCATCGAAAGTTTAAGAATTTTAAGCCCGGGGAGAATTAATGAGAGGAAATAACACTATCGTATTTCTGTATGAGAAAAACCTGACGCCTTTAAGACGAAGCTATTTGACAAATTGGAAGTATTTCAAAGGAGACGTACACCCAAACTTTCAGTGTATTATCAGACACATTGTTACTCTTTTAATTATAGCCTTTAGGATTGTCTTATTTTAATTACTTTTCAGTTTTAATGCATTTCCCCTTAAATACCAAATGACTGGGCACTGATTGTTAGCAATCTGGCATTGATGGGGTCCTGCCCAGCCTCCAGAGACAGGCTCCAGGCCCTCCCTCCGCGATCCTGACCACAAGTGGTTGGACGGATGGTTGGATATCGATTAACTTGATTGGCAGCTGCAGATACAGCTTTATGCCGTACAGTAATAAGATACAGAAATGAGCACAGCAAAAGGTGACCCCGCATTTTCATTGGAGTGTGTGGTCACCGACTACAAGACACTTCACCTATAGCTTCACCTTTGCTAAAGCCAATTTATGCACAAATGGAATAGGAGTAACAATAATTGGAGCAAAGTGTTTACAGAAATAACAACCTCCTATCAGATTACAGGGCTTTTGGTTATCAGAAATATATACGGCTCTTTCATAGGCTACAGGTATTACCATTGTTAAGGTGCGTATCTTATTTCCTGCTACATCATAGTTTACAAATAAAGGCTAATTCAATGTGAAACTTTTTTTACAATGTCTAGTAGTGTTACCATTACATTTGTATATTTCTGCTTTTTATACTGACGTAAGAGTTTTCGTTCTGACGCTAACCTGTTTAATGATAAATATATGTACTCATTGATCTTTTGTTTCATGATTTTTGTGATGGCAGGAAACCCTTCTTAGGGATTGTTTTCATTTTTGATACTTCAAGAACCAATAAAATAAAGTTATTCAGTGCATTTATAATAGCGTAGATTTTTCTTTGGACTCAGACTTTTGTAATGTATCTATATAATGTATCCATATCAATGTATGTGGAATGATTCATTATCTTTAGGTTTATAGTGTATATTTATATAAAGTCATAATAATGTATTATGTGGCACATGTTTTAAATGATGTTAACTATGGTTTTCTCCTTTTATTTCTTAATAAAAGTGTACTGTTGTGAAATCAAAAGCGCAGGGTGGTCTGTTACTGTTGAACTGGTCTGTTAGTTGAATAATCTGGCTATGAATAAGGCTTAATTTTTAGCATACTGGCACCTTTTATTCTCCAAAAAATCCTCTGCCTACATGCAAGCTTCCTGTATAAGTGGTAGGTCTTCTCATGCTGTAAATCTACAGTGAAACAGGAACATGTTTGAATAATGTAACTCCTTTCTCCCAAATCAGAAAAGTGATCAGTGATCATTGTCAAATCAATGACAGCCCCTTAACGCCTTAATAAATTATGTTAAAACAACCAATTATTAATGTTAATTGCTGTTTCTAGTAATTTTTACTATTAATAAGAATACTATAGCTTCATTATAACAAACAAAGCAATTAAACAATGTTAGAATTTTTAACAAACGTGGGGGTTTTTTACATTAGCATAGACACATTATTCTATTTGCTACCTTGCACTGTTTCCTAATTAGGGAAATGCTAATTCTCATTTCTTCATCATTACAGCAGATGTGAGCATAAGCAGCTGGATATTGTTAGCGGAAGAAAAACGTTCCTGAACCTCAAAGCACCTTTTGGCCCCTAAGCTGCAAAATTCCATAGCATGGCTCCAGTTCCCTACTCACCTCCTTTCAAAGGACTCATCAGTCACTTGTACACATCACTCTCAATGCACCTTAAATATCACTGAGCCAAATTTCTCAATATTATTCCAAATTCAACACCAATTCAACTGCTTCGTGATAAGAAGAGTAGCATTTATCTCAGTAAAACTGCAGAAAATATATAGACAATAATTTTAAAACACATAGCGTTAATTCAAAAAGAGAATTGATGGCATTCGATTGAATTAAGCTGAAAACTCCAGTGTGGATCGAAACCAGCCGTGGCACTATGGAAAAGTGAATGAACATTATACGTGTTTTTATTGAAGTTCATAAAGTCAGACAAATTGAAGCTTGTGTAGGACCAGCCATCTGAGTTCTGGCCATGTGTGTAACAATATACTGAAGTAACTCTATTATCACCTCTTTTACAAGTCCATTAAGAAGGTGCCCTCAAAGTGAAAGAGGAAATGCCGGTAAAGTCAGGAAAAGCAAGCGTGCATCACATTCAGATTTGGTGACAAATGCATCTATTTGAAGAAATTAACGTTTAATAAAATACTTATACTGCTTAACATTCAGATAGGGGATATTACACATTGTGTTTATAACATCGCTAGAAATTATTGAGTGATAGACTTTATATTAAAAACCAGAGCCGTTGTTCATCTCATATCCTAATGCCTCCACAAAGACATCATTGGATACGTGTTCCGGTCCACATCAAGTTTAATGTAGATCCAAATGCCACATAGCATTGTTTTAATATAAATAATTTATCACAGGTCTACTCCTTTTCCTGCAGAAAAACCACATCCCATTTCAAGGTTGTCTACTGATGCAGTAATGTTTAAAACTGTTGTTTTAGGACTGCTGTTTAGTTAGCCATATCGGGTGATTTTCAGCTTTTGAAGGCTCCCAAAAAGATATTTTGACTAAACCAGTGGTCCTAAAACACAGATAATTCCCAAAAAGTGTGCATAAGGGACAGTGTGACAAGCTGAATGTCGTAATATTTCATATGACCATATACAAGAGTGCTGAGTTTTAACCCTTCTTTACAAAGCTGGCCTCCTAACGCTGAGGGGACATTCCAATCTCTACATCCGATTTAATTACTTGTCTATGTTATTCTGGCATTAGAAAACTGTCTGGTCTTGTACGGTGCTGCATGGTCGCTTGCAAAGATACCCATCTCAGCAGCAACCAGCTGCAATGGTTTTTACTGTAAAAGTTTTCATTATTATATAATAATATTTCATCTCAGTGCTATGCAAACTGACACAACAATAAAGAACCTCTGACCTACTAAGCATAATTTCTGATATTTTTCATTTTCATTCATTCATTAATCCATTAATTATAAGGGTTTCAACCATCTGCATTGTAACAATGTATCGGTTGCACAGGTTTTAACAATTGCATTGCTTTGGTTGGGCCAATTAGCGGTACAGGCAGGATGATTAACTCTAGAGACAGATGCGTAATGGCTGAAGGCCTGCATATGCTCTTTGGGGGCCCTGTTGTCTGCAAAGTCATTTTGGATACATAAATCAATGATCGATTTTCTTGGAAGTCATAGAAAAAGTAAGGCCATTCAATACCATACAGAATGGAACTCTAAGCTTTTGTAATGAATTCCCCCGAGGAGTATAGACTATGTAATGACAAAACATTAATGTAACATTATTATGAAAAGCAAATTATTCATTGCCCATAAAACTTGTCATGAGGCTAGGATTAATTCTCGTGTCCAAATGTCCATATCTGTATTAAGTGCTGAGTCACACAAAGACTACACTGTCATTAAGTGCCAGATAATTAGTGTGTTTAAGTGACAACATGGTCATTAGAGACTTACCACCGAGGATCTAACCTGAACATCAGAGTAAGCCCAGACTAAAAGAGGATTTAAATCTGTAGATAAATGGAGATAAATTCAGGAAGGGTCATCTCCTTTAGTCAGTGCTGAAGACTTTCATGTCAAAATGATGTGAACATTATTTCTAATGAATTACACACAGAACTGTTTTATGTTACTGCTAACACCGCAGCGTGAAATCTCTGTGAACCTTCTTGAATCTGTTGTTAAGGTGAAAGCTTACTGGAACAACAGTTGTTTTTTTTTTGGGGGGGGGGGGTGAAGAGGTGGAGCCTATCAAAGGCAGAATGAGGAACAAGAGCAACCTCATGTCTTCAGACTGTAGGAGGATACTTACTGAGGAAAGGGAGATCATGCGAACTCCATAAACCCAGAACAAAGCCGCATGGGGGATCTCCTTCATGCTACTTAAATTTAGCAGTTAATTACATCACGGTTATCAATTAATATCTAAAGTACCAATTAAAACATTAAAACTGTCTTCATGAATCAAACATCAAAAAAACACATCAATCTACACAGCCTGCTGTTTTGCCGACACTGGAATGTCACACTGTTGTTCAGTGATGACAAACGAATTACCCCGCAATGCCATATATTCACAAATCTTGAAACCCCTGGCTTAAGCTTGTCGAGTTTGCTAAATACTATAACTACCATAATCCAGGAAAACCGATATTTATCTAGAATTACAAATCCATACCTCTTTTGTCTCAGTAACATTTACATATTCAACTAATTTTATTGTTGAAAGCAATCATCATAAGTATACCTGAAATAATGCATCATATATTTTCAATTTCAAGGAAAGTATGAGTGTAAAAATCTGAGAAAACACATTTCTAAAAAGACCGTTAAAAACCCTAAAGCCCATTTTTTATTACCCATTAGAATATTAATTGTGCAGTGGATTCTCTATATTTTTGCCAAAAACATCTTATACAAAACCATTACCAAAATGTTTACATAAATCGCAATGTAAGGTAAGCTACTATCCTTGATGGTACGTGTGAAAAGCTCCTATTGAAATTTCAAACACAGACCTGAACGTGTTGTTAATAAATAATAGTATTTAATGATAACTATAAATACCCTAAGACCAGGATAAGCAGTCACTACATGGATGGATGGAACTACCAGCCTGGAACCTGATCCCTAGATATTAATCTTTTTTTAGTGCCACATAAAAATAGATGAAACAAACAATAATTAGCCAGCCGATCTCAATGGAGTTGGGAATGTATCTTACACACAAGTGCCTGCTGGACAAATTGCCAGATTCTCTTAGTTTCAAGAATACAAGCCATACCCAGCATGCAATTGGTCAGGGAGGTGCATTTGCAACAATGACTTTGCAATAAATTAAATTCCTAACCATCCACTATGACAGAGCATGCGTAAGTCACACAACCAGTTAATCAGGTCTCAGCAGGATTCAGTGGACGCCCTGCCACTATGCCTAGGACAGAGCGAAGCGGCCGTTCACGTTCAGTGCATTTCTCGACACTTTTAGAGAAATGTCTGTGTGCTGTATTTTACATGCATCATTACTGACATGAATGAAAGATAACAATCAATCACTTTATCCTATAGTTCATATTTTTTAAAAGTGCAAATGTTCTTCGGGTATTCATCTTCCAACAGCCTGTCCCGGTCAGGGACACTGGGTGGCCTGGAGCCTTTCCCAGGAATCACGGGGCACAAGGCTGGGGTCTACCCCGGACAGCATGCCAGTCCATGGCAGGACACATGCACAAGCAGACCCAGTTGGAAATTCAGAAATACCAATTAGCCGAACTGCATGCCTTTGGACTGCTAGAGGAAGACTCTCTGCCATGAGAACATGCAAATTGCACACACACAGAGCTGGTGAGAGATTCAAACCCACCACTCGAGCTGTGAGGCAATACTAGGAACCACTGTACAATCCACCTTTTATGTTGTTAACTCTTTTTACTTAAACTTTAAATTTTGTTGGTAGATAAAATATAGCGACTTTCTTTTTCGAAGCACTACCCTGGTTGCATTTGTCAACTTGTTTTTCTGGGCTTTGTAAACTGGCAAAAGCCCAAGGAATTTAATATTTAGTGTCAAGGGCTAGATGCCAAGCTTAGGGAGGACAAAATCAGGCGCCACACGAACTGCTGTAGTTATGCGTGCTCCACGGGAAAACCCTCAACAAAATAACAACTGTCCAATATTCACTAGAAAATAAGCCGGTAAAAATAACGCAGAGGCCTATATTTAAGACATTCTAAGAGTGAAAGGCAAGTCTCCAGGATGTAGTGAAATCTGAAATCTGTCGCGTAACCCTAGGCAGTGCTCCTCGTGTTTTTTTTTTTTTTTTTTTTTTTTAAATACAGTACATATATAGTTCCCTGAGTTTTTTGAAAACAAACTTCTTCCTTCCAGGGAAAGATCAACTTAAATTTCAGCACTGAATAATGCTGATTTTCCACCTGGATGGCTATGAAAATTGTATGACACTGAAATCCGGCACCTTTATGGTCCGTATTTCCCTGAGCACCAGCTTCAGTAAGATGGCTTGAAAGTCACTACCCGAGTACCGCGTTTTATTTATCGTTTTTCTTTTTTTTCCAAGTCCTTCTCTTTCTCCTTGGCCACGTCACGTGTGTCGCCGGCGAACTGCGTTTATTCAAAACCGTCCGCATTTTAAAATCGGCAATTTATAAAACTGATTATTTAAAAACCCGACAGCCACCCGACAGTAACGCAGCAATCGAATGGGACTTACTAATAACCAATGTCATTTGGTTAAACGTGCGTGTTGTGCACCAGTCAAACTAGGTTCGGCTTTCCTTAGCAGTGGGTTGATATATCATCGCGCTGATTAATCAGGAATAACGCTGATTTGGGATTATGGAGATCCCAGTCGGGTTAGGAGGAGTTTGTGACTCCCCACGCACTGTTTTCCGCGGACCTTACCCAAGCGTTTTACATAACTTACGAACTGCGCTTCAGAGTAACAGCGCTGACCCGGAGGACTTTGACTTACATCCCAGGTACAGTTTCTCGCTGGATAAAAAGCCCTGCGAGATCGGACAAACTAATATGCAGTCAGCCCGCAAGGGACACGGATTACATTATGGGACCTCCTGTGATTCTCACGGCGCAGTGACGGAAGAAGACAGGAGTTCTTGCTTTTCTACGGTACTGGACACCGAAACCAAATCGAGCCATTTTTCCCTGATCCGATTGGATCGCAAAAAGGAGATTACTAAGCTTGAGATGGACGGTGTGGAGACAGTGGGTCCCTTTGCCCTCGGTTTGCATAAGGGATCCTCTCTGCCTAAAGCGCCCTTTCATAAAGACATTAAATCGCCCGGTGACACATGTATGGGGAGTATCGGAACCGAGTCCGCCTGCACCAGCATCTCGGAGACGGCCAGGGAGTTGTGCAACGCCGTCTCAGTGTCTCTGGGTTTTAACGTGGACCGAAATGAGGGCGATCGTGTAGCGGAACACGCGTCCACTTTTCAGCACGACCAGCGCCAGGAGCCCTATTTATTTGAAGTGCCTCCCTACCAGCACGCCGAAGACGGGACAAGTACCCCGCTAAATTATAAATGCTTCATTACTCACCAAGAAACAACGTTAAGCGACAGCGATAAGCATGGCGAAATGTTTAAGGCGACCGATTTAAGCGAGTTGCCCTGCGAAGCGACGCCTTTGCAAAACGTAAGGGGAAGCCGTTCCAGATGGGAAGAGCAACCCGGGATGCTTTCGGAGATCAAATTCTCAACTTGCAGAAACACGGATACTTTCTTTCTGAATTGCTCTAATATGCACAGGGCATGCCTCGACGCCCAGGTGCTGCCGACAAACACGGCGAACTATAATCAAAATGATGCTCTGCTGGTTGTACCCAACAGCCGCGCAACTATCGTCGCGCATACATCTCCGAGTCTTGCGAACGAACTTGAGCAGAACCTGGAAAACAGTCGCGCCGATCATCTGTCCCATAACATCAAGATGACAGCAAAGCAGATAAATAAGACACCACCGGGGCCTTGGGATCTCCAAAACGCGAGTAACGAGATCTACGACGCCCCGAAGGGCCAGGCTAGATCCGCCGCGTACCAGTATGGTACCAGAGCCTGTAATTCATTCGTTTGCAATCCGTACGAGCACTGGAAAGGGGATGCTGCGCGGAAAAGGTCCGCTTATGAGCCCTGGTACCCCAGCGGGATGTTCGGCTGGACTCCCTACTCCGGCTCCCATTGCTTGAAAAACGACAGGCTAGACGGACCTTATCCAGACTTCAGGTAATCGCCCATTCATCTCCTTTTGGATTATCTAAGATGAATATACACTTTTGCTAAAGTAGCCCACCTATATTGCACAGACATACAAAATAAAAGGAAAAATTGCAGTGGGAATACGAAATACGCAATCAATATAATTTAATGTTCCGCATCTTTAAATTAATTTTGCGCTTTTAAATTGTTCAATGAAAACATACAGTTTTTTTCAATAAATTAAACTTTATTCATTGTTGCACTATTTTATATCTATGATATAGGTATCTCAGGAATTTCATTTTGCTGAATTTTTCAATCGGTAAATAAAATGAAGTAGCAAAGCAGCCTGTGCGCTTTAGATTTCACTTAGTTAATATTCAGAAGTTCTTTAAATGTGGTTTGAATTATGCTTCTAAATTAATAAGTGTTATTAATGAGTATTAATTGGGACATGTATAAAAAGCAAGACAAAAACATCGTCCTGTATTTAGTTTTGCCGTTATTTGTCATATTAGTGATAATTCATACACCATCAGCTTGTTTTAATTTGTATTTTTGCATCTTGATATATTTATGCATTTTGTACAAGTGGAGGGTTATGAAAGTAACTAATTTAGAATGTTTATGCTTTTATTTTTTTCATGTTTTGTATGCAGATTTATTTAAATACCAGAGTTTAAAAAGTCACATTTTTAAAAGTATTAAATAGTATAACATACTATTTACTACTTTAAAATAATATAGGCGTATGCATGCCACAGGTAATTATTAATTTACTTTTTTTTGGCGTTATAAATGGTTGGTAGTAACAGACCTTTAGTAATAGATCTTAAAATTCAGTGATTAAAAAATGCATACATTTACCATATAACATCGTGTGATTACTATGTAGAAGCTCGCCTCTTTGCTACAAAACAGCAATGCACATTTTTAATTCAGAAAGTGTTTTTAAAAGTTTTTTTTTTTTTACAATACCGTGATCTGTGAATGTGAACGTAAGTACGCAGTGGACATTTACGGACATCAGATGGTTTAAAAATATATAATACTCGTTCAAAATATATTTATCCTTGCATGTAGACACCTAATAATTGCGCCTTGCACTTGTAATATGTCCTATATTAATAATCTTACATGTCTTCAATAAATATTAATGTCGGTCTGAATCAATAAGAATGAATTAAAAGATAAAATACCTATTTCGGGCATTCCCAAGGTTGACAATATTAAAGCTTTATTGTTGTGTGCTATTAAAATTGTGGCGATCAGAGATTAAAATAGATAAGTAAATATCTGCTTTACTAATATTGCCTATCAGAATGTGTATAGATGAGAAGGCCTGTATAAGATCTTAAGCGCGCAGTACCGTGAGTAACATATTCATTCTTAGGCAAAAATGAACATGTATTTATAATCAAATAATTATTTTAAATACTAGTGGTTCTTATATGATTTGAGTCTGCTTTTAGCCAGCAATATAGAAACTTTACCAGTGTTTTTTTTTTTCTTTTTGCATTTCCATCTGAGGTCAGGTACCTCCTGATTAAATTTCCAAAGTTTGCTGGCTTATTTACAGACTTAGTTGGAATAAACCCAGAGAGTGTTCTAGTAATATAATTTCAACTGCTTCATGTTTTAGTTGGAATTGTTCCGTTACGAGCCTGTGAATTTCCAGTTCCTTGTGATTTAATGGGTTATAACACAGATTTTTATATATATATATATATATATATATATATATATAAATTCAATGATGAAGGATTCCTTCATTGTTTCTTCCCTGTTGTATCTTGGTATTGACACTGATGTTAAGAATGGCATTTGAATGGACTGCTTCGAGTGCAGAGCATGTGACTGATCTGTCGGCATTGCTTGTCTATTGATTGCTCCTTGAGTGTCATGTGACTGAAACAGCTAACTGATGATTGATCGCAGTTCTGAACTTCTTTAATATCTCATTAGTCCAGCCCGTTTAACTGGCTTAAGGAGTGCCATATGTATTGCGTGTATTCTTAAAAATCCAGGTGAGGTTAGACTCTTTTCTCTAGATTTAGGATACACAATATCTGATAGTATTAACTTGCTTCCTATGCCCACCATTATGTCCAGAGAATGGTCACCCTGTGACCTGTGCTGTAAGTGGTATTCAGTTATTTAAAAATCACCTGTGCTTGTGATTAAATCTCTTTTCACATCCACTGCTTGTTTAAGCAGCACTACAAAAAATGCTTGTTTGAAATATATTTTGCAGTTGCAGTTACGCAAAAAGTTTCACAAGTGAGCTGAACTGAGCCTACTTAAATAAATGTTTTGCTTAAGTCTGTTCCCCCAGCCATACCCAGACACGGCTTGTAGTTATACGTATTATAAGAAGTTCCGTTGGGCTGTGTTGTTTTCCTATGTTAATCTAGATTATTAACTTAAGTTAATAATTTCCAGTTTCATTTAAGTCTACCAGATGCATGAGTAAGTTTGATGCAATATCTAGACAATGGAAATGTATCTTTTTCTCAGTACAGTGGACATTATTTGTAATATTGCTAGTTTTTATATCAATTTTACGGTACTTGGAATTGGTTATATTATGGTCTGTGCTCTTTATGTGTTTGCGTTATATTATGCAGTCGTGTGTTTCACTTCAGGTTGATTAATTTATGTTCTGACACCAAACTTCAGGTCTGATTTATTTGCTTGTGTGAATTTTACTACTCTAATCACGGCTCATATGAGCAATGGCTGTATGCAGGTTCAATCCGCACGGCTCTTTGTTACATTTAGTGCTGAGAAACAGGTATTAGATTCATTTGCTCTTACACCCGGTTGCTGAAAATGTGACAGGGCCAATGTTGTTGTTTTTGGGCATGTGATCGTTAATGGTGATGGAATCGGCTAACTCAAATGTGTGCAAACACCCTGCTGCCACACCAACGAGTAACCACAGCACAAATGATGACCACGACCTGCCTACATTCACTATCAAAGGGGAGATTATATATTTAGTAACTTGAGACAGACGTATGATATTTCATTTTTGACATTGTCAGATTGGAAGAATATGTACAGCAGTAATATGCCTAAGAACTATGTACTGTACTGTAGCATTTGGTCACAGATGAAACATTTAATTAAAGATAGTGTGTTTAATTAAACAATCAATTTCTTAAATTTTGTGCAAATATGCAGTATGCTACTAAAGAAAATGTTTGCATTTGTTGTTATATGTAATTTTGCTAATTCGGTCATGTCCCTGAGTTTCAGTTTCTGTTTTGAATAGTGATACTGCTGCTTCCGAATAGTTTTAAAACTAATTTTCTGAAGAAAATTTAGAACTGGCATGATGTCTAATTTTCTAATAGTTATTTTTCATAACTTTAGTTAAAATACAGATGCTGGTATCTATTACGTACAATGGATGTATCAAGATTTTCTGTCTTGAAAAGCACAATTTTATTCCATATTATTTGTACAGTCTGAATAGATATTAGGCATACTTTTTTACAGTCAACAATTTTTACATACGGATGTAACTGTTGACTAACGACAGGTTTAATATTCTTTCAGTAATGTTTGTCTTTCACTCGCTTCTGATTATTGTATATGTTTTTTATGCAGCAGTCTTTTTAAAAAGGAGATGATGTATTTAGTCTCTTTACCAGTTTCACAATCATGGAGGCACGTAACCATTTTGTTAAAGCTTTTACACTAACTTGGTTGCCCTGGAGCTCTGCAAAACCTGTTAAAACATTTGGAATTAGATAGATAGATAGATAGATAGATAGATAGATAGATAGATAGATAGATAGATAGATAGATAGATAGATAGAT
>JAODKE010000002.1:931882-944805 GCA_026779605.1 Mormyrus hasselquistii
TAGATAGATAGATAGATAGATAGATAGATAGATAGATAGATAGATAGATAGATAGATAGATAGATAGATAGATAATTCACAAATAAAATATTCAGCAGCTCGTGGAATGAGGAGCGGTATCTTATATCCCCTTCACGCGTCACTTACATATATTTATGTTCTGCTTTTCTGTTACCTGACCTGACCTTCATTTAGCACTCCCTGCCTACAAATAATACAATTTTAATAAATTGTACAATTGTAGCATATCAGTAAAGTTGTTATTTCGACAAATTGATGCAATTATATCTACAGTATTCTTTCCGGTTTGGGTCAGTGCAGTTTGAATTTTTATCAGACCGTAGGCCAGGTTCCCGAGTTGGAGCACTGCCTCCTTTGTAGTATTCCTGCTGTTTGTACTAAACAGCCTCTATAGCACGGTTGACAGTATTTACTGATTTAGTGTCTTTTGCCTTGAAGCTAGTACAAATGAGCAGCATAAAACCCAGCTCTGTGCTATAATTGCTCTTGTGATTAGTATTTGGTTTGGTATGTAGTGGCTTAAAACTTGCCATAATACATAAATTTTAATTCAGTCAACAATTTCAAAGCATATTGCAGCATGGCAGGAGGTAGGGGTCCAATAAGAAATTTCAGATACATAGAAACAGACACTTACCTCATGTAGCTATGTCCATTTCCGTGCCAACATTTTTTTCTACTGTTGGTGTCTGATTAATGCAAGAGACTATTGCATATTTATATGGTAATTGGAGGTGGCAGTTTGCAGGTTTGTCTCGATTGTTTTTATTATTGCGTTTTTCTTGGATTCAAAGCACACCTTCCATTCGAGAGTCGTACACATAGCAGCCCTCCCAGGAACGTATGGTTTCAATACATTCTTATATAATAACGTTTTACATTTTGAATTTGATTCAAGTATCGTGTGTGTTTACGTGTATGAGCACTGCAATATTCTGGAAGCCAATTTAGGGGGAACTCGGTCTATTACCATAACTGGTAAATTATAATTAATAATTGTTTTGCAAATAAAACATATTATGTGATAGTTTGGAGTGAGAGAAATATCAAATATCATGTGAGACCTTAGATGCGCATCTCTAACAGTCTACGTGTGAGCTGTGAGCCCTGATGTCATATAAAAGTATTAACTAAGTTAAGAGAATCAAATGTTTTTTGCTGACCGGGTCGATCTTTATTATAATAATTATTTATAATAATGGTAATGGTATTTATTTCCTGATTCTGTTCTGGTACTTTTTTACAGCATTTATGTTGCGAAGTGTCATTGAATTGTCTTACAAAAATGTGCATTTCGTTTTATTTTTTTAAAACTACTTTTAAAATATTATTTACTGAACACTTCAGTGGACGTTTGAGTTGTTTCGGAGAAGCAATACTGCATGTTGATACGCCCATGTTATTATTTTTATTATTATTATTATTCAATAACAATGACTACTACTACTACTACTACTACTACTACTACTAATAATAATAATAATAATAATAGGCATTGTACACCAGAACTGGGTTTGCATTTGAAATTAGTTGTTGGTTAAGGTGTTTTTTTTCTGTGTGTTTGTGTGTGTGTGACAAAATCTGAAGCTACTTCTGGAGCTGTACTGAATAAGTAACATGAATTACATGATATAGTATCACATAAAACATAAACAGATATTTCACAATATTCAGTTAAAATCAGAACATCTGTACAGCATAATTCCTGCTCTGCATATGAGAGAAGTTTCCCGCCATCATTTTCGGTGGATTTTAGCGTCTCTTAAGATGGCGGAATCAGCGACACCCAGCTGTTAATTCCAAGTGTGGTACCTTTAGTCAACAACATTTCTATTTATGACACACGTGTCTTTCCGGCTTTGCCATTATGCATGTTTTCTGTGTGGGTCATTAAAAGTGAGCGAGTGTTTTACAAGGCATCATAAGCTATACTGCGTCATTAAAACAGACATACATGGTTTATTAAATACCCTTTACCCTGATGTTACTTTTTATGCATTTACCATTTACACATGTGATATGTATCAGCCATCTAATAGTTTTGGTGTTTTTTTTTATTTTTGTTTTTTTTATTTCTGCTGGAGTTGCTAAGTTGCTAATGTTACATAGCAGCAAGAACGCTGATAGTTCTACCAATGACCTTTATTTCCCAGAGTGTTCTTACCAGCTTAACATCCTGTATATTCTATCTATAAATTCTACAAGAGGCAAATTACTCATTTTAGGGAAGGCTGACTCTAAATTGGGGAACAAAGTTATGGCAGTTAGTTAGTGAGAGTTGTGGAATTAAAGAGGTTCAAAATGTACCTTGGAAACTATAGCCTGGGAAGTTATGTTTCAGCTCTCACTCAACAAAGGTGCCCCCTTGTGCGATGCTTTCTTGGCATCGGTATTCCTGACGTTTTTTTTTTTGCCTTTGACGATGACACAGTAAACAGTGTGACTTCCATTTTTTATTTATTTATTTTTAACGCTCTGGCGTTTTGTTTCTGCAGTAGGTGCAAGGCGCTTTTACGCTGACGGGTGGGAGAGCTTTCTCAGCTGGCACACGCCATTTTGTGCAGCGTATGCAGATCGTAAGATGACCATCAACTAGAACGGAGTGGGGGGGTGACTTATGGATGTCATGTAGCGTTGTGTTCAGAAAGTGAGTTTCACTTTCTTGATTCTTCGGTGTGTGAGTAGCAGGGGGCGTAAAGAGCCTTTAAGGTTATGATGGAAATAAATGTTATTGACAAATCTCAACGATACAAAGGCTTAATTTTAATTGTCTGAAGGGTCTTCTATTTAAAGTTCAAGGACGTAAACGTTGATGAAGGTTATTTTACTTCACACAAGTGTTAAGTAGGTTATTTTACTTCACACAAGTGTTAAGTGGGTTATTTTACTTAATACAAGTGAAACAAGTGCTGTTGTTGATTTTTTTATCTCATGAAAAGAATGTGCTTCTGTTGTACCTGGCCGACCTGTAATAAGTTAAAATTAGCAGGATGTAAACCCATGTTATTTTAAAATAAAAATAAAAATATATAAAAGTTTTCAAATAATGTTGCCGTTTTATTCATAATAGTGTGTTAAGAATTTTAAAATAGAATATATATATATATACATACACATACACACACGATTAAAATATATGTATTTTCCAAATAATGTTGCGCTTTAGTCTAGCAGCTTGGTCCCGTCATTGCCCGCAAAGATTTCTTGAAGGCAGATAATTTCCTTTCATACTAAGCGTTGCATGGCGCCACATAGGAGACCCTGTGCCAAATATCAGGCGCACTCATTTCTTACTGCTGGCAAACAGTAAGTGGCAGGAAGCAGACAGCTTTGTGGGAGGAGCTTAGGAGGCAGCCACAGAGTTGCCATAAACCTCATAAAACCGTGGAGGATCGATGGAAGTTATGTCGCTCTGTGGGAGAAATCCCGCTCGCCAGTGGCAGGTGATATAAATCACACTCAAACCGGAGCCTGAGATAAGAATGTTGCTTCAGTAGAGTTATTCAATGGCCGTAGAAGCTCCAAACCCAAATTTTTAAAGTGGTAAACTTATTTTAGAGATAGACAAACATCATTACAGAGTTTTTTCTTTTTTCCTGAAGTTATCTAACAACAAAACAATTCAGGGCCATTTAAGAAGATGAGTTGGCGGAATGACAGGTTAATTGTAGTGAGATGCAAATGTTTTTCTCTGATCACAGAGGAAACTCGAGTAACACTGCTGGAAGCAATACAGTTGGATGGAATTCTGCATTTGTCTTTCATAGACTAACACCCCAGCTACCAAGAGACAGGGATGCTCTCATTATCTTTGCCGTTATTGTTATTTTCTTATTTAGCTTTCTTTACAAATCGTGTCGTAATTATTTTGGTCTTCTGAGAGCTGAATTGTGCCAAAACATATGCGATTCTTTATCGTCCATACACAATGCCCTTCATGTTATTATCTGGGTTAATAAATTATCCATAAAAAACAGTTTGAGCAGAACTGAAGGGGTGATCAAGTGTTTCATGGGAAAAATAAGGCTCTGAAAAAAATATGTAGTACTTACGGACTGGGACTTAACAGCCGGAATATTTTTTCAAAACAACCAATCGGGTAGTTATGTTTGAGTTATAGTGCAGGTGACCCATGACTGGGGGGAGCTGGTCAGCAGCACAAAATTTCGCTATTACGTTTTATCATCGCTGATGCAGCTTTCTGACATATACAAAATATCCAGCTGTTAGGTTGACTACGACAAGAAAAGTAATGAAAATGAGAAGTGTTCTCTTCATTCAGTGCATTTGCGCGATTCAAGTGGCACGCTAATTTTCTGCTGTGTCATCTCAGCAGTAAACTGTTCCGTAACAATGGTGATGACAATTATGATATTTTGCTTCTTCAGTAATTAAATAAGGATTTGATCGTGATGCATTTAGCTAGGCATGCCTTTACTGGCCGGATAAAATGCATAAAAATCTCAATGTAAAAATATACTGTAGAAAGACAAGACTGCTGTGCAAAAAGACATCAGCATATAAAACATAATTCAGAATTTAACTGTATGCAGTTTAATCGTCTATAATTAATTATATATGCAAGTAATTAATTTAAATAAAAGTGGTACCAGAACTGGAAGACAGGGGTATTTTAATTTATGGTATAACTGTATATTGATCATTCCTAATTAAGTGGTTTTATTGGGTCTAACCACCCACCAAACCCATGATCTGAGAGTGAAATATTACAATATGCTGCTCCGTGCAGGAATTATTTTGTAGGAATCACAGAGCAGCCAGTCAACTGAGCAGAATAGTGGTTATTATCTGAAATTACAGTGGTGTGGACCTTCTTTTGCATCCCTGTCTCCACAGTCTAGTCAACTAGGTTCACTCTAAATTTCAACAGTGGTTGAAATATCACCCATTCTTGGAGGTTATTATTTGCATGGAAGACATTGTGCCAGCCAACTTCTTCCATGTGCCTGTTGTCATCTTCAGTAGATGCCATGAATTTAAATGGGATGGCAAAGGCTATACTTTGAGTCTTATTATAAAAAAGTCCTTTCCACATTTGATACGTTATTGGCATTTTATAATTTAAAAAGATGAGCCTAATGGTGTTCTAGATAAGTCGCATTGCACTTCTAGATATAGATAAGTTGGATGACACTGTGAATAATCAGATACTTTCAGTGGTTGTCAGTTAAGATAAAACTTCAGTATTTGGATATGGCAAATTTACTTCTGTTAACACAGCGTCACACTTTTTTGAAACTGTGAATATAAGCTTGACTAGCAAGAAGTATCAGCTTAGTAGAGCTAGTTTAACTTCAAGTGATTGTATCATACAAGCATGTTTTTATTTATTTATTATGATTACACAGTGACAAAACACATTGAGACACCATGATATTCTTTATTTTTTATTTTGAAATTGAATTCATTTTCCACTTAGATAGCTTTAGCAGACACACTAGTTTAATGCCCGTATTTATTTCATCGGTCGCTACGGTGATTACCATGGTATCAATGTCATGTGAATATGCCTTGAACTATATCTGTCCCGTCTGCTAATATATGACGTAGGTCACACCATAAAGGACTTTAGGGAAGGAGTGAAACCTGATTACATAACTGTGACGAGTATAGCGGTTTAATTTACTCGTACACTTTAAATGTGATTTTTCCTTTCTCCCTTATGCATTTGTTAACTAAAAAAATAAGTTATTAGAATGTGGCCAAGTGTTCTATTAAAGTGTTAGTCATTTACAAATTAATGCGGGGAATGCCTTTTTTATTGCTGTGTCACTTGTCTGTTTTAATAAGTGTATACGCTGGCTGATGTCTGGTGGCGAGAAATAATTACATAATCATAGTGCTTCATAAGGCTCAGTATTGCTCTCTGTCTTTAATGATGTTGTTTGAACAAAGATGCACTTATTACAGTCATTCTGCTCAGATCTAAATAGTCATAGTTTTGTACACCGACAAATATTATGACCTATTAATCATATCTGTATTTATTTCCCCTGCAATTAAAAGCTGACGTGTTTGTTTTTTGATTAGAAACTTTTAAAATGAGAACAAGATTTTATTATTCAGTTATTTGCACAGAATAGCAGAATGTGATGGTCCATGAAGATGAAATCTTGGTCATGTCACCTGTGGATTTCATACTTTGCCGAATGACTGTGAGCAAGCAAAGGTCTTCATCAGTCGTGGTTCAGAAGCGTAATCCCACCCCCTCCCCACACCCGCGCTTAGCCCTGAGTGTTCTGGCAGGTTCGAGGACGGCCGAGATAGCGTGTTCCCCTTGGAGTTCTTCATCCCGCCCCAGAGGACGTGTCTGATCTGCGGGGACGAGGCTTCAGGCTGTCACTACGGAGCGCTCACATGCGGCAGCTGCAAAGTCTTCTTCAAGAGAGCCGCCGAAGGTCAGTCAGGCAGAACAGGGCATGAATTCACAAGGCGCTTTTCTTCTCCCAGATTTATCGAGGAGTGTCTTACACCACGCCGTAGTGCATACGCCATTTTTCTCTGCCATCACTTTGGTTACCTGTAGGCCATCATTTCTGACACTCATTAACTAGCTTTCTTATTATTATTATTACTATTAATAATAATATTATTTCATCACCATTATTATTAGTAGTAGTGTTATTAATAATAATAATAATAATAATTTATTTTCAATATACATTATTATTATTATTCATTGGAGTAGTACTATTCTAAGTACAATTAGGCTCTATAGTAAATTTCCAGCCTCAGCCAAAGTGTGTCTACCTGTGGATTCAACGTGCTGTTCAGCAGCCTGTGAAGTGACACTGCAGCAAGTAATAATGCAGAGTGCTGTGTTCTCTTGTTTGCCGAACTCTGGCTTGTGTTAATAGGGAAGCAGAGGTACCTTTGCGCTAGCAGGAATGATTGCACCATTGATAAGCTCAGAAGGAAGAACTGCCCCTCCTGCCGCCTGAGGAGGTGCTTTGAAGCTGGAATGACTCTTGGAGGTATATTTTTTGTCATCTTTAGCTCGTTAAAATTATTTTATTTATATAATTTATCACCGGAAAAAGTGTAGGTTCTTCAAATATGGTGGTACGTATATTTACTATGGATGGTTTTCCATTTTTTAGCGCAATCGTGTCATTTCTTATGTTCTCAGTGGTTTGTTGCCAGGAACTATTATGTAAAGGAAAATCAATCATTGTTTTCAGTTCGCTACTGAGTTTTAAGTGTTTTGGTATTTAAGCTACTGTGCAGCACTGTCAAAATGAGCCGTTGTATTAATGTCCCACTAGCCAGTTCTTCCAGTGTCTTTCTCAATTCCCTGTAAATATTCGACATCATTTTACCTGATTTTTTGTCAGTCATTAAATCCTTTTTTTGTACTTGAATTTTTTGCTTATAAAGTTTGTCAGTTTCAAAAATAAATTTACATACTCTTCCATACAAAATACGTCCCAGACACCATTCACTCTCCTTTACAATTTCCCCAGACCTGTATCACATTAGGTCCCAGGATGGATATGCAACAGAACAATTTTAGTCTCAATTTTCATGTTCTTCAACTTCATCCTGCTGACTGTGAAAATTGTGCCATTCCGCAAATAGGTGAAAAATGAAAGTGTATTAAAGTGGGACATGAATTAAGGCGTCCAAAATGCTTGTAATTTACTCTTGGTCGTAGACAGACAGAAGGGGAAAATGTGGCGTAATGCGCAGATTGTCCCTGACAGGAATCCTTACCGCCATAAAGCTGTAGGGGGAAACGGTAGTGGAACAGTGTGTCCTTGTAGGGGTGAACTATGCTCTTTTGATCATGTCATTGACTGAATTTTTCAATAGATGATTCATGTATAGAAAGTATTAAGATGCACTTCTGATTTCAGCTCAATTATCAAGACATTTCTGCTTAAAATTTGTTTCAGAGGTGACCTTTTGCATCCTCAAGCATTGCACTTTGTTTAATTTTGTTAAAAGGAAAAATATTTTTTGATTTATACTTATCAACAGTATTAAATATCACGCTGGCCTTATTGTTCGAGATTGTTAATGTTTGCTGTGCTAAAAGCCGATCATAAAAAAGCCTTAATTCACTTTATTATATAAATCCTGATTAAAATAGCTTGCAGAGATGAGGAGTGCAGATTCCCCAGCGAGCTTTTGTTTTATATGCAAAGACGTACTTCTTAAATAAAAGGCACGGTTACCTCAGAAATGCACTGCTTTTAATGGTTCTAAATTAACTTTCCATTTTAATATCTGGGAAATAAAGCCTGAAAATTAGGAGTTCAGTAGCTTTTAAAGTTTTCTCACTTATCAAAGTCCCCCCTACAAAGTTCTGGATTTTCACCTCATTACTTACACCCAACCTCATTTTCTTATGCACCTTAAGCTGTGTTTTAAATCAGTAAGAATGATTGCCAATGACAGGGAGTGAAAAAACGCTCTAAGGTGGAAATAGGAAAGTCACGGCTATGGTGACGTTTAACTTTTTATGTGAGTGTTGTGCGTTACGAGCTGTCGCCACAAGATATACGTATACACACACACACACACACACATAGGTTATATCTTTGTGGGGACTCTCCATTCTATAAGGAAAACACTAATCCCAACATGACGACCTTAACCCCTACCCAGCCCTAACCTTAACCAGAAGTAACCAAACAAAATACAATACTTATCTTTGTGGGGACCTGAAAAATGTTCCCCACAACATCAAAATAACAGGTTTTATCACATTGTAGGAGACATTTGGTTTCCACAATGTAATATAAACCTAATCTGCACACGCACGCACACACACACACACGCATCTTTGGCTGTGGGTGTCAGTTAATGCATCTAGTGGTAAATTTAATGTGTGCCGTGATCCGCAGCAAGTATGAAATCAATACATCTTAAAAATTTTAATTCCTGGGAAAGGCTGATTTTGGGTTTTGGAGGAAATGGAGTCCTGTCTGGCATTAGATACTGCTGCTTATGCTGACAGTTATTAAATTAACACAGTTTGTGTTTGGGGAAAATAGCTACACATGCAGCACTGTCCCAAGCCTATGCTAGACATTTTTATGAATGATAAATTAACTGTATGTAAACGTGAAAGCATTTTGTTAATGCTTGTAACACGTTCGTTGCTTAGTCTGGATAAAAATTCATCAGATTTTTTTTTTTTGTGAGTATTCTTAATTACAGCAAACTGGCTGGCTAGAATAAAATAATGGTTACCTCTGCCATTAATGCAGAGAAGCACCCTTATGTTCCTGGAAAAAGCTATTAACCATGATTTTATTACTGTCATCCACTGTTGGCTTAAGAGTTTGCGGTATTTCTTTGTAGTGCTTTTAATGGCTCCACAACTTTGCATCCATGAAATTCCTCAGGGAAGCACTAAACATGAAAACAAGCATCACTGCTGTTGGTTGTTAAGATCATTAAATCATTGACAGTACTAGCTGTGTTACATACCAAAAATTGTACAATTAAGAATTCTTAAGGTAATCAGGGGAATAAATTGATCAGATTTCTTTAATTAATTTTTTAAATACATAATTTATGTAAAAGAAATATTATTTTACGTAGTAAAATATGAATGACTACTAAAAAAAAATGAATGTTTCACAAGAGAATAACATATAATTGCAGAGTTAGAATTTATAATTTGTGTAGAGTAACTGCAACAGAAAATCGCAAGTGAAAATGTGTTTCTCATTTTGTCTGTAAAGTGCTGTTTCTCCCGACAGGAAGCTTTATAGATTAGGCCTATTCCTATGTCTTAGTTACATTTTTTGTCTTGCATTATGGTGGCTCTTCGTACTTTAAATGAACCGAAGCTCGCAAGCTGAAGAAGATTGGCCAGCTGACATCTCCAGATGAGCCTCCAAGTCAGGGCTTGGCTGATGCCGTTCCCTACGTCTCTCCCAAGTCTGCCCTCAACTTTCACTCCGAGCAGATGTTTATTAACATCCTTCAGAACATCGAGCCAGCCGTGGTGAACGCCGGACACGATCACGGCCAGCCGGACTCTGCGGCCTCTCTCCTTTCCAGCCTCAATGAACTGGGGGAGAGACAGCTTGTCAAAGTTGTTAAATGGGTCAAGGGGATGCCAGGTAGGATGGCTAATACATTACAGCAGTGTTTCCCAGCCCGGTCCTCGGGGACCTGCAGACAATCCACATTTTTGCTCCGGGAGCTGGGAGAGAGCAAAAATGTGGCTTGTGGGAGTTTTACTTACCAAGCAACAATAGGAGGTAGAACCAAGACATCTGATTGGTTGGTCCCACCTCCTCTAGTTCCTTGGACCCACCTCCTCTACAATCTGATTGGTTATCTCTCTGAACCAATCATTTTTCTGACCTTTCATTCACACCTCCAGTTAACCTACCTACATGAACAGTTTGGAGAACTTAATCGGTGCATATCCAAAGACCATTACCAGTACAATGCAGAATTAAAAATACCTGGTAACAATACTTCATGTGCTTGCAATTGTAGTTGCAATAAGGTAGCCCTATGTCCTTAATGCAGCTTTTAATCACCAGCTATTCACTGAAGTTAAATACTGCCTGTAACTTCATATCTTTCGACAAAAAGCTTTGAGCTTGTTTTTCTTCATAATTCACCATGAGGGCACAGTTTCAATGATGCTGCTATTTCATTAGCACTTAGGTAGCTGGCTTTTACAGCTACGTCAAAGTCAAAGTAACTTTATTGTCGACTGAGCTCTGTGATGCATGCGTCATAACACCGAGATGAAATGTCGTCCCTCATTGGTCATAGTGCAAAACCGAGTAACAAGTAGAATATAAATATGCAAGACGTATAAACACGAGGCATCTATCTAGACATGGACGTAAAACAAAAAGCCTCATCAGATGGGAAGGATTGTGCAAATAGGCATTGAAACCGAATGAAAAGATGTGTTAAATAGATATTCATTTTAGTTTTAATGTTACGGAAACTGGCCTCCGTTGGTCACTGATGTCTTGATGATTGAAAACATAGGTCTGTTTTTTCAGTCCCACCAGCGATTTATTTATTTTCAGATTTTCAAATTTATTTTTGCTGAATATTATGTTCTTTTCAGCACTCTATTGTCCCTCTCCAAGTGGAAAAACTAAGATTAGGAGGGGTTTTTAAAATTAATGTGTGCACTTTCCACACTCATCTTTCAGCTCGGATTAGTACTTAAATGAAGGCAGCAGGCTGTGGCATCTGTCAGTTAAAACTCACCCGCAGCTGTGGCACACGGCTGTAATTTCATGTGAACTGTTTTTTCTGGTGGGAATTTCTGTTGCATTGTGTTAAAAACAGGCACTAATGATTTTGTAGTAGTTTCTAAGTTGGGAATTGCATTTAGATTACTTTGTCTTCTAGCAAAAGGATTTTATCATTGGTTTGAGAACACCCTTGGACCACTTGCATGTACAGTAACTATTTTAAAGCCACGTTAGTATTTATTAGATTAGTGTAGTTGTATAACTCCTGCTCCAGTACTGCTCACACTAGTATCTGGAAATTCTCTGGAAGCTCAGTCTAGCTGCACTCATGCCTAGTTGACTCCTTGCCAGCATGAATGTTTCCAACGTGCTATTTGTCTCACTTGTATGTTACTTTAGACAAAAGCGTCCGCTAAATATGTAAATGTGCTATTTTACAGGTTTCCCAAATTTGCATGTGGACGATCAAATGACTGTCATTCAGCACTCCTGGATGGGGGTGATGGTGTTTGCCCTGGGCTGGAGGTCTTACAAGAACGTGAATGCCCGTATGCTGTACTTTGCACCTGACCTTGTGTTTAATGAGTAAGTATATTCACTCCGGCCGATGTCAGTTTACTTCCTATGTGCTTGAGAGGAATCTAGTGAAAATGGAATTATAGATAAACATAGCAAATATTAAAGTTAAAGGTAAAGCAGTAAAAAGAATATTTTTGGGCAAAACAAAAGCTAGAAAAGTTCCAGTCTATCTCATTGTACAGCTCCCACTGGTTGTTCTAACTGAGCCAGAATAAGCGTGTAGGTGTCTTTAGAACTGAGGTTTGGTGGGGAGAGGAGCTGTTTTGCTCAACTCATTGTCAGGACAGCCAATGATGGTTGGCAGATCTGCCTGTTATGTCACCGCATGTGTCCGAAATCAGGTTGGAGGCCTCTCGGCTGATTCTGATTGGTGGGTGCCCTGAATGCAAACGGTATCCAATCACAGGGCACTGGACAGAAATGTAGCAAGTCAGCACTGATACCGACTACAGCACATACAGCAGCACCTGCAGCAGTATTTCAGTTAAGTTGGGTTATAAATAGCTTAGAGTATCCTAGACTGAAATAATAGGCACTCAGTCTAGATCTTAAAACTGTGACGAGGGGGCGTCCCTTACGATGGGGGCAGATGGTTCCATAAACTAGGAATCTTCCAGCTGAAGCTTTTCCTGCCAACAGTTCTTGTATTTATTTTTATTAGTGCTTTTATTTATTTATTTATATTTCAAAAGCTTTCAAGGTAATCCTTGTTTCTGTTTCAAGCCCTTAGAGAGTTCTCCCCTCACAGGAACAGTTAAGTTACGTTATTGAAGTTAAATACTTTAGGTACAACATTGTTTATCACTGTGCAGTTTTACTTTGCAGGGCGGTCCTTGCATTAGACTGATATTCTGTGATGAGTTCCCAGAGCACAGAGCCAGCAATTTCAACACTGCATATTTCAAATGAATTCATTCTATTCTGTTTAATTTAGGTCAACAGATGTGATTTTTTTTCTTTCGTCGTGATGCATCATAAAGCGCAATGGCTGTCTTGTCTCTGTATAATGCAGTGATTGGTACCAGGAGGAGCGGATAGAGTATACTGAGATCATCCTTAAAATTAACCAAACCAAACAATTCATGATGTATTATGCTATAATTTTGAGTTTAA
>JAODKE010000002.1:944830-957574 GCA_026779605.1 Mormyrus hasselquistii
TATGTAAGTAAATTAATAATATTAACAATGGTTTTATTTACATCTAGATTATTTCGATTATGTACATAAATTCTCTAGTCACAGTTTAGTTCTGTGCATTTAGTCTGGTAATGATTTATGTGCAGCAGAGTCATTCAGTTTATTGTGGAATGTTATGAGGACATTTACAGTACATCCATAACCAGATGGGAGCAGTAGTGAACACATCACCCTTTTCAGTGTGGTACCAGAGGCAGCTGACCCTGTATCTGACCCTCTCCTATTGTCTTCCTCTACTTTGAGCCTTTGTCTAAGCAATCTTCCTCTGTCCAGCCGGCGAATGCACGTCTCCAGCATGTATGAACACTGTGTCCGGATGAAGCACCTCGCCCAGGAATTTGACCTGCTCCAGGTCACTCAGGAAGAGTACCTTTGTATGAAGGCCCTCCTTCTCTTTAGCATCAGTGAGTATAGAGGCCGTAGTCTTACCCTTAACTTACAGAAGTACATGTGCTGGGTATATGGGAATAAAACTCAATAACTCTCTACAGTTCCAGTGGAGGGTCTCAAAAGTCAGAAGTATTTTGACGAACTACGGATGACGTACATTAATGAGCTGGATCGCCTCGTAAGCTACAGGAACAAGGTCAACTGCTCTGAGAGATTTCTCCAGCTTACCAGACTCATGGATTCCCTTCAACCGGTAAGAATCTGGCCACCTCAGCTGCCAGTATCATTGTTTTTTTCTTTTTTTTTTTTTACAAAACGATTTTCCAATCAAGTTCCAGGCTTGGATACGTCTCATTTAACCCTTAAGATACTGCAACAGTAAAACAATAAGCAGATTACAGGCAGTCCCCAGGTTAAGAATTTTTTTTTTGACTTTTTAGGAACAGACTGCCATAATGCCTATTATTTTAAAACTTGGGCTTGATACACTGGTTTGTAATAATGAATGGACACACTACTTTGTGATACTCGTGAAAACTGTATATAGTTACTTTTATTATTACTGTATAATTATCACTATATATTGAATTATTATTTTTCCAACTTATTTCACCTTTGACTTTAAGATAGACTTAGGGAATGGATCGTGTTCGTAGCCTGGGGACTGCCTGTCTTCAATCAGTACTAAAACATGTACACAAAGGAGTCACCTTGGATGATGAGTATTTGCTAAACTGTCATGAATAAAAATATTAATTTGAGCCCGTTCTCTCTTTGCACATACAGGTTGTGAGGAAGCTCCACCAGTTCACGTTTGACCTCTTTGTGCAGGCCCAGTCACTCCCGTCAAAGGTCACTTTTCCAGAAATGATATCTGAGATCATCTCTGTGCAGGTGCCAAAGATCCTTGCTGGTATGGTCAGACCAATTCTGTTCCATAAGTAGCCACTAATGTCAGCCATTTTCCCTGTAACATTTCTCACAACGGCGTCTGACATTTTTCCATCAATTGGTTCCATTAGCCATTAAAATCTGTCATGATTACAGTTGCTTAGCTGCTAATCAGGTGTAATTGACATCATTTTCTAAATTAGCGATGGTTTATGACTTAAGGTACTTTTTTTAAAGTAAAATACCCATGTTCTGCTTTTTATGGTGGTTCTCTTGGGGCGTCCGTCATGTAATTTTTGGGAAGGATAGTACTGCGTCCAAGGATAGGAGACGTAAATGAATCATTTTCAGGATCAAGAGGTTAATGACAAATATGCAGTTATTCATACATTGATGTTTGTAGTTATAATATGAACGAATGATTTCTACATATTCATCTTGGCTTTTCAACTACAAAATTCTTTAAAAAAAAAAAAAAAATCAGATATAGTCAGATCTAGGTCAGTAACTCATACTCTATATCTATATTGCTGCCAACAGATGCTTATAGGTGTATCCTTCTTATGCCTTGCCAGCATATACTCATGCATGCATAAATACACATACTACATGCAGCTTCCCAAATTCGTTTTGAAATTAAAATGTATTTGTCAAAAATATCAACTACAGAACAAATAAATGTATAAACCCATGATGCTTGTCAGAACCACACACAGCACAAGTAAATAGCTAATTCATGGTATATTTGTGAACAATATCGTTTGGCAAGTCATTGTTTCATTTGTACAATGTGATGTTTACAGGAGTTGTGAAATGTAATGCCCCCTCTCAACAAACGCTAAAGGAATAAGCTTGTTTTGTTAACTTTTTATTATTGTTAATCTTTTTTTATATTGCAATTCTCATCTTGTAAAGCTGCCATTGTTTGTGGATACTGGCTTGTGCAGTGATTCTCAAAGAAACGGGTCTCTGGTATTAAACTGTTTGTGACTCTTCATACTTTTACTTGTCGTCTGATGCGTAGCAGTTGCACACATTGGCGCGTCTCAGCGCTGGTCTTTTAGTAGCCATGTGTATACAGAGTTTGGTTCCAGCTGGACTTTAATTTGGATGTGAATAAGCTGTTGATTGAGTTGTGATTTTGACATTAATGGAATGTTTGCGAGGGATCTGTTTTGATCCATATCGCTGAATGAAATTAAATTTCTTAACTTGGCTTTTAACATAATGATTCAGTTCCAAATGCAATTAACACAATTATTAAATTCTTAGATATAATTACTTAGATGGCTCTGGAACAATTAAACACACCAGAAGATTAAAATGAACTAAATCAAGGAAGGGTAACACTTTCAAGATTTTTTTTTTAATGTAAATACGCTTCACAGACTTCACAGACTTTATGTAAATCTCATTAATTACACAGGCATGACAACAAAACAGGGGTCCTTTGGTCTTAATTTAATAAGATATGTGTTGTATTTTTTTCACTCTTATTCCTTGGACTGTACACCACACTTATGTTATTTTTCTTCAATCTGTCTTCAGTCGCTGTTCCAGTCACGGCTGTAGTGATTTAGGGCTTATGCTGGCAAGCTTAGGGATTGAGAATAGAAGCAGGGCTGCCTTGGGGAGTCTGGCAGTTGGCGACCACCGGTGCCGTTTTAGAGGAATTCACCTGATCTGCATGTATCCAGGCTGTGGGTGGAAAGTCACAAAATCACTGATAGGTTCGGCAAACTCCATGGGCCCAGGGCCGGAGCTGACTTCCAATCTGCAGAGTGGAGGCATGAGAAAGCGAGAATTTCACTGTCACCATGCTGTGGTAACAGATGCTGCATCTATTAAAGGCGGTTGAAAGGCCTTTGAAAAAAATTTTAAGGGGTAATTATCCCGATAAAAGTAAAAGAATTAATATTCAGCCAAAGCTGCATTTTTAAATCTTACAATAAATAGTACTAGTTTTTAATGCAACTTTATTTTTATTTTTGCATAACAAACGTGCGGCAAACTATTGAAATGAAGACACATTTCACTTGCCAGAATCACATTTAGGATTCAGCTCAGTGAAGCATAATTAATTAAGAGCTCAGCTGGAAAAAAAGAGCAGTGTCCCCGTGAGGGCCCTAAGACCAGGCGTTAGAGTCCCTAGTTGTTCGCATTTCGAGGCTGTTTCAATATCTCTTAGAGCATTTGGACACTATCTGATGCATGTATGGTTTTCAACAGCCTGCCGGATTTCATCACTGAACAACAAATACATATCGGAGCTTATAATTATGGTGAAGACATGATCATTGGTAGAGGTGTCTGTGTTTTGTGCATGTGGCAATCGATAAAGCTGAATCACATTCTTTAAATAAATGGCTTCCATCATTATACACATAATATTTAATACCTTTGAGGAAGTATTGCCTGATGACAGAAACTGAATTAAACACATATCTTCTCTCATCGAAACGAGTTTTATTCCATTTTTCCATATGGAAAAAATCATATATTAATGGTTTATGTATAATTTAAAATTTCATATGTAACATGTTGTCTCCTAGTTGAAGGTTTCCTTATCCTGAACTCTTCAGTGCTATTTCTATTCCTGCATTAAATTAGTAAAATATTGAGCTGTAAATTGAGCTGTTCAAATAGCTTATTATTCCAATGTTCAGCTATCTTTATCATATAAAGATTCATATAAGTATAATATCAGTATAATATCAGTTTATAAGTATTACAAAATAAGTATTTTTCCTGACTTTGGAATGTTTTGTATGGTGTGTGGTGTATGGTGTGTGATGTATGGTGTTTGGTGTATGGTGTGTGGTGTTTGGTGTGTGATGTATGGTGTTTGGTGTGTGGTGTATGGTGTGTGGTGTTTGGTGTATGGTGTGTGATGTATGGTGTGTGGTGTTTGGTATATGGTGTATGATGTATGGTGTTTGGTGTATGGTGTGTGGTGTTTGGTGTATGGTGTGTGATGTATGGTGTTTGGTGTAATCCCAGGCAGCACAGGGCACAGGTCTATCACAGGAAGCTATTTGCTATTGAAACACAAAATTATCCTGAATCAACTAATCATTTTTGCTGTAGTGTGTTTAAAAAAAAACAATGAAAAAGGTTAAGACCCCTGCCAAAGCTTAAATAACGGATTTAAGAGGTTAATGATTTAGCATTTTTTCTTTTTCGTTCTTTCCGATTCCTCTCGTTATTGTAGCACTGAATAATGACCAAATTTAAGATCATCCCCAAGAGATGAGCCACGTTTTACATTAAGTACAGGAGAACATTGGCGTCTCTTATTTCGGACAGGCAATAAAAAAGGCGAGGAGCACATTCACGAATCCTGACAGCTGTAAAGATGGTAGCTAGAGTGAAAACAAAACTGGGTTGTCAGAGTCCATTTTTCCATCGACATGCAATGTGCAGCATGCAATTATTTGCAGGTGTTCTTTTTTATTACTTTCTAACAACACTGTATCCACTCTGTTTAAACATTCATGGCTCCTGAGTGAATTGCACGTTCGTACTACAAACATATTACAAACAACACTTTGTTTATGAGAGTCCATAATTAAATGCGATTGCGAAAATATGACCAGCAGCTGAAATTATTGTACATTTCATTTTTCTTTATAATGATTTGGATGAAGGATAAGCAATATTCTATGATCATGTACCAGCACTGAATCTGCTATAGGATCCTTGTGGCCTGTTTTTTGCCATCTCTATGTTTTTGGTTTTTTTTTTAATTCCATGTTCCCTGCATAAAACTTGATTTAAAAATCTAAAAGCTGAACTCCTAGATATTCATTGTGGATGAAGATGGATGTGTACGATTAGAGTTTTTGAACCTAGTATCAATCATAATTATTTCACTATCCTATGCTTTTTGGATTTTGTAACATTGCAGTTCTGTAATCCTAGGAGGGTTGATGTGCCATGCGCTGTACCTGTACCTGGTTACAGGAATAAGCATAATTCTATAGAGAATTGGCAATAAGAATCATTGTCTGTGCAAAAAAATTGTGAACCACAAGATTCCTTATGTGTGTCAATCATTTATCTCTTTGGTTGTCAAGGTAACCAAACAGTGAGTCAAATATCAGTCTTTTCCAAACTTTACCTAAAGGTAAATTAGTTTCATATGATTAAGACATCCGTCTCAGAGGACTCTCATGTAAAGTTATCTCACTGCTTTATAAAATAACTGCAAAATACTTTCTCAGTACAATCATGCCAAAAATTTACGACCACGGTGAGCATCTTGAAAAATTATGCAACAGTTAAACCCCAAGACTTCGTGAAATCTTTTGCTGGCTTTTGCATGTTTTGCATGTGCTGATGTCCATATTCTTTGAACAGTATAACAAGCTAAATGGCATTTATGGGACAACCGTAAGTCAAAGTCAAAAAAAAAAAAAAAAAAACTAAAGCTAATGTTAAGTTTACAAACGATGTTATCTGGACAGGTGAGTCTAAAGCAGACATCTGTAGTGTCTGTTTTATTGAGTTCGATGCGTTACGGCTGTGTGCCAATGTCTGAAAGGTCAAGGGGTCGAATCCAATATCTGACAGAGTAATTCATACCACCATTGAGAAAGGCTGTTAATTTCCACTGCTCCGGGGTTGCTACATGCTGGGCGAGCCTGCTGTTTGACCCCACGCTTTCCTCCCTTTTATGTCACTTTGGAAAGCAACGTAACGGCTAAAGACTAATGTGAAATTAGCGGCTACATTTCTAAGTATAACTTTATCAGAAATATTAGGCAGGTGTGTGGCTCTGTGGGTTAGGAGTAATTTCACTGTTGGGATCATGAGCGAGTCCAGCTGCTCCAGGGATTTGCTGACCCCACTTTCTCAATTATATGTTACTCTGGCCAAATATATAAAAAAAAAACTTAAAGAAATGTTTAGTTATTGTAAGGCTGGAGGACAGGGCTCACATTAGCACGTCTTTAGGTAACACGTTGGGATATAAAAGCTCAATGAGAAGACCTCCTGCACACTAGTCACCAGTTTAAATCAAAAACAGCATGCCTGTTAATCTGGGTAATGCGCTCACCATTGGTGACTTGGTAGTTAGGAATGTTACGATCCTTAACCATTATAAATCAGTGGTTTCAGTTAAATGTTTTCCCAGGTCCTGGGTCTCTAACTTTGAAGCTAAACTAGGCTCATTTTCCAGCAGTAAAATCTCCACCTTGGTTGTCCACACTGGAGGCTAATGACCCCAACAATCTGAGCTATTAAAAAGGACATTCGAGTTGATGTGTAAAACTGCTTAAAGAAAATGCCAGAGCGTAATAGTCTCTGCTCCCATAACAATCCATTACAGAGGGAATGTATCCTTTTGTAGACTACACTTCCTAAACCTCTGGTTAAAGAAGTATACTGTAGTCTAATCTTTATTAACCAATGAGCTGATGTTTGTGAACGGCTTGGCTTTTACAGCTGAGATGTTCTGCATCATTAGTGTTATTGGTGTTATTAAAAAACATGCCAATCAGATTGCCCATATGATGAATCAGAGCACCAATCAGTCCTCAGCAGTGAGCAATCCTATAAATTGCAGAGCCATTTATAATTGAATAGCACCAGAAAATAGCAACCAGACACTTAGATTAAATGTCAAATGTTCCACTACAGGTTGCTCTGTAAATGATCCCCATCACATTTACAATCTGTGCAATGAGTAACTTGTTACTTCTTAATAACGATACTGGTGGGTGTGTCTTGAACCACCAACCGATAGCAAACCCTCGGTCAAAGCCTTACTTCCTGGCTTTACATCCCACAGCCAAGCGTGTGGCGGAGGCTGCAGGCGTCTTCAAGGAAACAAAAGGAGAATTGAAAGCTGTAAGTAAATATCCGCCATTTGAAGAACAGATGCTTAATAGCAGATTTGATTTGTAACATCTACTCTCTTAATATACAGACCTCTGGGACCACAGATGATGAACACCAATTAGATGTTAATTTTGAAGAAATTGTAATGCGTGGTTTAACACAGATACTGACGTTGATAACAATATAACTGGTAATATTTCTCTGTCTTTCTTGATATCTTGATTAAATGAGATTCCAGCAGTACGCAACTAGGGCAACACATGTAGAACCCCACACTAGACCTGATTTTGACTTCAGAGTTTATTTTCCAAATGTGATCATCTCTCCCATTGATTAGTCCTTCTTTGTTAATTTTTAGATTACTTAAAATCTGCACTCTCAGTATCTATTAAAAGTCTTTTGTGACACCAACACCTCAATAGCAGGGATTTTTAAAGTTTAGCAGCATCTTGATAAACAAACTCATATTTACCTCCAGTAACAATGTTAACAAACAGCTAAAATATAGTACTGCACAAGCCCAGCATAAAATAACTGCTCTAAAAATATTGCCAAAACTACTAAAACACCATGGTTTGATAAGCATACACATACTTTTAAACTGGAGTGCTGCAAATTTGTATGCAGATGAAAAACAACTAACCTGCAGGTGTTCTAGTCTGGATGGGAAACATGCACAATTCAGTCTCCTGCTCCCAGCTTGTTATTAATGATAATAACTCACCCTTCCTGTTCAGAACATTAGGTAACCTTTCCAAAATGGTTGTCAGTCTGTCAACTATGGTGCCTTCTCATTTTAGCAGTAACAATTCTTTAATAGCAAAATTAACATTAGAATTTTAATTTAGTCAATAAATATTACATTTCAAAGCATTCTGAATGTTGAGAGAATGCATACACACTTTCAGCAACTTCCATCTTGTCAGCAAGCTAGAATTAAAATCAAAAGCCACAAAATCCACAGACGCTATATTGTACCACCCTAAATTACCTCGTGGGTATCTGTAGAAGCACTCATACTGTAGGAGCGATACTTAAAATAATGACTAACACTTTCTATGAATGCCATATGTACACAAATCTATGAACCCATTCATAACACATGACAAAGCATCCATTAAGCTTTAAAAAAGCCTGTAAATATTATATTTTTATTATGCATTGTGAATGCTTTATGAAATGCACAATAGATACCTTAATAAGGCAGTGCAAAGTATCCTTAATGCTTTCACCAAGCATTATAATGCAATATGAAGGTATCCACAGTGCATTATAAATGAGAGCTTCATGACGCCTTATGACTGTCAAAAGAACATTTTGTAATGCTTGTAATTAATTTGTATATCAACCATTATAATGCATTATGAAGGTATTTATAGTGCATTATAGATTACAGCTTCTAGTGAAGTGTATTCAGGTATTGTCGTGGAATTCAAATGGCTGTAATCAGACCAGTGCTTAAGAATGCAAACACAATAGCACGTCTGTTCCAAATGTTCCTTTTCTCTCAATATTCCATGACAAAATAGCTGCTGTCCAACTACTAAGGTACCTGGACACCAACCATGTACTATATTGTACAATTAATATACAGTACAATGAATATACAGCACAATAAATATACAGTACAATAAATGTACAATACAATAAATATACAATTGAGGCTTCTGCCAAAATCACAGCAAAACAACTTTAACCAGAGTTATAATTCTTGTGTAACTATTTTCTGATGCAGGGTTCTGCGTTCTCAGCCCAAGCTGGGGCAGGGGGCATGCCGCCCCTGACCAGAACAAATATGTTCAGATATCTAGTAAGACAACTGCATCACTGATATCATGCCACAGGGATAGGTGCTGTGACCATAGTTGTTCTCCTGTTAAATTGCCATCTCTCAAATTCTTTAAGGAATGTTAAAAACAATATGTAATTTACAGTACGTTATAAATATTGCTAGATTGAGGTACTTTCTCAGTTAGAGAAAAATTAATACATACATTACTGTATAGCAGGTTGAACTACTGTAATACTCTGCTGTCAGCGACCACAAAACACAGAATGTCTTTGCTAGAGCAGATGCAAAATTGAGTAGAAAGAACTGTAACTGGTAGAAGAAAATACAACCATATAACATCTATTGTAATGGCTCTCCACTGTCTTCCAGTTAAGTACAGAATGGACGTAAAAATTCTACTGCATACTTATTAGGCACTCATTAAACTGAACTGATTAACATGCACCATCCAGAACGTACACTCAGATCACCAAACGAAGGCCCTCTTGCAAATACAAAGAGTACAAGGGTCCTGTTCTATGGCGGAGTCTGCCAGCATATGTGAGGGATATGCCCTAGGTCTCAGTACTTAAATCCGGACTGAAAACCTACTGCTATATCCTACCTTAACTAAAGTTGCTGGTGTAACTGTATGCCATTTTAACATTACTGTATCTTAGCTGTGCACCATTTTGGCATTATCCTAGCTTTTGTCAGTCACATTTTAGCATGTGTTGTGATACTCTCCACATGACTGATACACAATGCCTGGGGCGGACATCAACTGGATGTAGGAAACCACAGATGGAACCGGTGGTCAATAGGAGACTGAAGATGGCACGATGACCTGGAAATCTGATGGCAGCACTAAAGAACAACAGACACAATTTTTTTTTTTAGCCTGTTAATTGTTAGAATTCCCTGCGGGGGAGGAGTGGGGTAACCAGTTGACCTAGTATCCCTTGTATCTCTGATATCATACCAGGGAGTTTCGTTTCATCTCTTCTGCTGTCTTTGACTTTTGTTCAATAGCCATTTTTACTATTGCCTGTTATGTCAGTTAGTAACACTTTAATCAAGGCCATGGTTTTACAAATTTAAATGCACATTCATAAGAAGCAACAATGCATTCATAAAGCATTATAAACATGCCTATAAATATTTATCAAAATGCAAAACACACTATGGCCGGGTCATTTATGCAATATGAATGTTTTATGAAGCTCTCATCTATAATGCACTATTGATACCTTTATAATGCATTATAATGGTCGGTATAAGCATTAAGGATGCTTTGTAATGCATTATAAAGGTATTTATCGTGCATTCAAGATGCGGGCTTCATAAAGCATTCATAAAGCATAATAAACATCGCTGTAATATATTTTTCTAAATAGGTTGTATTTATAATGCTTTATGAATGCATTATAATGCATTATGAATGTGTTTATAAATTACTAAAAACATGGCTTTAAGTGTTTCCATCACTTTTTCTAAAGATGTTTGTGACAACAGTGTTAAGAAGACTACTATATAAAAATTCAAATAATTAAAATTTGATTATAACCGCACATGTCATATCAAAGGAAAGAAAAGAAAAAAACAATATTCCAGCCTAATGGCAAAGTACTACACACGTGCTTAAGATCTCAGGAATGGGATTGGTTCAGACCTGCTCTTAGCCTTTGGCATTGTAAGAATTGTCATTAGTGAGGGAAGCATGAATTTCTAATCATGCCAACATATTTTGCAGGTAATGCCCTTGAAACAATGTTTTAGTATGACATTTAACACAAATATTGCAGATAATGCAGGAAAGAATGGATTAAGAAAAAGCTATTTTCTTCAGTAATTGCTGAGTCAAAGTCTAAGCGTCAGCCCAATAGAAATATTTTGACAAGGCCCACAAATGTGGAACAGTTGAAACAGTCCTGCGGAAAAAAAGAAAAACGAAGATATAAGAGACTGATGTGTAACTGAAGAAAATGTCTGCTTGCAGCCAGGGCCTATAAAGAGTATCTGGCAGCACATAAAAGTTACACAATTACGTATGAACTTCTCCTCCATAAAGGTGTCTTGTTAATGAATACAAATGTAAAAACATTTTTTTTTCTCTTTGCAAATGATAAGATCATTAGATCGATGTTATATATCGAAGCATGTACTATCAAACGACACTGTGAATTTATATTATATATGTTAAAATAGAAGAGCTCCTTTACTTTTGAGAGACAAGCAACTTTGAAATAACTCACTACTACTATATTCTCTCTTCTGTGGAGAAATTCAATATTGTTGTAATGTAAAATGTATTATCTTCTTACCTCCTCATTTTTTTTTCTAGCCACCAGCTGCCATTGATATATATCAAACAAAACAAAAGCAAGTCCTCCACTACAGCTCATTTTCCCCAAAAGTGTAGAAGTTGAAAAACAACTGTAGCAGAAGAGCTACTTACTGAAAGGTCAGAGCCACCCCTGTAGGACACAAGCTCCTGAAAGCTTTCTAAGGTCGTAAAATAGAGCCATGATCATCTCACTGAGTTACAGCTTCAGAATGGCATTCTGTTTTAAGCCGTTTCTCAGCTTTCTTATTTCTGATGTTAGCCCTTCGAAGTCCCTGAATGGCGATTTTTGGTCATTTTATTTGTTCATGCTCACATTTTCTTATTATTATGCAACAATCATTCCAGGTAGGAAAATGCACATATTGCTTATTGATAATTAGAAAAGGTACAAAACTAATTACTTTCCTCCGTAATATTTGGCCCTTTAATTTATAGTAAATAAATTACATCATGCTTTTCAGCAAAATGAAAGGACCATTCATTAGAATGAATGTTAAAGGGTAATTAAAAGAGATTAATTGGCGTAGTTCAAGAAAAAAAAATCTTTCAATGTTCCAACTGTTTATCCAAAAACACTGTGGGTCCATTAAAAAATGTTTCCCCCATAATTACTTAAGTTTAATATTTATCACATGCAATAAAATATTTTCGGTAACATTTTACTTAAGGCCATGTTTTTAGTAATTATCTTTAACAAATAACAATGCATTCATAAAACATAATAAACATATGCATATAAATATTAATCAAAAGGCATAACACATTATAGCCATGTTTATTATGCATTATGGCTGCCTTATGAAGCTGTCCTCTATAATGCATTATAGATACCTTTATAATTGCGTACAAAGCATCCTAAATGATTATACCAACCATTATTTATTATTATTTTTATACTTAATTTTACTTAATTGCCCACCACCACCCCCACTCGCTCCCCTTCGGAGGACAACTTTATTTTACATTAAATTAAACGTACAGAATGGCCACTCTGAACTCACCCGTCCTTCTACCGTGATTTAAAATAATGCGGGGGGGGGCACAGAAACAACAATCGTAACAATAACAAACCTTAATCCCATGGGGAGAGAGTGGAGAGAAAAAAAAGCAGAAAAACAAAGGTAAACAGAAATAATAATAATGAAGGTGGGATGGAGGAAGCAAAGTGTAGGAGGATACAGACAGAATACAGACAACCGTCAGAAACATAACACTCATTACAAAGGCATCAAACAACATACATTATAGCAGCAATAATATCAACAACAACAACAATAATAATAATGTTACTGTTGTGACCCGGGAGGCAGGCGAGCGGGGAAGAAGGCAGGCAAGCCGTAAATATGGGGAAAAGGGGTTTATTCGGGCTAACAGGTAGACGAGGGAGCATACGGCGACAAACATTAATGACCGATCTGACATACTGGGGAAAGACGCGGACTAAATACACAGGACAAGTAGA
>JAODKE010000002.1:957674-968038 GCA_026779605.1 Mormyrus hasselquistii
AGCATGCACCATACCATCCATTATAATGCATTGTAAAGGTATCTATAGTGCCCCATCACACAACACTCCTGTCTGGGTGGTCTTTGTGCTGTCTGGCACGGGCTCCAGGCCCCCCTGTGCACCCAGAATGGATAAGCTGCTGGAATATGGATGGATGGATGGATGGATGGAAGAACAGAAGGATGGATGGAGAGTTGGATGTAAAATTTTAACAAAACTATTTTTTTACACACTGTCAGTGAATCCCATTGACACCACAGAATTCACTGGAACCTTTGTTTAATTCTTTGGTTTGTATTTTTTTTTTTCAGGAAAGTCACTATTTGTTATTATAAAAGGTAAAATAACTTTTAATGAGTATTGGAATTTTATTTATTTATTATTTGTTTTTTATTTTAGCTTGTAAGCACAAAGCCTTAAAAGTTTCTGGAACACTTCATTCCTCATTATTAATAAATGAAAGATGTCAGTAAATAAAGGCAATGATTTGCCATCAATGACCTTTACCAGAGTATAGTAAAGAAAGCTGTAAAACTCTAAATTGAAGTCTACTAAAAGGACAGCTTGTTAATGAATCATTTGCTCTATCTATCTATCTATCTATCTATCTATCTATCTATCTATCTATCTATCTATCTATCTATCTATCTATCTATCTATCTAGTGTGGCTGTGTGTCTGTCTGTCCGTTGGTATTTATTCATTTAATTGCTCATATACATATATTTTATCCTTTTCTGTTTTATACCCACAGACTAGTGCTGAGTTGCATGTAGGTGCATGAAAGCTTCAAAAACAGGGTGTGTTCCTCCAGGACTCTCCACCAAGCCCCTTTCTTTATATCTACCAACCCTACAGGCCACACAAACACCATTCAAGAAGGTTAGTTCCAGACTATTTTCTGCTGCTGCTCCCAACCTGCAGGCATCAGGTTAGTGTGTAGGTGGTTCTTTTTGAAAAGTCACACAGAATACTTTGGCACGGCTTACAGTCTCTGTTTGGCTGGCAAGTGTTTCAGCAACAATAAGCAAGTAAGTAGCTACAGATGAAAGTCACCTAACCTGTTAGTCACATAAGCACTAAATCTGCTTTACTTTTTTGTCATTGTTTAATCATTTGGGTGCAGTTTTCTGTAGGCTTCACTGATCCTGAATGATATGACATTTTCTTCTTTAAGGAAACAGCTGAAATTTAGGCACGTGTTTTTTATTGTAATAATCTGTCTTTTGTTTGACTTGCACTCAACATTACTGCATGGAAATGTGCCTTTAAATATAAGCAACCCTGAGCATCAATGATGCAATAATCCAATTATAATTTATTCCCTGGTACATATACTTATTAATTACCAGAAAGATCATTTTTTCATGAGTGCAGACAATAGTTTTGCTGATGTATAATGACCAGCTCAAATGCATTAGAAATTTCTGGATGGTGTTTCTGACCAAATAATTTATTTCAGTTAAGGACATAAATAAACTACAGAATTTTCTGTAAATATTGGGAGACCAAAAACATCAATTTTCTGTACCTGCTTATCCCTTATCAAGGGGGTCTGGAGCTTATAGGGGTGAACAACCCAGTATGGTGTGCCAACCCATCCCAGGCCACACACACAATTTACACCTATGGACAATTCGGTGACTCCAATTCACCATAGTACACTTTTGAACTGTGGGGAGCAAACTCCACAATAACACAGGGAGAATCTGCAAACACAGAATCATGGCCGAGACCCAAACCCCAATCCCAGAGGTGTGAAGCGCCAGAGTAACTACTGCGCCACCGTATGCATCACCCTTGAGACCATAAACAATGAATGTAAAATAGAAAACAAATGAAAGCCTCAAAAAGCAATCTTTAGATATTATTATTATACATTCAGATGTACAGTCTATTCAGTTCAGTGTGTGGCTCTCATAAGTTTAAAAAAAATGCAATTTTTCATATAATATTACGCTTTGTATTTGAACAATTTGGTTAACAATGAGAGACCAATTTTATTAATGTTAATCAACATCATATTGAATTCTGGAAAGCTCTTTGATGCCATAAAGATTAAGTAAAAATTCTTAGATATTTAGATTCATCTAACGAATAAAGTTAAACAATAATCAATACAGGCCATTCTGTAAAAGAATTGCAGATTTATTTAAGCTTTTCTGCTATATATCATGCATCCCGTAACAGAACAACTTTATATTGTGGTGAGATATTTTCCACAAGGGAACTAAACCAAAGGTGATGGATTTAATGAAATGTAACCAAAAGTTCCACAATATTTAAGCTCTACACTTGGGCTCAAAACGTGGTGTTTTTGTGTTTATCGATTTATTATAAAACAGCACTAAAGCCAATTTAAAAATGAAAAACATTTTTGTAAACATCAAAAACTGCATTTGGAGCATTAAAAACACAAGAACAATACCAGATGATCCAGTCCACCCAGTCTTACACAGACTTTACTTCACCTTCAACATCAGTAAACAAACACAATAATTACCTCCTGACAAACCAATGAGCTTTGCGACATTTCAGCAAGTACTCATATTAATTATTCATATTTTGTTCCAGCTATTACTATAATTTCTTGTATCCATAAAACAGACATGCAATACATTATCCTTATTGAATGTGGGTCACGTTATGATTCCGGTTGGGTACACCCCTTGCCTTGTCTGAAATTAAAATGTAAATGGCAGCCTAAATGATGGTAAAATGCTCTCAGAGATTTGCATGAAACTTTCAGCTACAGCTGTGATCTGCAAAACAGCAAACCGAAACAGAAAATCCTCATTATATCACATGCAATATTAAAACATTATTACAGATGATTAATATCATTTGGTATACACTCCAATCACAGTAAACACGGGGATCTATATCTGAATGTGAATTAAGGAAGATTATTTGCCAACCCGGGGCTTTTCTCTCAATACTGTGCAAATGTCAGCACTTTCCGACAATTTCAGAAAGAAATACGAGTAGTTTTTCTTTTGCTTTTTTTTTATTCAGGTTTTTTGTGAGGACAAAAAAGAATGCAGTTGAAAGTTTTCATAAAGAATATTTTTGACCAACATATTTGCTATATATGTGTGCTCACATGTTCTGGGAAACAAAACATGAAACACACTCCTCCACCACACCAGGCTAAAAAAGAAAAGTCATTATTTATTCAACACGATTAAGCTACTGTTGCTGACAACACAGAATGCATCCAGATCATTTTCTGCTAACCAGGTTTACATGAGTGACATAATGTTCTTGCCATTACAGGAATACACTGCCTGGTTAGTGAGATATTTATATCAACACCAGCATACAGGAAAGCGCCTGCTGGCTAAATTCACACCCAGATGCAGCTGAGCGTTGACCCAATGGAAGGTTTACTACAACCTGGGTTTAGCAAGGTGTCAGGATGTCAAGCACTCATGGCCAGGAGCGCTTCATTGCCCTGCTTACTGCTGGCCTTTTCTCTAGCATGGAAGAAGTAAAAGAGTTGGAGAAGTTCAATGTTTTTGGCTGTTTTTACTTGATCAATTCCGTGGTGAAATCACAATTACAAAGTTGAGGTACCAATCGAAGTTGGTTATGATAGAGAAAGGCTTCAGTGGGAAAACCTACCTTTGTGGCTTTTCAAGTTGACAAGCAAGAGTTATTAATGACTAGCTGCGCACTCAGTTGGAAAAACATTACCGCCATGTGTGAGAAATGAGCCGTACCTGTGTTATCTGAATGTTTTTGGGCCTAGGGCTACGACATCTCTGCAGTCCATGGAGAGGTTTAAGCTTCACTCATAACTGGGAATTGTTCCACATGCGGAGTGCAACTCAGAAGAAAGACATGCTGCTACGGAGTGTGTTCATAGGGGAGGCCCAGCCCTTTTTTCAGATCACAGATTCTCCAGAAGCTTACATTCCATAAAAAATATGGCCACAATCAGATTGCAATCATATTCATTTAGTGCCATGCAAACGCTGGTGCATGTACTGGTGTACCAGACAAAATCCTGCAAGGATACTGTCACTCTTCTGTTTTTATACCGGTCTGCTGTCATAGCATAAACACCAAAGGCTTGTGGACATGCACATACCATACACTGTGTTTAGATCTGTATTTGTGACTGAACACAATCGCCAAACGCTTTATATAGCACTTGGAGTTTGGGAACAATTTTGGCAGAGGGTGCACTGAGGGGGCACTAAGAGCCAGGCGGTGCAGTAGTACGAAGGAAGGATAACAGTGAAGACTTGTTCAGCAGCATCAATTCTGCATGTTATGTCAGGATGAGGGCCAAGAAATCTGGCAGAGTAACTGTATTAACAAGCTACATCATGCATGTGTTAAATAATATGGAAAATGGTGCATTTTTGGTAACACTGGGAAAGGTGGGAAAGAAAGTTAGCAGGTTAAAGTAATCAAAGCTGTCCCAAGGGGAGCTGTGCTTGGTCAGCCCGGAGAGGTCTTGTAACATGATAAACTACAGATGAAGCAGAATAAAATGGAATCTCGCCCAGTGACTGATAGCTACCAATGCAATTGTGGGCTCTAAACACACCTGAACACTGCTGATGAAACTCTGAGAAATAGCAATATTATTCTGTGTTTAAATTTGGAAGCCTTCCAAGGTTCCTCAAGGATTTTCTGCTTTAATTTCAAATACTGTATAGTCTAGAGTATCATGAAGTATATAGAATGTCAGCCTGAAATAAAATTCCACTGCTGCATGAATTAACAAGTAGAATTATACTCCAAAGTATCAAATTAATTCTATAGTAACTCTTAATAGTGCTTTACATTACTCTAATAATTCTAATGCCGGCTCAGCCGCCTATATTACTGGTAAGGATCCTCACCACACACCTCTCAGGATGTTAACTCCGACTCTGATATTGAGCAATATGCACCATGTGCCATTACAGGAAAGGTTCCACTTACTGTCCCTGGGTATGAGATTAGTCCTTTTTATAACCCCTTAAATCTCAGATAAGGAAAGATTTCCTTTGTACACTTAAATATGAAGAAATACAAAAACAAGAAAAACTGAAATTCAAGACAGACGAAAGATAAGATTTCAACAGTTCCCCACTTACCATGAGGTGAATTCACATCTTTTCTGGATTTTGAATCAGTGAGCATAGACTGGAAAGAAAAATTGCCTGACTTTCCAGGAAATTGTTGGGTAACACTTTACTTAAAGCAGTCATATAAATGCATTATACATACCCTCATAATGCATTATAATTCATTCATAAAGTATCATAAGTATAGCATAAATAGTAATAAGAAGGCATAACATGACATAAAACATAGACATAAAACCATGTTTATTATGCATTATGAATGCTCTATGAAGCTTTCATCTATAGTGCACTATAAATACCTTCATAATGCAGTACAAAGCATTGTTAATTCTTATACTGACCATTATAGTGCATTACGAAGGTATTCAGGAAGTCGCAGCACTAAAATGAGAAATGTTTATGATTTATAATGATTTATAATGATTTATAATGAGTGGTGTTTATGGTTAGTGTGTAATTTGTCCTCAGAAATATGTTGCCCAGCTCTTAATTCCAGAAATTTGCTCTAGATATTTAACTCAGTGGTTTATTAGTTATTATCAATTTTTGATATTTCTCTGCAAGGAGGGAAAAAAATTGGAAATTGTATTTTTTGAGGTAGGTCTACTAGTTCTTTCTTGAAGTGTACAGGCACTTAAATTTAATGTTTGATATGAGTGAACATGAAACTGTTCCCAGTAGCTGTCGTTTCACGAAAACAATGTACATTCCAAAGTATGTACAGTGCAATCTTCCAAGACTGAGCACGAAGCGCACTTATTCTCTAGGTAAACTGCCCGGTCTCGGAAGGCTCTGCAAACAGCATCATTCTCTCCCGATAAACAGATAAACCAATGGAAATCAACCAATGCTACAAGTATGAACTGAATCTAATTAGAAATCGATAAAAACTATCTAGAAACTGGTAACCATGTATAAATCATTTATCTGAAAACCTGTAGTGAATTTAAAAATGAAAGCATTTTCATAGTGTTAGTAAAATTTTCACTGATTTGTAAGTTCCATCCATCCATCCACTAACCAGTTTTCCTGCTTTACAACTGAAGACAATTTAGTTCAACTGAAGACTGTCTAGTTCAACTGTTAAACAAACTGGCTAGGTAAGGTTTATTTTATCTACTTGGTACATGCCTTATTGTGAGAATGAAGGTAGAAAAGCTGATATATTTAATGTGACGGGAGAAGAGCAGGGTTGGTTACACAGTGAAGTTGTTCGCTAAAAGCAGGCTTGTGCCTTTCGCTGAAATAAGAGGCACATTCAGCCGACACTCAAGTGAAGCCAAGGACAGTTTTCATTGTGTCATAAGTAATCACCAAGATGTCATATCTTGTAGATGAATGAAATACCCCGTACTGATGAAAGACCTACCTTCCACACATTGGGTTGGTGCAGATCCTCTTTTTCGGGATATATACTTATATGCTGCATCTTCTGCAACACCATTCTGTAAAGACTTGGCTTTATTCTCTTTGTTCTTCAATACTCGGTGTATACTGTCACTCAGTACACTTAAACGCTTATTGGGGGATTTGTTTCTCATGCGACCGGCAATTTTAAAAATGTTTAGCACCTGCTTAAATACAGTATTACTCTTTAATTATATGTCTAGAAGCAATACTTTCATGTGTCAGATATAGAGTGTATCCATCCAGCTTCCAAATGTTTGCCCAGTACAGAGTCGCAAAGCCCCTCCCAGGAAGCTCAGGGCTGGATGCCCACACACATACACATGCTCACAAGTACAATCACCCACTATAGGAAATTCAGAGATGCCAAATACACTGATTTGCTTGGACTGCAGGAGGGAAACGGAATAGCCAGTGAAAGCCTGAATAAAAGCAGAAAATGCAAACTCCGCCCACACAAAAGGAAGACGGTCCAAATCCCCAATCTTGGAGGTGTAAAACCACTGTGCTGCCGTTATTAGATACTGTATGAATGGCCAAGTGTATAGCTGTTAGTTTGCATTATAAGGCCATTATATTCAGAACTGGGAAAGTGCATTTGAGTTTATGCTGTTTTGTTTTGCAGGCAAAATGAGTTCTGATCATTTAAGCCAAAAGTAAACAAGATGAATGATTTTAGGCCCTATGCGTTTAAGGTATTGTAGTGTTTATAATATAAACTTAATAATTCAAGTATTTTAGTAAACTGCTTTATTGATTGAAATTTCCAAGTGGTTTGATATCTAATTTTCTGACAGGTATGGCTCTGTATGTAATGGTAAAATGGTTTGAAGCGAGACATATGTTTACTTCATTAAAATAATAAACTTTCTGAAAACCTTATGTAAATCATATTCATTTAATGGATGATTCTATACAAACTTTGAGGTGACACCAGTTTCCTAAATTCTTTAATAAAATGAAGGCTCTGTATAGACAGGTCTGGGAGGAGAAATTAAATCCACAGTTGAGATTCATCAGACCACAATAAAACCTACTAACCACTGAACCACTAAGTAATTATATAGCCTAATATATCTGTAAAAAATGTGCTTAATGTCAATGTACAGGGAACAAATACAATGAAATCCTGCTCTCCTATGAGACACAGAGACATACACTGGTCAGATCGATGCCTGGGTGTGGGGTCAGGCATTTACGGGACACTCCTGGAGCAGTTTTTGGAATTAAGGGCCTTGCTCAAGGGCCCAGTGGTGATATTATCATTCTACCAGCATTGGGATTTGAACCACCGACCTTCCAATTATAGGCACATATAAGACAGTGTGCTCTATATTACATGAAATTTTGAAATTAACCGTCTGAACTTTATCAGGAAGTTACATTGTTGCATTTTAAATACTTTCACGGACAGTAGATGGCAGCAATGTGCTACAAAAAAAAGAACAACACAAGGCCTTTCTGAAAAAAAAATAAAATGCTTTGTTTAGGGAATGGTGGGAATTCTTACAATATACAGCACTACTTCATTTTCATGATTTTGCAACAAAATTTATGTTGAACAAAATTTAAATCTGATGTGCATATAAGTTTCATGTTTGTGTTCCATATTTTTGTCTTTACACCCTGCTTCACATCTATGAATACTGTATTGTACATTCCAATATGTAATGATCATTATTGGCACTTTATGTATATGACATGTCTTTTGTTTAATCTGTATATGGCTTGTATATTGTGCGTTGTCTGTTATATATTCATTGGTCGCCCAGAGGAGGATGGGGTCCCCTTCTGAGTCTAGGTTCCTCTCAAGGCTTCTTCCTGCCAGAGGGAGTTTTTCCTTGCCACTGTCGCCTCAGGCTTGCTTGGTGGGGTTCTGTCCAGTTGAATGTAAAGTGCTTTGTGACAATGACTGTTGTTAAAAGCGCTATATAAATAAAATTGAATTGAATCATTGTCTGTATATTGTTTAACTGATGGAGACATCGTCAGCTGGAACAAAATTCCCTTTGTGACTTATCAAACTTGGCTAAGAAAATTTGATTCTGATTATAAAAATTTAATAAAGCTGATTTTTTTTTCTCCCTCTTCTTAACACTGAAATGTCACCAAATGTGTATGACAATCTCATTTTTCGTCTGGTTGTAAAAAAAGTCTCCTATCTGCCCAATGCCAAACAAAAAAAGGAAAAGAATAGAAAATTTTGGGTAGTATTAGTAGTTTTACTAAATTGACTTAACTACGAGAAGATAATATCCTAGTTCAATCTTCATATAAAACTCATATCACAAATAAATGCATGCCATATTTAAATAATGCTTATGGTATCCAACTTACAGTAATGACTATGCATAAAATGTCCACCCATTGTCAAACTGCTTGGCCCATTCAGGGTCGCAGGAGGGACTCTGGAGTGTGTCCCAGTAGCACAGGACACAAGGCAATGGAACAGGACACTAGTTCATCACAGAACACATGCACACTCACAATTGTACATTATAGGCAATTTACACCAAGAAGCATAACTACATGAGAAACTAGACTTAATAAACTGGTTGTATTTGGCTGTGTATTTTTTTTTCGTTACACAATTTGTATTGTGTATTTTATTATTGTTTCATTTATATAGCTTTTTGCTTGCTGTTTATACACAGGATATAAATGAACAGAGAACACAGCAAGTATAATACTGGGACGTCAGACAAACCAAAGCATCGCGAGAGGCATGACGGGGAGAACACGCTCTTTATTGGAAATCCTGAAAAAAACTACATCACGCACCCAACAAGCACCGAGACATTACCTACGCGAAACACAGGCTAGTCAGATACCAAACCGTAAGACGCATACACGATCGGATATTTACGCAAGCTAATTACACACGAGGATCGGACCTGGTACACACGACACGGGAAAACATACGTGCGACAATAAGGAATTGTACCTAATTACAACTGCAAGCGGGGCATGCTGGGACATGCGCCCCGCCGGTGCTACAATACTAATAAAATGCTCCAATGTGCCCATTTATGTCTTTGCATGTTCAATGCTTCCATCACATTTTTTGCGATAACAGGTATGCATTTCAACATACAATAAACTATTTCATAAGCTCAACAGTTATACAGGCAGCGCACATGAATTTCAACGGCTGATTTACTTCTGTTACATTTTACATTAGAAACCATCTGCCATTTCGGATGAAGTTCTATAAAAAAAACTACCCATATGTGTATTACCAAGTAAAGTTTTATTGTATGACGGGATAGAAGAACTGTTTTATTTTAACAGTGTTTTGCGCTCGTTAATAGTGTAAAAATAATAAAATGAAATTAGGTGCAAATCTGCCTCTTAGTGACTCCTAAGCTCACCCACTGTTTTTATTGTAAGGCAACAACTGTGCTAACAGGCACTGGGAAGACGAGACGGCGGCTGGTCGCTTTTTGATGACGTCTACTGTTTGTTTCCACGTCGCTCGTGAGTAAAGATGGCGGAAGTGGATGACTCTAACAAACCCCTGGTAAGAGAAACCTCTAAAATTTATTTAATTGGGTTTCTTGGATGGCAAAAAATGTATTGATTAGATTTTCTGGAAGCAGCCTATTGACATTGTAATGCTGGCCGTTGAAAACAAGAATTGCTGCAAATTAAACCATTCTTTCCGATTTTGGACTGTGTGTTTAGATGTTTAGCTAGTTAGCCGGCTGGATAACTATCCAACTAATGAAATTTTAAAGTTATCAGTTTATATTTGCAAATATACTTGATGTCGCAGTAGGTAGAATGGTGTGTGTATATATATATATATATATATATATATATATATATATATATATATATATAAATAATCTTTTATAATATAAATATATACTCA
>JAODKE010000002.1:968138-979679 GCA_026779605.1 Mormyrus hasselquistii
GTATATATATATATATATATATATATATATATATATATATATATATATATAAGTAATCGTTGATAATGTAAACATATACTCACAAATCAGATTCCGCTGCTATAGTATAAGTAAATCTTATATATAAAAGTGAGTAGATTTGATGGACATGATCATGATAGGGTAATTTTCCTTCTTGGTTAAAAAAGAAAAAATACATATTATGATTATTTTGTATCTTTTAGTAGTATTTTTTTACTGATACCTCGAAGAACATATTTGAGGCTTTTAGCCATCCAAAACACTGTTTTGTAGCTTCTTGTACATTTGTCTTAGTATACAACAAATACATGCTATATAAAATGAAGAAGAGAGAGAGTAGTCCTTCAGGACCAGGTTTAAACGGCTACTGTCTTGGTGTATTCCCCAAGCCTGCATTATCTTTAAGAGTCATCTTTAAATATCATAATCAATGATTCAGGCTGCATTTCTGAAATTTTCATGTTGTGCTCTTATGAACCCAGGGTTAAACATACTTCAGATTATATCTTTAGGCACTAATTAAAATTTCTGTGGAAAGAAGTTTCTTTGCTGCTGCTTATTATGTGGGAAATATGATGTTTGAACTTTTATTTATAATAGACAAAATTATTTTGTTTTGTTTGGTCAATTTCAAATACATACACAAATGTTGGATTAGCATTACAGTTGTACAATAAACACAAGTGGCAGAAATAAATAGCCAACGGCCATACAATATGACCCAAGACTAAACAAAATTTGAAAAATATAGTAAAATAGATGCTAAGAAGTATGCAAAATGTTAGTTTACTGACTTTAAAGGTCCCGGAGAGCTACTATCCGGTAGGTTTTCTATCCTACCTGGCTTCTGATGAGCCGCACTAGTTCTCAGGTAAATACCAGGGTAATGATATAAAACCTACTGGATAGTAGCTGTCCGGGACCGGAGTTGGTGACCCCTGCTTTAAAAGCATTGCGGCATAAAGAAGCACGTGTTTACTGCTGAAGATCAAGGTGCATCTTTTGTTCAGATTTTACCATAAAGCTGCATTCATACATTAAGTCCACTGTGGTTCTTTGCAGTTTGCAGGGCTTTCTGATGTTTCCATTTCAGAAGACATCCCCGTTGAGGGCGAGATCACTGTCCCCGTTGGCTCTTTATCGCAGGATGAGACCTACTCTACGCTCGACGAGCCTGTTAAGGAGACAATCGTAAGATACCAGCATCTTTTTTTAAACACATCATCACTAAGATTTCATTTTAAGTTCATATTATGCAAGTTTCCTACTTTTGGGACTAATAAAGGATTATTTACCCTAATCTAATCTAATCTAATCTAATACATTATAGATCTGTATGGTAATGGATAAATTAAATTAAATGATGAAAATGAATGATGACACTTCATTGATCCTCGTGGGGAGATTCTTTTTTCACCCCCCATGTTTCTCTCCATGAGTTAAATTTAACACAGTTAATTAGTTAAAGCAAAAAAAAAAAAAGGTTTTCCAATAATACTGCATGTTAATTATAATCTGTAAAATAAATAAACTTGGAATAGCATATGCAGTTTGATTTATATTCTCTCTGCAGCTCAGGGATTTGAAAGCAGTGGGAAAGAAGTTTGTTCATGTGATGTACCCTAGAAAAAGCTCTGCATTATTACGAGATTGTGAGTATGAACTGAGTTTGATGCTTGTCATTAATATGAATTCTGCAGTTGAATTATAGATTAACTTTATCTAACGTATTAGCGATTATGAAAATTAAATGTACGTAAGAACACAAAAATTGGTGCTGCATTATGGTGTTTTACTGTTTGCTATTTTCTGTGAAACTGCTTCATTTCTTGGCCGGTATTTGACTTACAGTGAATACAGAAGTAAAATGAAAAAAAATATCTATGTGTGTATATATAAATATGAAAACTGTAAGTGTAATGCAGATCTGTTACTAAACAAATTTAAAGGAATACTAATGCAGTGTTCTCTAAATCTTGGATTGCTTAGAACAGCCACCATTTGCCTCACCTGTTCGTAAACATTCATTTACCAAGTTCCAGTAGGAAATCGCCAAGATGTCCTCCCATATTTTCTTCAGCAGTTCCCATCAGCATAGTATATTTGTGAGTTGTTTCGGTTTGAATCTTCTGTCCAAATTATCCCATGGAAGTTCCATGCAAGCTTGCCACCTGGAGACTGAGCAAGCCTGGTCATTAGCTTGACTTAGTTGCCTTTTCTCTTGTGGTAGATCTTGCACAGTTTTTGTAATTTTTTGAAGACTGAAGGGCTGCTTAATCAACTGTAATCCTGTTGGAAGAACAATAAAATTATACAGCAGGAGAGCAATCTAAATGTACTTAAACATGTCAAGTCATATTTAATTGGGAATATCACCTACTTGTTGCTCATCACATTAGGTGCTCGTCAAGACCAAACATGAACAGTAAATACATTCACATGGCGTGTTTTTGGCTCAGCTCTTGATTTTGTCCTGTCCTCTAAATGTGAAAATGTCTGTGTGCAGATGAATGCGTGAGAATGTGATACCGGCAGTTCAGCTGTTATATCATAATGCACATATATGAATCATTCCAGATCAGCTTATGTTTTCTGTATTTAAGTGTTTTTTTCTGTAATTAATGACGTTTTGTCTGCTTCACGCCCCTGTCTTGTGCTTAAGCTGGCAGTTTTTGACATGTGCTCATTAGAATTATTAAATATCAATAATAGTTGCCCCCCGTTTTTTTAAATAAAATGCGTATTTTAGGTGCTTGCCAGCATATATAATTTTTAACAAAAATCACATGTCCCGCTCACCATAGAAAACACAAGCTTTCCAAGTAATTACTGATTTTTAAGACTTGCCAAACTGTGTTTATATGCTCATTGTGAAATAAGACATTTTGGTTCATTCAAGATTCATCCAAGATTTATTCTTGGCAAAGTAGTAACTCTTCAAGTATAAAAACTGCTTTGCTCACATCAAAATAAGTATGTGTCAGCATCCCTGTCTGGAATCCGTACAAGTTTGCCTTTTAAGTTTTGCATGTGCTGGAAAGCGATTAGCAGGGTTTATTTTCTGGTTTTATGTCAGAACTGCAGATGGGAACATTTAAATGTTGGTAACCTGTCTGTGCTTTTTCTTCTTCTTTAGGGGATCTGTGGGGTCCGTTACTCCTTTGTGTCACCTTGGCTCTGTAAGTTTGCTTATACACATACATTGGTTTCAGCATGGGTTATACCGTAAAACCAATACATAAGGACAGAATATTTTTACAGATTTTTCTCTTAAAGAGCTGCGAGATCATGGTAAAATAGACTTAATAGATTTAATATTAATAGACATAATACTTTTATTTAGATGGGGAAAAAAAACTGAAAGGTCAAAAAAGTTTTTTTGCTGTAGCGTAAAAATGAAACGTATGTCCATTACGCGGTCGGCCATCAGTCCGATCAAAGGTGAAGAGCACTCCAAAAATGACAAGCTGAATCCACGGGCCACTACAGGTCTGCAGATGGCTGTGACAATATAAATCACTTATTGTAATGGTCATTTGCTAGAAAGGCCATAGAAAGTCACTCACCTTTAAGGATGGGCTGCATGGGTGGCTTGTTTGGGTTACAGCTCCACAATTTAGTGGGACAACAAAGAAAATAACCTTTATGGAACCAATTTAAAGATTTGAGGGAGTTAAAAATTGCTACTTGGTTTTGTTACAGTGAAACTTGTATTACTGTCTAAATCAAGTTTTTTTGACATGTACTCTTAGCGATTCATTTATCAGAATGATAATGGTTTAGTCAGATGCTTTTTGTGTATGTGACCATGACTTTCACTGCTGTTTTTTGTGCCATTTTGTAGTAGTGGCTTCCTTGTAATGACAAATTCATGAACGCCTTTGTAGCATGACATTTTCCAGAAAAGCCTCTTTTGTACAGTTTGCTTCCTTTATTTTTAAAAGACAATCAAAAAATTCTGCAACACCTCACTTGTCCTGTCTCCTGTTGTAAGTGCATCTGAACACATATAAACCTGAGCTGAAAAAATAGCCAACAAATACAAAATAAAATTTGAGAGTGTGCTGTTCTTGTTTTAGATGTAATCAAGACTTAATTGTATCCCGGGTAAAGTATTATTTTTTGAATGTGTATCTGTGAATTTTTATGGAAAAAAATGAAACGTATAGGAATTTCTGGTGTTGGGTCAAGACATTATCATTGACATCCATGTGAATTGTTTCCCAGTATGTTGCAAGGGGGCTCTGCAGACAGTAAAGATGACGGCGGGCCGCAGTTTGCGGAGGTCTTCGTCATCATCTGGTTTGGCTCAGTTGTGATAACACTGAACTCCAAACTGCTCGGTGGGACCATGTAAGTACTGACTTAAACTTATATTTTATATCCTGTGGCCAGTAGAATAACCATAATACTGTTGGGTCTTTGAGGAACACCCTCAACCCTGAAAACGGCTCCAGAAAAGCTGTAAAAATGTCCCACTCTATTCTCTGATCACAAGGCTCACTCAGTATATGTCTCACATAGGAGATTGTCGGAATATGTGAAAACTAAAAAAATGTCTGTGTATCTGTACTCATATTAACGAGAAGTATTATCATCTGGTATAGAAGGCAAGTCAGTGACGTTTGACATATTTTACATTTATTTTGCAGACACTTTTATCCAAAGTGACATAGATTTTGTTGAGAAAGCAGGATCCTCCCAAACCTGGAGTAATTTGGGGTTAAGGGCTTCGCTAAAGGTTAAAGGGCTCCACTGTGAAATCACTCTGCCAGTGCAGGGATGTCATCCTTAGACCTTCCTTTTGCAGGCCTAATCCTCTGAACCACCACCCTGCCGATTTTTTTTTTTATTTAAATCTTTACAAAGAAATCCATTGTCAGCGAATTTGTATATTATTCAGTCTACTTTTAATTGGTAAACATTTGAAAGAATTATTTGTAATAAATATAATGCCTATACGAAAAATTATATATTTGAACAGTTTTTCCATGACGAAGGTTGTAGATCTTTTAAAATGTTTTGTATTAAGTATATAACAGAGTTGCTTTTGTGTATTAGCTCAGATTGTATGTTTTACTGTTTAAATTGCCTCTGAAACCCAATTGGCCTTTTCTTGTCATACGTTTAATGCTGTTGTTATTAAGAACCATCAGCCTGAGGTGTTTTATGCTTGTTGTAATCCTCTTGCTGGTTATTAAGGTACAGCTAGGGCAAGGTGAGCCCCGGCAAAATCTGTATCCCAATAGCTTTGGAATCATGTTAGCTGTAGCCCTCTTATGAAAACCCGACTCCTGTTGAGACGACAATCTAAACACCAACACAGTACTGAAGGAAAGCGATATGACTAAAAAATTCTGGGCTTAGCTCCCAGGAAGAATCCAATTAAGTCCCATCCAATCTCCTAGGAGGGGGAAAAAGCTGAAATAAATAAAATAAAACTTTATTATGCCATAAAGAAAATTTTGATTTAAGTCTGACAGTTTAAGAAAGAGCACATCTGTAACTAATCATATGACATGTACCAGATGCATATGGAGAAAAAAGATGTTACTTTGCAAATCATAGACAAGGGACTATTAAAAAGAACATATAATAATGTTTTTTTTTTTTTATTAGACTTTAAAAGTATGACTTGATGATGAGAATGATTAATATTATTACTGCTTATCATTATTAGCCACAGTGTTGTATAATACATTACAATGATTTAATGTTTGGAGGGGAGTCTTCATTTTTACTAGTTTACATGGCATAAGTAAGAGTACAGCCGTAGTCCGTGGGTAAATGAGAGGTGCAGTAAATCCTGCTTAAGGCTGATGAGTCTCATACCAGAACGGAACAGCTTCATTAAAACAAGTGCCATAAAAAAAAAAAACCTCTTGCGTGTTGCTCTTTCTCCAGCTCATTTTTCCAGAGCCTCTGTGTGCTGGGGTATTGCATCCTGCCCCTTACCGTGGCGATGATCGTGTGCAGGCTGGTGCTGCTGGGGGGGTCTGGCACTGTCAGCTTCATAGTCAGGCTCATCATGGTGGTCGCCTCGTTCAGCTGGTCCACGTTCGGTGAGTCTGGCTGCACGAGCTTCCGCCATCAAGAATTTGGTGAATTTAAACGGAATTACGAATGACACTTACACACTTTAACCAGTAGGTGGCGATGTTGTGCCTTCGCTACTGGAAAGTCGACGGCGAAGGTTTCGCGTGAAGAAACAGCATATACATAATTGAATGAACGTGTGGAGATCTTCATGATGACTTGGCCTTAATGTTATCTTTCCATGCACTTGTGTTCCAGCCTCAACAGCCTTTTTGGCGGATAGCCAGCCTCCAAATCGGAAAGCCCTGGTGGTATATCCCATTTTCCTCTTCTATTTCGTCATTGGTTGGATGATCCTGACATTTTCGCCGTCTTCTTGAAGTGGACCCTGAAGGTTTCCCCTATTTAAACTTAAAAGCTGGACCCTTTTCTGTGCAGGAAGTTAAAAACAGCTGAACTCACTCTTTTTTTTTTTTCTAAATTGAGAGCAGGAGGTATGTGACTGGTTGTAACGCCAGATTAAAAAGACTCAGATGTATTAAGGGTATAACTGAATGCTTATTGGTGGATGTATCAGGCTAAAGGTATGATTGGACACGGTTCGTTTCTCCCTTTAAGTTAAATGTGTTTTGTTAAAACAGTGCAAGTGCCATTCTTGGTGTAAGGAACTTAGTTTGTTCGATCCCAAGAAGTTTAGCCTTATTAAAGGAATGAAGCTGAAAGGAGATGTTTCTAAAATCCAGAATGCTTTATTTAGCGCTAAAACTATTAAATGTCATTTTTTTTCCCTTTCTGCAAATTAATTCAAAAAAGGTGTATAAAACTGGGCACTGTCCTATACTGTAGTCAGAGCTTTTCCATTTCTGGTCTCATCTGTGTTAGCTGGCTTTTGTTCCATTCAAGCATATAATTAGTCTTAGTTTAGTTGTCGACAAAATCCTTTTTCAAATCAAGTTAAAAGTAACACAAGCTGAGGACTCACTGTTAATGCGGTCTTGTTTGAACTTATTTTGAACATTTAAAGTAACCGAAGACTCAAATTTCAACTCATTTTTGGTTTAGCAATTAGGATTTGAAATTTACAATCCCGGTTCAGTTTATATATATTTTTATGCTTATCAAATGAAAGGAACATAAGCCAGCTACTTCATTATGATTAACCATCAAAACATGTCCTTTGCTTTCCAAGGACAGCACGATTAAAGAGTTTTACACTATGTTCCTCTGCTGGCTAAATTTGCGGTTAACATGGTACCAGTTTCTCTGAATTTGTTTTCAATCAAGTTGTTCTTTTAAGCAGTTAAAAGGTTGGCTAAATAAAAGGTCAGGATACGCAGTGAGCCGCCAGAGGCACCGCTGCAAAGAAACCTTCACGAGGGGCAGTTTGGCGCCGTTTCTTAACATAGATATGTTGTTGTGTAGCACTGTCTGTCATACTTTCCATTCTGCAAGGAATACTGTTTTTTATTAAAATCAGTCCATTCCTCTTTGCTTCAAGACAGTATGTTATTTCTAGACAATTTACACATGAATCCAGTGGTGAAGGCCTGATATATTTATGGGAAATATAGAGGTTCTGAGATTGTCTATGTGTGTAACATTTTTTGTATGTATAATGAAGGTTACTTCTGTACATATGTGATTATGTTCTACTTGAGGAGTAGTCTGTCCAAAATGTAAATGTTTAATATTTATGATTTGTCAATCATTACAAGAGTATTTATATTTAGTTATTAGCTGCTGTTATACAATTTCCAACAATGGGGAAAGGCATATTCCAAACTCTTGTTTAGTCCCGACAGGAGTTCTTATATATATATATATATGTTCTTTTTAAATTGTTCCCAGATCTCCTAATTACACATCTTTCAGATTTTCTGTTATTTTTCTGAAATTTTATGGTGAGGTATCTTCACACTCTTTTGGATGAAATGCGAAAATATGTTCGTGAGAAGCTGATGGAGGTGAGCAAGTAAATTCTTTTTGAAAGCCATGCTCAATAAAGTAATGCCTTAATATGCCTTATGTTTTCCTGTGACCACATATCATCCTGTTGTATGGTGTACAATGGGCAGTTTTGAAGATGACACATCTGGCTTCATGTATCTTGGTGAAAGCTGTAAGATTAAATGTTTTTAGAGTCATTTGCCAAATAGGTTTTAGATTTACACATGGATTTTCCTAATAATGTATAAAGTGCTCTGCTGTCGGGAATTACACAATGTACGAGGATGCACATATAGTATAGGCCTTTTATTAACAGCAATGTATGAGGATGCACATATAGTATATGCCTTTTATTAACAGCAATGTATGAGGATGCACATATAGGCCTTTTATTAACTGCAATATACGTGATAAACGTAGCACAACCTTAATGATTGTTAGCTACGTATGTGGCTACTCTTTTGCTGCTCATTGCGTTTGTTACCACTGACAAAGATGCACATTAAGAATCAAGTTAAAGCATAATGTGTGCCTCATTTCTGTGCATTGATTTCTTTGTTAAAAGGGGCAAGAAATATTACACAGTGACACTTTTGTTAATGGAAAACAACAACCTTGTCATGGAGTCAGAATTATGTTACTGCCATAGTGAAATGTCATCTTCATATCAAAGTAAGATAGCAAAACCTCAAAGTACTATCCTGTGCGTTTATGTCATGGCTATAAGTCAGTGTGTCTGTTCATGCTTTAAGGTAACTTGGCATTCTATGCACATAGCAATGACTTCAACTCCAGAAATCTGAACGATAAACACCAGGAAACCATTACTTAGACCTCTCGGAACAATGATTAAATGCTGTCCAAACTTCAAAGGCATCGCTTTAATGGGAAACTCTAACTCAATGGGATACTGCAGCATTCAGAGAACTGGTTTGGGAAGCATAGCTGTACACAGAAATAGCAATAAGCTCTTATCTAACAGATAAAGCACCAAAGACAGAACACAGTGAAGTGTAGCATAAATTTAAAAAAGAACTGCCTGCGTAAATTCAGGAGTCCTTTCGCCCACCTGACTGGCTTAGAGTCATGTGCATTGAATGTCATTTTGGCTGCTGCATACTATCAGTGGCTCTGTAGCAGATTTTCTTCTGCTCTGTGACTTTAGGAAAGCAGGGTGCTTGACTGTCATATGGGAGAGAATAAGGCCTTGAACTGAACTGAAAGTATCTTGCATGAGTCTGGCATTGGAAAGAAAGATACGTTCTTGTCACAATACTGATTTAAAACCCTGTGGGTTCATTTAAAGTTTGGACTCTATATATAAATGTTCAGTCAACACTTCTCCATTCACATTTAATTTCTCACGCAGACTCCGGGATTATGTACATACATATGGGTACCTCTGTACAATAAAGCTCCCCTTTGCCACTTGGAAGTGGCAGTAACTCATTAATAAAAAGAAAACAGTGGTATAACTTGTTTAAATTTGCCTATTAATAATTACAAAATGTTACAATCTATTTAATAACCAGATTATGAACCGTTCATAAATGCTTTATATGGGTAGCCTTATTGAAAAGTGGCACTTACATATATGTGTGTATAAAGTGTAATAAGCAAACTCAATTATCACCTGAAACCAAAATGGTACTATTTCTTTATTAAACCAACATTCACCAACTGTCCTGGAAAATTGAACCCCTCTAATTTAATAAACTGTCACACCTAATTTGACAAATGTAACTTTGCCAACATGATATTTGGGCACTTCATCCTGGGTTATTCCCTGCATTGTGTCCATAGCCTCCAGGATAGGCTATGGACCCCCCATAACCCTAAATAGGACAAGAAGGAGCAGAAGATGGATAGATGGATGGATGGATGAACTACTCCCAAATGTGTATTATATCCATCGATTGATATTTCACATTAGCTTGGGGGTATTTTGATTTTTCCTCTTTATAAAACTGCTTCAGCATTGATATTGACACTATAACATTTCAGTTGTGCAAAGGTCTGCACTTTGACTTAAAAATATGAATTTTCTTCTGTTTTTCTATTTTACTTGAGAATTCCTTTTGCAAACACCACATACTCATAAGCTTCAGTTCACACATACATTGACATTTGCTCGCTGAATTTGCTAGCACCATTTGAAAATCATTGTTGCCTTAATCATTTCCATCGGCACGTGCTCTTAGATGGCATGCTTCCTGCTGTGAGGTTGTGGGAATCAGAGTTGTGGCTCCATTCATTTTGGTGATTCCTCTGTTGTGTAATGAGTGCCATACTGTCGCTTCTTAAAGTTCCGCATAAGGAATGTTTAACATAGCTGGGTGGAGAGAAGAGATGGAAGGATAGAAGTTCAATATGTAGATTTAGATGTGCTACTTTTTTTGTTTTACCTTTTTGTTCCTTAAATAATATGTTCCAGTTATCTGGGAGCATTGTAATTTTTCATTTATGTAATGAAACCTTTTTCCATTTGTATCTTTGTCCACTCCTGTTGCTGTCCACCATCACTGGTTTGTATTGACTAAATACAGGCGCTCCTCTACTTAAGAACTTTCAACATACGAACTTTCAGACATACGAATGAAGAGGACTCTAAGTCCAGATTCTGTTCATTAGGCTCCCGTTTCCTGTCCGCAACATCAATTTTTTTTTCTGCACGCCAATCCCGCCTAGTACGACTTCTGGCCACTACTCCCGCCGCGCAGCAGTGTAGCGTGCGTACTCCCAGTTCTCCTAGTTCTCAGTACTGGCGTATACCCTTAAAACGATGTTGAATAACGTCTTACGAACATTTCAAGTTGACGAACGGCTGTTCGTAAAATGTCCCACATGTATTACATCTATAGAACCTTCTGGATCCTTTAGGTGGTCTTGAGATTGAAAACTAGAGATAGGCGTGATGTTCTTATTGGTGACCAATGATTTCCTCCATCCCTGTTACCCTGAGCAGAAGAAGACGGATGTATTCAAGCATGGATGGGTTGAAGGTGCTAGACTAGTTGGACTGATATTATTGCCCAGCAGATATGCAGCTGCATGTCCTGCTGACTTCTTCTTCTGTGGACGAGGAGGAGCAACAAAGAGCCTTCAAGCAGAAAATTATGGGGTAGGAGCTGAAAAATTGGGCTCAAAACATCACACTTATTTTGGGTCAAATATTACTGTAAATCCAAACCATTATCAGAAGGATGTGTTCTAATAATCACATTTAAACAAAAGCAGAATAGTCACATAAGGTTGCTGTCATCCCATTATTTTATAAATGTAAACACCGGGATAGCTTTCATTAATCATTTTCCACAATGTAGCAAGGGAGTCTTTGTGCTCCATGTTAAATGTTTTTTTCCTTCAAAACAATTAAACGTTTCATTGCTAACGTTAGTATGACAAACAAAGACAAAACTGACACATTAGGGAAATCCCAACCCAGTATTCTTCAATATGTCTGATAGGAGACAACAAGTCACTGCCTCCACTCACAGTGTAGATAGGTTGGACACTGCTGCAAGTTTAGCAGAAACT
>JAODKE010000002.1:979779-996956 GCA_026779605.1 Mormyrus hasselquistii
CTGATAGGAGACAACAAGTCACTGCCTCCACTCACAGTGTAGATAGGTTGGACACTGCTGCAAGTTTAGCAGAAACTTTTGCATGAACTTTTTTTTATCATGAACTGCTATTGTTGCCAAAGAATTTCTGTTCCTCCAGGGGCTTCTGCTAATGTGACCTTACAAATGGGATCACAGAATAATGACATAAATGAAAGCTTCAAAGTGTATAAGGTAATGACTTGAATTAATTCACATGAATTATTTTCTGGAAGCAGGAAATGGCAAAATTGACAATGTGAGCGGGTATTTGACAGGGACATACTATCTTATTTCAAGAAATTGTCTGTTTGGGGCATCAGCCAGAACATTCCATGTGCCGACACCTTAATTACACTCAGATGTGGCTCATTCACAGACATGCATGCAGACATATGCTGAGCACCACTTGTAAAGAACATAAATCAAGCACAGGGCTGTGGATTAGGGTTTTAACCAAATATATTTTATGTTTGGTGCATAATAAAAAGACAATTTGGTCCATTATGATGTATATTAATATTAATGGAAAAAACATACTGTATAATTAAATGTTTATGCAGAGTTGCTCTTTTCATGAAAAGGGGGCCTTTATCAGCTTCTTGCATGACTTACATGCTTCAGGTCCTTGTAAGGTATCACTCCAGCTAGCTAGAAACATTTATACAGTCTCAGGCACAGAAATGCCAAGCCTTGTTTACACAGGTTTCCTCCCATAGCCCATAAGCACAAACTGAGCCTAAATTTAGTTTCTAGGCTAATCACAATTATTTACGCACAAGCAACTTTATTGTTGATGACAGAAAATCATTGGGACAGGAGAGAAAAACCTGAACATAACTCAATGTGATTCATGCAAAGTTATAAGAAAGGGGTGGCCAGTCTTATGCGTGAATGTGTTAAAAGCTTTACTGTATGTGGACAGTAAGTGCAAATCTGGCAGAAATAAACATCAGAGCGCATGCAAATTAAGAGTAATACAATAACAAAAAACAAGAATTTCTCCTCTTCAAGAAGTTGAAATCTTCTTGGACAGCTAGATGATCCTGCATTGGTTCCCAAACCTCTTCTCAGCCTCAGCCATTCCATGTATTTATTAAGTTTCACCACCAGTCACTTTCTGTCTATGGCAGGGCATACAAACACACACTCACACACTAAATCCTACACTATGGGAAAATCAGGGATGATTTCTCGATTCACCCATGTATTTAGACTACGAAGTGAGTAAGTAACCAGAGAAAATCCACACTGCAGCACCCTCCAAAATGTTTGGGACAAAGACTAAAATTTCAATTCAGACATAATTAAAGTTATTTGCATTCATTTTAGTTTTATCATGTTGAAACTACAGCACTTTTTATACATAGCCTCCCTATTTCAGCGCACCGCAGTCTTTGGGAAATAACAGTGGTGTGTATATCAAAGCAGTCATGTTTAGTACTTTGTTGCATATCCCTTGCATTGCAATCACTGCTTGAAGTCTGCGATTCACAGACATCACCAGGTGCTGCGTATCTTCTCTGGTGATGCTCTGCCAAGCCTCGACTGCAGTGAAGACACACCTGCCTCCTGAAGACTGCTTCTGATCTGTTGGATAGGTGTTTGGGGGGTTTTCTTTATCATAGTGAGGATTCTTCTGCTATCACCAGCGGAGGGTCTTCCTCAGCCTCCCAGGTCCTTTGCGGGTGAATTCCGTCTTAATGATATTCCAGACCGTCAATTTTTCTAATCCTAAGGTTTGACCGATCTATTTATGGGTTTATTCTTGGTTTTCAGCCTCATACCGGCTTCTTTGCCTTTCCTCAGGGGTGGCACCGTGGTGCAGTGGTTAGTGCCGTTGCTTGATAGTAAGATGGTCCTGGGTTCGATCCCGGGTTGGCCGTAGGTCCTTTCTGGGTGGGGTTCGCACGCTCTCCCTCTGCTTGTGTGGGTTTTTGCTGGAGGTTCCGGTTTCCTCCCACAGTCCATAAGTGTGCAGGGCAGGTTGATTGGCCCTGTGTTGGTACCTGCACAGGGTTGGGTCCCGCCTGTGCCCCTTGTTCCCAGGATAGGCTCCGGTCCCCCCGCGAGCCCAGTTGGGGTTAAATGGTGATGGATAGATGGCCTTTCAGTGGCACAATCTCTCCGCATGTTTAACAAGGGCAGCTTCTGATACTGATGTTTTGGAATCTCTAGGCCCAACTCTGGATCTTGAAGACTAAAGTAGATTTAAATTCTGAATTTCCCCACCCAAATGGAGTGCAATGCTTTATTTTCTCTAACAAAACACAGAACATAGAACATTTTACCAGTATCATTCTGCATCAGGGGTGGCCAATCTTATCCAGAAAGGGCTACTGTGTATGTGGGTTTTTGCTGGAACTCCACAATTAGGTTACGAATTAGAGGACTGATTGGCTGAAGACTCCTCACACCTGGGTTTGAACAGCTGACCTAACGGTTACCCCAGAAACCCGCAAACACACCGGCCCTTTGCGGATAAGGTTGGCCACCCTTGTTCTAGATCTTTCAGGTCATCAGCAGAAAACAGGTAGCAGTGTTTTAATTGAATGGCGGTAAGTTTTATCGTTTTACCTGATCATGTGTCCATGCACAGCATTCAGCACTTTCCTTGGGCTTATCAACACTGAAACAGGTCAATGCAAGTGAGCTGAGCTGACATTTTCCTGAAATACTGCTTACCTGGCTCACAGAATGAGAAATACCAGGCAATCGTTCTGTGCAAGTGGGGTATGGAACAGTTTATTATCTCTACACTAGGCCTGACCATTACTTTGTAGCCTTTTTCAGCTTAATGAACACGGACTTACTTTTATGATTTTCTCAGGAATTGCTTTTGCGCAGGGGTCAAAACAGTCACATCTTAAAAAAATAACCTGTACACTGATTATCAAAGTGTAATTGGCAACAGCCAAAGTTTATGTTTTTAAATAGGCAACACAGTGTTCCCTGAAATACTGATCAAACTGATTTAAATCTGAATTTCCCAAATTGCTTCCTTAATAGGGATTCAGGACAATGAATGCTGAGCTTATTAGCTTAATAAGATTAAAAAAATTTAAAAAAGTGTTTAAAAAGTGTTTTTTTGTTTTTTTTTTGGCATTATCAGATAAAATATCAGATATAATTACTGCAGAAAAATGTAAGTTTCGAAACTGACAATAGTCCACTTCTCTTCTTTAGGTTTCTACGAGGAAAAGGGCTGTGAAAATGGGCTTATGAGCCGCTTCTCATTCGCTGGAAGTTGTCATGGGTCTGAGCGATACGCCCGAGTCAATCTGTGAGCCTAGTCTCACCGAAGCAAACCTGACAGTTCCCCTTAAGGTGAGACACGGCACATTCCTGATGGGGTCCGTAGTGACATGTTCCTGTTGGAGCCAGTGGCCTTACACAGCTGTTTTGTGCTGAAATAATCATCCACGTACTGTAGCTTCCTGGATCCATCCTGGCAACGAGCTGACGTGCCACGAAAATCTGCGCTGCCGTCATCGTCATTATTGTCACCGTTAGCATTAACATTGGCAATAGCACTGGCATTAGCATTAATGCATAATGTTGGCTCAGTGGGCAGCACAGTTGCCTCTCACCTCCAGGGTTAGCGGATGGAATCCTGCCTGCACTCTGTGTGTGGAGTCTGCATCTTCTCCCCATGATGTATGGGTTTCCTCCTGTTACTCCAGATTTCTCCTGCAGGTCAAGGGCATGCAATTAGGTTAATTGTTGCTCAAATTGCCCCACAGAGTATAATTGTGTGTGTGTGCATGCAAATTCCCTGTGATGGACTAGCGCCCCATCGAAAGTGTACCCCAGCCTGGTGCTCTACGTTGCCTGAGATAGGCTCCAGGCCCCCGTCCCACAGCTGAGACCAGGATAAGTGGTTTGAAAATAGAGGGATGAATTATTACTATTTGGAATTTGTGAAAAAAGTGTGGGCTTCCCAACAGTGCAAGGGAGGTACATCCTACAGCATGAATTTTAATCCCCTCTGTGCTGCATTAGCTTTCTGTAGTAAATAGGACCAGGGAATGCAAATTATGCCAGCTTGTTTGGGGCAGGTGCTCGTGTCGCCCTACAGTGATGAATGCTGCTGGCTCAGCCTCCAAAGGACTACAGATGAAATTCTGAATGTAAATGAATTCTTACACTATTTGAAGGTTGATTCACAACCAGAATACGGTTTGAATACAGCTACTATGAGAGATATAATATGACAAACGGAACCTGAATAAGAATGTCGGTCCTTGTTTTATTTGTCATGAAAAATCAAAGGCAGACTGGTGACATCAGAGGAAAAAAATGCCCGTGATACACTATGTAGGCCTATTTTTGAATTTAAATGGGTGTTTTCAAACAAGTTTCAGCAACCAAAGGGTAATTTTGAACAGCAAGGTCTTCCTGAAGTTCACAAAATTTACAGGATAAAAGGACAAGATGCATAATTAAAATAAAGCCAGACCACATTCAGATACCCTAAAGGAGACACATTTATCCAAGCAGCTGAAAGGCACCATTGACAGAAACACATTTAACTTCTAGTAAAAACGACCAGCTTATTTTGTTAAAGGCTATGCAGATGGAAATATACATCAAATTACATATGACTTCAAGGGTTTTGTTTACTTTAACTCTTTATTTGTATTTTAAAACGTCTAGATTTTTTGAAAGAAAGTTACATAACATGAATAAATTATGAATCATTTTAGACTAAAGGAAAAGGCTAACATTTAAATAAGCAGCATTAGTCAGCTTAACAGTATAAATTAAAAAGTAGAAGATGGCCTTCTGGACTGTTGAGACAAAATTTTAAAGTCCATCCACTGTAGATTTGCTAGGGTGAGCGTGAGTTCTGCATGGGTGGGTCCCACTCTTTCGAGTTCCTTTTCCTTAATTAGTCCGTGGCAACAGCATCTCGAGCTGTATGTACGACATACAGCATGTACGACGAATTCCACAGAAACGTCAAAGCAAAGCAACCCAAAAGTACCCTACATTTCTGGGAATCTGGGCAATAGCTGGGAAGACAAGACAAGTGAGTAACTACTGAAACTTGTCAATCAAATGGTTTGCGTTTGTGAAGGCACACAAGACAACACAAGGTGTTATCAAAGAAAATGGCAGCTGCTTTGAGGAATTCAAGATTGAGAGATAATGTCCTCAGGGCTGTTTAGCTGGACGAGAAAATAAGTCAGGAGCTCTCTTACCCTAGGCTCTCTGTACTGGGGGAAACATCCCCACCCAGTTGAGGCAATTAACAGGCACCAGCCGTGCGCTGTTAGCTTTCTTCACAGTGTGGCTACCCGGCATACTGTGAAGAACCGTTTGTATCTCTCTGCCTATGTGGTGCAGGTGAGACCTGCCAGTGTTCATTGGATTCCCAGTGGGTCGTTGTGAAACAGTAGTTACAGGTTTCTACCTAGATTCAGCATACACCTGATAGTGGTTAGGAATTTAGAGTAACAAATGCTTCATTTCAATAAAACCTTTTCATGCATAGGACGGTAAAATCACTTCATTCACATCCCCAAAAGTACCAGGCTTTATTGATGAATGTAGTTTGTAGATATACTATAATGACGTACGTTGATTGGTTTCACTTATCTTCAATACAAATGCCTTACATGGCATTACTTAAATGGCTTACAGACCAACTAGACTGATCAGGATTATTGAATGGCTTATTTTTTTACTACTTGAATTATGGAATATTATTTAGCACTAAATAATGTAGAATACAAGTACTATGATATTATTAAACAGTATGCCAAATATCCAGGATGTAATCATTACAATGTAAACATTATAATGTAATCAATACAATGTAATCAATTGAGTATGTATCTGCACCTTGTATTAGCCTTGTATTTGTTAGTTACTTTTTGTTAGTCCTGAATCTATGAATATCCACTTTTTTAGTGTATACTTTTATCACTGTCTTAAAGGACAAATATATTATCAACCCTGCAACTGCTGGAGAGCTACTATCCAGCAGGTTTTCTATCCTACCTGGCTTCTGATGAGCCACACCTGCTCCTGGTATTTACCTGAGAACTAGTGTGGCTCATCAGAAGCCAGGTAGGATTGAAAACCTACTGGATAGTTGCTGCTGAAGGAAGGGATTCGCCAGAAGTTCACAGCTGAGCATTTTTAAAATGCCAAGTGGAGATGGTCGTGCCACCGTTATGTTCGGCCGAGGGACCAAAAAGTAAAAGAAATGATGGACAAACTTACCACCTAGGGGTGTGGATTAAGGGAGGAAACAATAATTGTGAATGGCTGAAGGAATGATGATGCTCAAGTGACAAAATATTGTTGAATGATAAGAACTTGTATAAAAATTAGTGTAAAACAGTATTGGACAGACTCCTGCAGGGTGTCCAGCCTTGGCTGTAACCTCACTGTTGCAATAAAGACTGAATCTGAAGATCTACAAAAGTGGCTCCTGACTCCTGATTGGGGGGGGGGGGACCACAACAATATATTTGGATGGAGTTGTGTGAAGCTAAACATTAAATATTGAACATGGAAAATTTTCTGAAAACGAAGGTGCTATAGTTGTAATATAGTTAACGCCAAAGCTAATTGCATGACACAGTTGTTATGGTTGTTTCCTGGCTGCATCTCACTCCTCATCAAGAACAGTAACGCCTTTCTTCTTAAGTTTAGTGTGATAATTTACCCAGACTGACAGCAAAATACTTTGTACTTCTCTGTTGAATCATATTATACATTTCCTCGAGAGAGCGAGCCTATATTCTGCTGTTATTATCATTATCTTCCATTTCAATGTGAGATTATATTTAAATGATCCTAGAAAGTTCAATTGTTTGGGATTAGCTTTTAGCCATTATTTTTCCCCTATTGCAGTTATCCAAAGAACAGATGGTGCTATACATCTTTGTGTTGATTAAAGAAAATTAAACAGCCTATAAGAACTGTTTTCCCTTACCGCAAAGAACAGCATCAACTGATGCCATAGCTGGTGGCATGTTACTCATACCTGCTCAGTGGGTACAATCACATGATCTTGGCATAGATGAATAAGGAGAAATCTGCGCCACTTTTGGGTTATCTGGAGTTTAACACAATGCTATTTGGACTATTTAATGCTCCAATAACTTTTCATGCTTCATGGAGCATCTCTAGCAGTGAACATCTCCATTTCTTAATACCATAACAGCTGTTACGCCCGGCTCGTCCGATCCTCATGTGTGCCACGCCCACCTCGTTACCTCGTGTTAATTCCTGCTTGTTATCACCTGTTACCTGTTAAGTTCAGCCTGTCCTGTATATTTAGTCTGCATCTGAGTTCGTATTCCCAGGTCTGTCATTGACGTTGCATGTTCCTCATCCGTTTCCCCTAGAATAAGCCCTGTTTGTCCTACTTCACAGCTCGTTTTGCCTGCCCCGTAGCCCGGGACTTGGCTAGCCGGAGCGGGGACCTCCTAAGTAAGGTACCCCAGCCCGCAAACACGTACCCCCTGCAGGACGTGCGTGAAAATCTCCGGCTCCTGGTTGACAGGGTAACTGAGAAGCGGCTCCAACTGCTCACTTTCTCAGGGGCAACCCCGGGTCCACTAACCAAGAAGAGCCGGAGAAAAAAGGGGCGCAAGGGGAAAACACTGTTGGACGCCCCGCCAAGATATGTAGGAATCCTGGCTGTGCAGGACGCTATCCCGCACAGTACCACACAGTACTGGGAGGCACCGATCCTGGGTGCGCTGATCGAGGTGCCTGATCTCTCGCCAGCTGCAGCCACACTGCCCGCTGCACCGCCTGCTGCAGCCACTACGCCCTCGGCACCCAACGTTCCTGTCCTGCCGGCACCCGACGTTTTTGTCCTGCCCGGTGCCCGCTGCAGACCCAGAGTTGGCAGTCGCTACGGCGCCCGAGCTCCCAGCTGCATTGCCCACAGTGGCTGCTGCGCCGCCCACAGCTATGCCTGAGGTACCGGCACTGCCTCAGCCTGCAGCTACGCCTGAGGTACCGGCGCCACCTCAGCCCGCAGCTACGCCCGGGCTCCAGTGCTGGCCTCACCTCCGGCTGCGCCCGATGTCCTGCCTGTCTTGCTCGTGTCTCCACCTGATGTCGCCGCAATGCCCGTGGCCCCGACTGATGCTGCTGCTACGCCTGTCCTGTCTGTCCCGGCTGTTGACACTACGGCCCTTTCACCTGAGGTCCCGGCCCCGCCTTCAGCTATGCCTGCTGTCCCGGTGCCGCCCTCTGAGGCTCCTGCGTCACCCCAAGCAGCTTCCGCTGTGGGTTCCCCGCCTCCTCCTTCGCCTGTCTCGCCTGTCCCGCCTGTCTCACTGGCCCACGTTTTGCCTGCAGCTCTGCCTGAGGCTCCTAAGCCTCCGCCTGCAGCTCCACCCGAGGCTCTAAGGCCTCCGCCTGCCGCTCCATCCATATCTACTTCACCCGAAGCTCTGGCTCTATCTCTGCCTACACCGGAGATCTTTGTCCCCTTCGCTCCTCCTCTCATAGTGGATCTACTTACTGGGCCCCAGAGACTCTGGTGGTGGAAGGACTTCTTCACTTTCACCCCAGCGCAGTGGATCCTGGCTGAGTCCCTGCCTTTTGATGTCCTGAAAGGGCAGGGGACACCTCCGCAGGGGTCAGGTCCCACCTGCCCTGCCCCCTGGCTCGCCCATGCATCTCCTGGCTCTCGCTCGGCTGTCGCCTCCGGGTCCCCCTTCAGTGCCTTGTCGCCTGCCTGCAGTCCCTCTGATGGCGCCTCGTGGATGCCTTCGGGCCCCCTGCTCCGGCTTGGCGTCAGACGGAGCCTTCCCCGGCTCTGCCATCGCCAGCCGCAGCTTCCCCCTCCTGCTTGCCTACGCCAGTGTCCCCTCCTGTTCCTTCCTCGTTTCCTCTGTTAGTCCCTCCGTCTGTCTCCTTGCCCCCTTCGTGGTCCCCTCCTGCCCCTCCCTCCCTGTCACCTGCAGCCCCTCCGGCTGCCTTCCCTCGCCTGCCTGGGTTCCCTCATTCTCCCCTTTGTCCCCTGACCGTTCCTGTCTGGCCTCCCTTGTCTGTTCCTCGTTCCTCTGTGTCTATTCTGTTCCTTCCCGGTCCCTTTGTCCCTCCGGTCTTTGCTCCTTCTCCCTCAGTGTCTCCTGTGTTCACTCCTCACCCTGTTGTTTCTCCATTCTCGGTTCCCCCAATGTCTCACTATCTGGTTTGTCTGTCTGTGTTTCCCATGCTTTGTCAGATGTTGTCCTGGTTCCTGTCCCTCTGTTTGTTTTGTGCTTCTGTCCTGTTCCCGGTTCCCCATTGATGTTTTTAGCTTTTGTTTTTCAGGTCCTGTTCTCCCTGGTCTCGTCTCATCCGTCGCCTCCCCTGAGGGGCGCCCAGAGTGTGCACCTTTGGGGGGGGGGGGGGGGTTCTGTTAAACTGGACTCGTCTGATCCTCCTGTGTGCTATGACCACCTCGTTACCTCGTGTTAATTCCTGCCTGTTATCACCTGTTACCTGTTAAGTTCAGCCTGTCCTGTGTATTTAGTCTGCGTTTGAGTTCGTATTCCCAGGTCTGTCCTTCTGGCATTGCATGTTCCTCGTCCGTTTCCCCTGGAAAAAACCCCGTTTGCCCTACTTCATCACTCGTTTCGCCTGCTTCCCTGCTCCGACGTAGCAACAGCATCTAGATATTACCTTTCTTCATCCTTTTCAAACTCAGAGGATCTTGAAATGGTGCTTCACGTATTTCTGCATATGAGATACTTTTAAAGGAGGAACTCAAACTTGGTAGTTTAAGGAACTAGACATGAGGAAAAAAAGGACTGAAAATTATTCAATCAATAATGTTAAGAAAATTAAACAACCTATAAGAACTGTTTTTCCTTGCCGCAAAGAACAGCATCAACTGATGCCATAGCTGGTGGTACGTTGCTCATACCTGCTCAGTGTGTACAATCACATGATCTTGGCTTAGATGAATAAAGAGAAGTCTAAGATCTCTGCTCTGCTTTTGGGTTATATGGCGTTTAACACAATGCTATTTGAACTATGTAATGCTCCAATAACTTTCCATGCTTCATGGAGCATCCAGCAGTGAACATCTCTAGTTCTTAATACCATAACAGCTGTTACACCCGGCTCATCCGATCCTCATGTGTGCCACGCCCACCTCGTTACCTCATGTTAATTCCTACTTGTTATCACCTGGAAATTATTCAATCAATAATGTATTAATAAGGAATAAGTATTTATTGAGAAACATTCACTGCGATGGGTTGGTGCAGCATCCTGGGCTGTTTCCTGCCTTGTGCCTCTGGGATAGGCTCTAGACCCCCAGTGACTCTGAATGGGATAAACAGTTGCAGAAAATGTGTGGATGAATGGATGGATGAGAAGTCCATTCAACTAAAAAGATGACACAAACAACTTGACACTCTGAGGAAGGTACAAATGCCATAAATATTGCCACAGAAATCTATCCACATTTGGGCTCCTCATGGATGGATGGATATTCTAGTCCAGCTTGAAAGACATCTTTCTTCCAGGTTCATGTTGCCAGTTGACATGTTGTAGGTGGTACTTTGACAATCAGGAAACAGTGCTCTTTGAAATGAACTAGAAAAATCACACATCATCCCATTTCCCTGTCATCGATAAGGACAGGCCTGTAAAAACATAAAACATTGACCCATAAGAATTACTGCCACCTGTCCAAGATTTCTCTGATATGTTTGTTCTATGGATCAATAAGGCAGTATCTTTGTGCAGAAATAGCAGGGGCTGTGTTATTGTTTGTGCCATTATAATTTATTTATAATGAATTTGTGAAGGAAGTTCTGACCCATGTCATGTGATTTGGCTTTGAAAAGAGCCACAAAGGACTCATTTCTCACACAAGTTTAAACTTTGTTGTACAACTGGAAGAAAGAGAAGTGGACCGTATGTTTAGGTAATTTGTAAAATTTTCTGTAACAGTGCAAAACTGTGTGCAGCAAGAGATTTCTTTTCTTCTAACATCAGACCAGATTCCCTTTTTATTTCAGGTATAATGTGTTTTGTAGAGCTGACAGAATTTACTGCAATGGAAACGTGCACAGCCTATAAGAACTGTTTTCCCTTGCTGCAAAGAACATATTCTTATAGATTCAAGAGATTTTTTTTTTTAGATTCAACTTTACAATGAAACAATGAAATTTGGTTTGGCATTTAATCCAAAGGTGTAAAATAGTGCAAATGAGCTAGAAACTGTACGATATATACATATGTGATAACTAAGTAGTACATCTACACATTTTCTTATTCATGACACATGTGCTGAGGCTCCCAAATGAAACATTTTGTTCTGCTGCTGCCTCGCACTGTTAAAAATTCTTCTTTTTAGTTTTTTAAATTAGTCTCTATTGTCGGACTGTCACCAGAAAAGATTGATTTACGTGTGATATGAGTTCATTTGCATTGACCATTTAGGGCTTTTTGTGGTTGACACTTACTGTAGGCTGGATCTCAGGCTCGTGCATAAAGTATACGCACATTTGCAAGGATTTATCGAAGGGAAATTCCGTACATATTTACATAACCCAAGTTTGATAAATACGATTTTTTTGTGTGTATGCCATGTTTTGTTTTCGTATGTACGCATTTTTTCACTGTGAAGTTTATGTAAAGTTTGACAGGTGAGATTTTCATTCATCTGAAAGGATGAAACAAGCAACTCGACACCCTGAGGAAGGTAGAAATGTCATAAATATTGTCACGGAAATCTATCCACATGAGGCGCCTCACCAGAAATGTATAAAAATCCACATTCGTACAAGATCCAAAATCCACAGCTGAAGTCTGCCTCAACGGCAGGCATAATTAATAATTTTGCACATTAGTGTTTGTTCAGATTACCTCTCTGGCATTTTGATGGCCGCCAATAACGTAGCAAGAGTGGTGTTGCAGCTTTCACCTTATTTGTTGGATCACCGGCAAAGTTTCCATTTGTGATTTAGGTCCTCGTTAAATTCTTTTGTGATTCACTTTTATGGAAGCCCATAATATACTGCTGTGGGCATTCTCTTCATTTTTTTTTCTGTAGGAACTAAATACACTACCAGAACTTCAAGGTATTAATTTACTCTGTGAATCAAACGGTGTAATGGCTACCTGGAGAACAGCCACAATTGCAGTGTAGCAGCTGAGATTGTAGGCTTTAGATTTCTGTGATGACAGTCGTTTTTCGAGTCAGACATCTCAAACAGCAGTCATCTATCACAACTGTGTCCAGGAAATGTGAATTCTCCTATGCTTTGAGTCCCCTTTTCACACAAAACAGTACACAGCTGGACTGGTGTTTTAAAGTTATACATTTCATAAGTTACAAAGGTTATTCCAATTTATTTCTGTATATTAACTACCATAAGTCCTGTCAAAACTAAACAAACACCACAAATGAGCTGGGAAGAGGAAATAGAATAATTTTTACTTCAGTGATGTTAATATTAATTTGTGGCAGAAGACCTTTTAATAGATATGTGCGTATTTCTCAATTATTTTGTTGTGGTTGTGTTGTGGAAGTTATTCTGCAGATTTTCCCAAATTGCTGTGAACCACTCAATCTGACTGAGAATACATGAGTGGTGAAAAAGCTGTGAATAGGGAAGGCCACAGGGATCTGTGGTATCTGAGGTGACCTTCTCCAGGCTGGTGGTGAAGTTGTCCTTCTTCTCCAGGCTGGTGGTAAGGTTGTCCTCCTTCTCCAGGCTGGTGGTGAAGTTGTCCTCCTTCTCCAGGCTGGTGGTAAGGCTGTCCTCCTTCTCCAGGCTGGTGGTGAAGTTGTCCTCCTTCTCCAGGCTGGTGGTAAGGCTGTCCTCCTCCAGGCTGGTGGTAAGGTTGTCCTCCTGGCATTGTAGGCAATCTTTGCTTCCATTTGGGAGTCGGGTGTCATCCCAACCAAATGGAAAATGGGACTGAAAATGGAAGTTAAATTGCCTGGATTGCAGCATCTACTAGGGGATAACACTGCTCACAGTGCCAGGCAAGGTCCTTGGTTGGGTCATCCTCAACAGGATCCGTGATCACTCGCTTGACTAGCAGTTGAACATAGAAAGAGGAGCAGTCTACTATCGACTGCATGCTGGCCTTGAGATTCTCATTGTGCGTAAATGAGAATATTGGCAGGGTTTCTTTGCAGCGTTTGACTCAGTTGACTGAGCTTCCCTGTGGGAATATCCTGAGACTTTATTAATCCCCCAGAAGTTGCTGAACATCAGAGGTAATCTGTACACCGATACTGTGAGTGCTGTGCAGAGTGGAGGCAGAACCTCTACGTTCCTTCCAGTGAATGCTGGGGTTTATCTGGGGTGTGCTCATTGCTCATACCCTGTTCAGCACTTGCAGGGTCTTGGGGTCTAGCAGTTGTGGGGCATCTGTTGGTGAGGAAAGATTTACCGATCTTGACTGTACCGACAATGCTGTGACCTTCACAGAGTCAAAAGAGCTTCTGATCGGGGCTCTCTAGGGACTGAGCATGGAATCTGAGTGCCTTGGTTTACTAGCGTCCTGGATAAAATCCAAGATTAAAGCCTTTAATGACCCATTGGACACAGTCCTCAGCAGTGTGTCTGTCTCACTTACTTTGGCAGCGACATTTATGTCTCTGGTGATTCTTCCTAAGAAGTCAGTAGATGGATTGGGAGAGCATGGGGGGTCATGAGGTCACTGGAAAGGGGTGTGTGGTGCTCCAGAGATCTCTGTAAGGGGACGGAGATCCAAGTCTTTAAAATCCTGGTGCTCCCTGGATAAGGCTGAGAGACATAGATGCTATCTAGTCAGCCGAGATGAAGACTGGACTCCTATGGTACTGTGTCTTTTTAGAGAATCCTTGGGTACTGCTGGTTGGATTTTGTGTCGAACGAACGGTTGTTTGGGGAGTCCCAAATGAGGACCCGAGTGACTGGAACAGGGCTGAGGGGACGCCCATGTACCATCTGGAAGCGGCAGATAGATGGCCATTTCCAGAGGGCAAGACTGCATTTTGGCCTGGAGGAGTTGCCAACCAGGATCCTGAGTTTTTTCATCATGTGGTGAGTGTGGCAACATGCTGTACCAGTGCATGTTGGAATGTGTGTTGAAACTGCTGTTCTTTCTTTGGATAAAAAACTTCACGAAAGGCATTGACAGTACCTTTTTAAAATTCTATTTCCTTTTAAATGTATTGAATGTTACATCAGATAGACTAAGGTCATCATCTGCATTTTTACCCTGCCATGAATTTTTTCTAAATTATTCTGAATTGTACACAAAATATCTTATACAGTGATTAAATATGATTTTGTAGGTTTGACTGTCGCATTCAGCAGATGAAGACTAATATGTCCAAGAAAGTAAATATTGAAAATACAAAACTGGCACACTTCCCCCCAACTTTTTTCAGCTATTGTTTTTTTTCTGCCAGTGCCAAGCTGCCTTACACATCCTTCAACTAACAAGGACTCCAAGAACCTGGTAAAGGTCTGTGGAGTTGAACTGGCCACCTTTGCAGGTATTCATATTTGAAAGCTTTTGCATCGAGCTGTTTTATCTGTCACTGAATGTGTTCAATTAATATGTCATTTATAGAAGACTTGGAACATTTGTGAACAAAAAACTTGTCAAACAACTGAGCAAAACATTCAGTAATAGGAGAAACTTTGACATCGTATATCACCCCTTGAAGGTCACTAGACAGCAGTAATGGTGAATGGTGAATAAATGGTCATTTAGGAAATTATACTTTCAAGAGATGCTACTTTGCTCCAGGATGGTGTCTGACCTACATGGAAAATTATTTGATAAAAATTGTTGGAAATGGACATCAAGGACCAACCCTGGGGATCCCCTAGTGACGTGAGAATGACCACGCATCCGGGGAAACCCCAACGAGGATTACCTTCCTGAGAAATGGAAACTGCCAGCTTTACGTGCTTCTCAACGTGCTTCTTTTCTGGTTTTCCCAGTTCTTGGGCCGTCTGACCTCTCAGCTGATTCCTAATGGTTTAATCAGTGGAGCCTATTTTAGTTTGCCTGATCTGAAACTCCGATGCGAGATCTTCATGGCCAGTCTTGAGTTTGAGCGTTTATTCCTGTGTCTGCCTGGTTACCTGCACCCTGTTTTCGCCCCCAGACCCCAAGACTTGCCTGCCCCCTTGATCTCCGATGCACATCGCCCGACCCCTGCCTGTTTTTGATTACGTTTACTGTCTGTCGCCTTGGAAATGGCGACAATAGTTATTTTTCCGTCTCACAGTTTACGATTTTTTTCATCTCAAATAAATCCACTCCTCCTTCCTGATTCCGCACAAGTGTCTTTTCTTCTCCGCATCCATAACAATAAGTGCAGACATACTATATACAGATATCTTTATACATATCTTTCTGCAAATTCAATTTCTCATATTACCAAATGTTTTGCTTTGTCTTATTTCAAATGTGGTTTCTGCAATAAATCATATGAAATGGTTGGGAAGTAAGGTAAGTGAGTGATGCCTAATAGCTGGGTAATCGCTCATATTTGAAAAATTCAAGCAGTTATCAGTCTGTTCTGTCATTGTGCTGCACAAGCGCGATGGTAGTGCTTTATAAGAATTTACATTTATACTAAATCCCCCTCCCATGTAGAACTTCTATATATCTGCAATACTGTCCGAGAATTAAAACATTTTATAAGCCAAACATAAGCTGTATCTTTTAAGCTTTTATATGCATACTGTCAACCAATGTAACTGAAAGTACAATCTTTACTTATTGGGGAAGTTGTTATACAGTAAACTCTCTATATTTATGCACACTGTGAATGCAAAAGCTTATTCATAAAAATCATGAACTGTAATGATGCAGGATTCATCATAACAACTAAGTGGAGTTTTCCCACAGAAAAGAGTGGTCCCTCTACATTATTGTCACGATCCGCTCCGTTCCATCCTCCCGTGTGCCACGCCCACCTCATTACCCTGTGTTCCGGCCCGATTGTGTTCACCTGTGTCTTGTTAACCCCTGCTTGTCAGGGTATAAGAGTCCACGTCTCCCCTAGTCTGAGGTCGGTCATTGTGTTAATGTGATGTTCCTTGTAGTGAATGTCCGTGCCTGTTAACCGTGCTTTCGGATTAAACCCCGTTTCCCCGTCCTTCTGGCTCGTTTGCTTTCCTGCCCGCTCGCCTGCACTCCGAACGTCACAGAATGACCGACCCATTTAACAGGCTCGGAGCAACTGGGAAGGTTCTCCCCATGGAAGCGGAGGTCATACAATGGACTAACCTGCTCGACCAGAGGGAGGACCCCGTAGCCCGCCAGCTTGTAGACAGGTGTTGGGACCTCCTGGACCGGAGGTTCCACCTGGGTGAGGAGCAGCCGCTGGATGAGGTAGGCGAAAGCCTGAAGCGGCTGAGGGAGCGAGCGGCTGTCTGGCTACCCAATTTGGGTTACGCCGCCATTCCGCCGCCCCCCGACTCACCCCCTACCGCTGGCTCCGCTCCGAACACAAGCAGGACGAAGCGGCGAAAAAAGAAGCGGCGCCAGGAGAAGCAGGAAGCTGCCCCAACCCTGTTCCTGGGAGCTTGCTCGCTAATCCCGGCTTGGGAGAGCCCCGTCGCACCAGCTCCCGTGGCGTCGCTCGCGACAGACGCAGCCGTCACGTCCGCGGTTCTGCCCGCGGAGGAGAAAGTCGGCGTGCTCGCGACTCCGTCCACCGCGCTGGAAGCTCTTGAGGGGCTAGGGGACATACCTGTCCTCCTACCTCCCGCTGGCTGCATGCCCGGCGCCGCACCTACCTCCCGCTGGCTGCATGCCCGGCGCCGCACGCCCCCTGCTGGCCGCACGCCAGTCCAGCCCGTCCTGCCCTGCTCGCCGGTCCAGCCCGTCCTGTCCGTCCTGCCCTGCATGCCGGTCCAGCCCGTGCTGCCTTGCACGCTGGACCAGCCCGTCCAACCCAGTCCCCCTGACCAGCCCGTCCAACCCACGCCCCAAACTATAGTCCCCGAGAAGGTCCCGGACTATGGGACTATGGCTCCTTCCTCTGAGGAAGAGGAGGAGCTCGAATGGGACCCCTCGGGGACCTCTCTTGAGACTCCTGGCCCCAGGCCCATCCGGGACCAACGCCGAGTAGGACCCCGTCTATCAGTGTCCCGTAAGGGACGGGGACACAGGCGTCGGGCCCGGGTCCCGCCCGCCCTGCCCCCTGGCTCGCCCTC
>JAODKE010000002.1:1008687-1024220 GCA_026779605.1 Mormyrus hasselquistii
AATACTTTATAATAGTATAACTTTATCTTATTATAAACATCCAATAAAAAGAAAGCTGAAAATAATATTTAAACCTTCCAGTCAGAGGTGTGAAGCAAAAACCTTGCAGTTTGCTCACTGGCAAAGAATAACTTTGGAACATTATTGTCAGAAGTTCAGTATTTCCTCCAGAGTCATTCCACGAGAGGGGTTTTGGCCTTTCTCTCCGCTGTGTTGCTGGAGATCTGTTTATATTAGCATGACTGTGGGATAAGATTATTTTTACTGGTTAATGAAAACATTTGCATGCCAAGGTCACTTAAATTCTGCTGCTGGATGAGGACAGCAGGACGTGGGAGATATTTCTGTGTTGCTACAGGTACCCTGCTTCCTCAAGTCAAGCAGCCACCGCCAAACTGACTCTGCCCTGGGCAATCTTCATTTTCCACCTTGACACTAACAGTAGGAAAACAACCTCTCATGGTCTAGTGATGCAGTAGCCAGACAGTTTTTCAGACTCCCTGTCAATGTCGCACTGAGAGGGGATCAGTCCTCTGTAACCTCTAAGCTCTAATGAATGCAGAAATGTTTATTGCCTCCTACCGGTGTCTGTGTTAATCCATGCTGGATATTTATCTTGTGAACATCCTAAATAAAAAGCAAAGACAGAACAGAAATTAGAATTCATTTTCGTAGTGTACCAGTAAGATTTTATGAGACTTTTCATCCTAATGGCACCATCAACACATCAGCCAGAAATACTGCGATTTGTCAAGATTTTTTTAGACAAGATATATATAAACATGAAATTTAACATCTGAACTCTTAAATGAATATAGCTCTAAAATTTGGATGTAATTATACAAGGTTAATATTTGTAGATCTGTCGATTGGCATTTACAAGATGACATGACATGTTTCCCCATTTTAGCCTCACTCCGCTGGCTGTCCATACATTTTGGGATTCAGTTTAAAATTCTGTTAATTGCTTTTAAAGCCCTTGATGGTCTTGCCCTGCCCTGCCTCTCTGAGTCGTTTCACCCTTGCACCCCCACCCTCGCTCTCAGGTCAGCTAATCAGCTGCTCCTGAGGGTCCCAAAGACTCAGCGTTAGCTTACAGAGGATCGAGCTTTTGCAGTCGCAGCTGCTAAGATGTGGAATGACCTGCCGTTTCACATTAGAGAAGCCTCTTCTCTGTTTGTTTTTAAATCTCTTCTTAAAACCCATCTGTTCTCCTTGGCCTTTGACACTTTGTGAGATGTTGATTTTAATAGTAAATTTGATCTTAATCTTAGCCTTTTCTTTACTAATTAATTAATTTTTATTGATGGCCTGTTTAATGATTTAGTTATTTAGCTTATTTCATTTCGTTTGTATGTTTTAGTGTGTGAATGTTTTAATGTCTTACTTATTATGCAGCTATTCTCTTTTATTCCTCCGTCTCACTTTGGTCCATGAGGTTGTTTAAAGCACTTTACAAATAAAGCTGGATTGGATTGGATTTCTCTGGGTCCCTGAAAATAGCCTTGAACCCCCAGCTCCAGGGGTGCTGCACGCTGGCTGACCCTGTGCTGTGACCCCCCCCAAGCTGGCTCTCACCTACATTTGTGCCTTATGGAGAGTAGGCTAGGGTAGGTGCAAAGAGAATTTCCCTATGGGGATTAATACAGTGTCACTTTTTTTTTATGACTATGGAATTCAAATAGAAACATTTGCATTTTGCACATATTCCAGGAAAGTCAAACTCTACTCACTATGCATTTACATGGTGTCTAGATAAGCAGGAAAAAAACATCTTCCTCAAAAGATATAATCCTATATACAGTAGTTATTTTGTCCGTACAGTGTGTATACTAGAATATATTGCACTGGATGTATTGTAAAGCATCCACCATCTTTCATACATAGTTACATACATACATTACATACTTTCATACATACCTGTACTTATCTTACAGTCAGAAGGCAGAGGGACACCCTGGATGCTTAAAGATAAAGGTCTGTCAAAGTAAAAGTGATAAAAACTGTAAAAGCCAGTTACATCTTTAAAAACTCCTATGTTGATATAATGTCACTTGAGTATAATATTTTAATGACAGAGCAGACAAACGTGACACTGAAAATGACCAAATTTCAAGGTAATTTAATATGTCGTTTGTTTGTTGTAAAATTTAGACACTAATAGGGTCACATTAAGAGCCGTGTGAATTATTCACTCATTAATGCCAGTGGTTTTCACACAAGAAACAGCAAAATCACTTGTACAGTATGTGTTTTTATTTAAAAAAGAAAAAAGATCCTTTACTCTAGATACATGTGAATATGATAAATTAATTTATGTATGTTATGTATACAACAAATACCAATTGTTTTAAAGGAATACAGTGTTGAAACTACAAAACACATTAATTTCATACTTTTATAAGCCAATTTATACATAAGACATGATACTTTCAAATTCAAGTATGATGCCATCTATACAGATTACGTCAACAACCAAGCTTTAAAATTGGGTAACATGCAAATTACACAGATGACTCCAGATTTCACACAGTGGCTTATAAAAAGTAAATGTAAACTTGGAAAAAACTGTTAAAATAGTTTAAAAATTGGACAGTGTTGGACAACTATAACCTGTAAACTGCAGCAATATTCTCATACCATATTGTACCTATCCCTGCTTCTCAAAAAGCCCCCAGATTAATCCCTGAAAGTGTATAGCTGGGAACTAACAGATGCACATATTACATATTCCACGTATCCCCACAATGTAACACATGTCCCAAAAATGTGATAAAAACCTGTTATTTTGAGCTTATTGGGATATTTTTTCGGTCCCACAAGGGGAAGCTCAATATTATAAAAACTTATGACTGCAATCAAAAAACTAAAATAAAGCAAAAGTATTGTATTTTGTTTAGTTACTTATGGTTAAGCTTAGCACTGGGTAGGGGATAAAGTTGTCATTGCTGGCAATGGGATTTGCCCACAGAAATAAACGTCATTAATCATTATTAGGTGCTTCTTATTTCTTGGTATGTGTGAAGATTTGGTACTTAGAACCCGTGACCAGGATAAGCATTTAGAAGATGGAAGGATGGTACTGTATGGTGTTATTCACAGGTATAGAAGAAGGATAGATGGTACTGTATGGTGTAATTCACAGGTATAGAAGATGGACAGATGGTATGGTGTGATTCACAGGTATAGAAGATGGACGGATGGTACTGAATGGTGTGATTCACAGGTATAGAAGATGGACCCATGGTACTGTATGGTGTGATTCACAGGTATAGAAGATGGACCGATGGTACTGTATGGTGTTATTCACAGGTATAGAAGATGGGTGGATGGTACTGTATGGTGTGATTCATAGGTATAGAAGATGGACAGATGGTACTGTATGGTGTGATTCACAGGTATAGAAGATGGGCGGATGGTACTGTATGGTGTGATTCACAGGTGTAGACGATGGGTGGATGGTACTGTATGGTGTGATTCACAGGTTTAGAAGATGGGCGGATGGTACTGTATGGTGTGATTCACAGGTATAGTTTTGAACTTCCCTGCACGTGATTCATGCAGTTAGAGCAGATTAGGGACCAAGTTGGTTTTCATGACATTGCACATACAGTAGTAAGAAGTGGACTGCTACACTGCTATACCACACAATTAATAATAAACATAACAAGAAGCTGCCATTAACCACCAAACAGCAGTGTACTTACAGTAACACATACTGTGTTATCATGACATTGTTATCAATGCAACAGGAAATTGCTAACATGTGAAACCATCAATATTTTTTTTTCAAAGACACTGTCAGAAAGAAAGCGTACCAATTTTTACCTTTTCTTGTCACGGGAAGAACTGAAAAACATCCCCACAACGTTAGTGTACCTCCAATGGTACAAAAGTGTTCCTCAGAGCCCTCTTTTGTACCTTTTAAGGTATATTTACCTACAGCTAAGGGTACAATTAGCAGACCTTTGAGGGTACCATCCCATTGACAAGCAAAGTAAGAAACGGATACTCTTTCTTTCTGAAAATATAGGCATAAATGCAGAGTGTGGTCAATATGAAAACACTCCCTTCATCTTTACACGGGTGTCTTTCCGTCTTGCACATGTGTATGTGGTGGTAGGCAGAGCCATTAACCACAAAAACAGGACAGCAGGTCGGAAATAACTGCAGTAATTTTGCATTTCATGGCTTCTCCCAGTGAGACAGCTATCGGCACCATGTGTATCATCTAATACTGTTAGTCACATTGTGCTTCCATTTCAGAAAGGCCACTTCCTCATCAGACTCTATCCCCTGTCACTTGGGACCCCTTCTCATGTCACGGCGTTAGTATATGGCACAGATAATCACCGGCTGCAACCTGCCTGACATCCAAGATATCTACGGTGCCTCAAGAAGGCCAGGTCCAACCTCAGGGACCCTAGCCATCCCAACTACAAACCTTTTTCAGTCCTACTGTATCGGAGCGTGCAATCACAGACTCCACAACAGGTTCCACCCTCAGGAAGTGAGGCTACTTAATCTGCTCTGCCCATTACTATTGAGAATTTGCACATTCCATTTATTTATTGGTAAATATTTTTTTGCTATTTACTATTTTACAAATTCACTTAATTTCTCTTATATATTACTTTCATTTACTGTAGGCAGCTCTCAGGGAAACTCATTTCATTGCCTGTACCTACCGCCGTTTGCTGTACTGTTGTGCATTTCGTAAATAAATTTTGATTTAGTTTGACGTGATATTTGAGCAACGTCATTGGCTCCTGTTAAAGGGTGCTGGTCTGTGTGTAGATCATCGATACGCTGTGCGACGTCTCCTTTACCCCCAGCTGCTGCCATTTCAGCTGCAGGCAAAGCTTGAGACGTTCTTGGAAGGCGGCTGTGGTGATGGTGTAGAGGATGGGATTAAGAGCGCTGTTGATGGGCAGGATGAAAATCACTACCCACAAGATGACTGTGCCTTGCAGGGACAAGAAAAGCACAATCAGAACAACAACAACAACAACAATAATAATAATAATAATAATGGCAGGAAGAATAGCACAGAATTTCACAAGATTTGTTTCTGTTTAATTTCATGTAGTGTTTCTGAATAAGTTTAATTCATAACAGTTACTAGCATGTTTTCTGGAATCTTAGATATTTGTGAAACATAATAGTGTGCAAGAAAATGCAGAATGGATTCATATTTCAAGTTAGCAAATTTGCTTAGATAAAATATCAACTTTTATTTTTAAAATATCAATCCTAAAATTTTCTGTAGTACTTATTGTCCATATATAATATGCATCTATGTGTGAGTATTTATAAGCCATCAAAAGCACATAATTGTATTTTGTCTCAGTTCAATTTCACAATTACCTCTGATTTCCACTTGTAACAAAGAGAGAATTTTAAGAAGGAATATAGGCATCCAGCACAAGGCGTCCGTAAATACTATAAAGAAGAACCTTTTAGCTATTGCGACTTCTTCATCAAAGATCGTCTGGCGAGCAGTTTTAGATCCAGTTCTCCTTACTGAATAAAACATGCTGGTGTAGGAGAATACTATAATAATGAAAGCAACAAGATTCAGGCCTGAAAGACAAAAAATAATTCAATTACACTTTCATTATATATTCATCTTTAAGTGCAGAGTAACGATTCGATATTTTTGACCTGATGTGCACCGAACAGCCAAAACATTAAAACCACCTGTCTAATATTGAGTAGGTCTCCCTGGTGGCACCAAAACAGCTCTGTCCCACTACAGCATGGACTCCACAAGACGTTTGAAGGTGTCTTGTGGTATCTGACAAGACGTTAGCAGCAGACCCTGTAAGTCCTATAACTTGTGAAAATGGGCCCCTATACAGTAGATGAGGCATGTTTGTCCAGCACATCCCACAGATACTTGATCAGCGCGAGCTGCGATGCACTGTGTGCACTAACACCTTTCAAAATAGCCAGCATTAACCTTTTCTGCAGTTTGTGCTATAGTAGCTCTCCTATGGGATCAGACCAGAGAGGCCAGCCTTCACTCCCCACACACATCAGTGAGTCCTGGGCACCCATAACCCCATCAGCGGTTCACCGGATGGCCTTCCCTGGACGGCATTTAGTAGGTAGTAGTAGCCACTGCCTACCAGGAAGACCCTACCAGACCTACCTTTTTGGAGATGCTCCGACTCAGTCGCCTAGCTACCACAATTTGGCCCTTGTCAAAGTCACTCAGATCCATATGCCAGCATGTTTTTCCTGCTTCCAGCACATCAGCTTCTAGGCGCGACAGTTCACTTGCCTTGTGTATAATGGCACTCTTGACGGGTGGCATTGCAACGAAATAATCAATGTTATTAACTTCACCTGTCAGTGGTTTTAATATTATGGCTGATCAGTGCAGAATGCATATTATATATTCAGTCAGTTTTGAAGTGCATGTTTGTGTTAAATTGACCTTCAGTCAAAAACATGACTTGAGGTCTGTGACAATATGAGTACAGTATGAATACTAAGTGCAATTCACCTATAAATCTAAGACATCTAAGTGGAAAAAGGAATATAGTGTTGTAACTTTCTGATTCCAACTTACCCAAGAATATTCCAGTGGAGTAAGTCCTTGCCCCTGGCTTCTCTGTCAGGTCAGAGTGGAGAGGGAAGCAGACTCCATTTTTGCCATAATAGTTACCGAACGTCTGCCTGTCCCAGAACGGGACGACGGCTATCATAAAGCCAAGGGCCCAGATGGTGATGAGGATTGAGAGAGTCTGTTTCCTCCCAGCCCGGTAGTTGTGGAAGGGGAACACGATGCAGATATACTTTTCAAGGGTCATGTACGTTAGCAGCATAACAGACACCTCCGTGGACAGCATAGCCAGGGAGCCAATGAGCTGACACTGTGTGCTCTCCATCCAGAACTGGGCGTTCCTGTTGTACTCCCCACAGTACTTAATGTCAAAGGCGCCAATGAAGAACAGATAGACTCCCATCAAGCAATCTGCACCTGATGGACAAAGTCATATGAGAAAGATCTCGCTGTTTCATTCCCTTCAGTTTTCTCACTTTTAATCCTCTTTATCCACTTTGTTTCTATTAAGTCAGATTTTTTGTTTCTATTAAGTCAGATATTATTTCTCCGATTAAACAGTTACCTTCACCAGGGTTTAGTTATACTTTATTTGCCTGTACTCCATACTGGTATAAGTCGTGAAATAAGGTGTACCTCGGGGTATGTTGACTTACAGCAGAGTGACTTGATGGACATGGTATGGTGGTGGTCGTTAGATGTGATGCAGGAACGCAGGCATATAACGAAGACATTGCCGAAACAGATGATGAACGCCACCACCCAGACGAAGACCCGCAGAATGATATTAGCCAGCAGATTTTCAAAGGAGGATATCCCGTCAGTATTGGGTTTGCAGCTTCTCACATTGGGGGAATAACCGCAGTATTCAAACTTCTTGAAGTATCTACGGAGTATTGTGGAAGGAAGGACATTCAGTGAAAGAACAGTGGAAACAAAGAACCAATCTCAAACAAAGAACTTCAAAGTTTCCATTGTCCTGCTGCTTCTCCTGGTGAAGGTCCTTATAACGAGCTTAAAGTCTTTTTAAAAATCTATAATATTGGGTGTTAAATATGACTGTAGTACTACAAATACAATCTAATCTTTCTGATATTCTGCATACTGGTATTAGGCCCAAGTACTTACATATGAGAGAGGTTTCCAAGGGACCGAAACATTCTGATGCTGATGTTTGGAATCTCTATTCCCTCCATTCCCCTTGTGAAACAAATGTAATTACAACTGTGTATTATTTTAATAAAATATATGAAATTAATTTATGTTACAAACTTTCAAACAATGCTAATTTATTCCGATTCTGTATATCCTAAACTTACAGAAGCGTATTGCTGCCATCATGAGAAAATAAAATTTGTCCAGTTTTCTCATAATGAGATACTTATCTTGTTATAAAAAGAAACATTTATGGCATCTCTGTGGTATATACATGTATTTATCATAGTATATATGTTTGAATGACCATAATTAGAACAGATTAGATTAGACTCGGATCTTGTTATAACAAGATACTTTAATCCCATTATGCGATAATTTCGCACCTCATTATAACGAGAATATCAAAGCCAAAGATATCTCATTACAATAAGCATTTTCATGTTTTGGCATTACATTTTCTCTCTTATGAGATCCAAATGTTTATTTCTTTTGGTGTCAGTGGCAGCGATATGTTACCATATCATCAAGTACCATTTTGTATATTTAAAAATAAAAAAAAAAAATGGTAACAGAATTATGTTTCCTTTGGTTTTCTTTCCTATTGAACATTTGAATCCTAATGTTAACCAAAGTAAAATTCTCTAGGTACTCTTCAGTATAAGTTAAATAAAATTTATATATATAATTCATTCTGATTTGCAGTGTTGGGCATCTCAGGTCCAGAAGCTACAAATCCAGACCAAGACTTTGTTTCTACAAACCAGCTGAACATAGAGTCACAGACCACTCAACTGGATGGTGAAATGAAATCTTGGTCTGGATTTGTAGATTCTGGACCTGACATGCCCAACACTGTTGATTTATTTGGTATCTGATTTGTTTTTTTGTTTGATTAACTGATCAAAGTTACCATCCAATCAGGTAGAGTATAAAGGAATTCATCATTTTATTTAATCTTTTTTTTTTAAAAGACGCCTTTTCATTAGGACAACACCGTGTTGAAAACCTTACGCCGTTCTATTACACTGCACGCTAAATTTGCCGAAAATTACTAAATGAAACTCTGTGGCATGAAATCTGACAGCAAACTGATGCCTCTCGGTCACTGCCATGCTTGTCAGCTTGAGCCGAAGGTAACCACCTGCTTTGCTTAGAGCTTTAGGGCATTACATCATGCCTTCAGACTCACAGTGACTGCAGGTGTACTAAGCTGTCAAACTGATCCTGGTATATGTGAGACAGGGGGTTATTTGAGATGTTCCTGAAAGGAGAAAAAGCAACACAATGAATCTAGCATAATTCAGCACATTAGTTTTGTTTCAAGCAAAGTCAAATCTTTAGGACAACAATATATATAAAGATAATTATTTCATATTCATACAGTAACCACTTTATTAGTTATATCTAACTGAGCTAGTACTTCAGAAATACCTCAAGGGTGAGTTGTGTATTCATAAACACCTTTCTGCAAACAATTTTTTTTGTACTTGTGGTATTCCTGTTAACTTTGAGTGTCCACCTCTCTCACTAAGGTGTCACTAGGGTGTGTCCGCCCACACAATTGCCACTGGATGTTTTTTTTTTTTTTGATTATTCCACCATTATCTGAGGAACCACCATGTCTGATGTCAACAAGGACCCCACATCAGGGGTCTTGGCCATTCATCATTCATATACTCAGCCACACAGTAGCTGGACCTCTTGACCTCTTGACCCTACTGTATATGTTTGTTTGCAGGGACATGAGGAACAGCGCTACATGCTAGCGTAGCACATAAACTGGCTAAGGAGTGGATATGGACTGCTGCAGGAAAGATCAGTCAATACTTATTTATTAGTATTTATTTTATTTAATGGCTTGGGGCTAGCTACATTTTTTTTCTTTACAAAATATTCTACTTTTTAAGTTACCAAATAAACAAGTCTCAACAATTTAAGTTTTAAAAGTGATTTTTTTGTTTGTTTAATTGGATATATATCATTTATTAATTCACATTTTCTTGCATAACCTCTAAGCCTCCCATTCAAAATAGTACTGCAATTAAATACCTAAAATATGTCAGTCTTACTTCAGGATGTTATACTTTCACTCTTTGCACTGTGGCCTCATTGTATTCAAGAACACCTAGAAAACACCAGTATTTTCTTTACTTTTAGTAGCATATTTTAGTAATGACTGATTCTACACCAATAATTGTGCCTCCATAGTCAATATGAAACTCAGTAGTGTAATTTCAATGCGTTAGCATTGTCCAAGCTATTTAAAAAGAAAATATAGTTTTTACTCACAATTGCTTTAGGTTCCACAGATTGTGAAACAAAGATGGGGGTAGTTCCTGAATTCTATTCATCGATAAATCCCTGAATAAAAATATATATTCTTGAAGCAAAATACATTATGTATTCAGTTAACAAATGCGACAATAAAAAATGCATTAAGTGTTACAGCTCGGAAAAAGTAAGAGAGAGGCAATGCTTTGTCCATTATCTCCATAAAGTACACTAGAATGGTATCAAAACTGTTTTCAGTTGCTTTTCCGACATTTAAACATGCATATGGTGGACAATAAAGTGGCAACACTGCTCTTATGTTTCCAAGCCGTTATCTTCAGTTTATTCAAGGCTTAACAATCCAGCTGGCCACACTGCAGATTTTGAAAAGTACATTCTATTTCCTTTGACATTTATCAGTCAAAGCAAAGATTCAGTGACCCAAAAGTACATCAGAGGAGACTTGTTTCTTCCCATCAGCGAAAGTGTAAAGCAGACATTGTTCACTTCAAAATTTCAAATGCAAATCCTCTATGGTTCCTTCCCGAAATGTCAAGTGAAGATCAAAATAACTGTATACTCACAAGTCTATGAGCTTTTGCATTGTGGAAAATGTTCCCTCTTCAATCACCTCTATGCGATTTCTACGAAGAGCTCTGAAATGGAAATAGAACAGTTAAGATTTTATTTTCCCTTCTGGTCTGTTTGCGGTAATAACCATTGTCACTTGACAGATATTCACCTATATATACAAACACTTTCATGTGTGCTGGTTGAAAATGCAGTATCTGCTTGTGTCTTTTTTTATGCCAAAAGTAAAATTCAAAGCAATAAGACAAAGATTCTCCCTTGACAGCTGCAGGGCTGCTGGTGGCATTCTGTCAGATTTGGTAGCTACACATTTTAGCAACTTAGCAGCCACAGATGTTAATGTTATTCAGTAAGTATAAACATTGCTTTATCAATGTCTCATAAATACCTGGAACACCTAAATAAAACCTGTAGAATGAGAAAAATTTGCTATGCAACAAAGCAATTTAATGTTTAGGTTTATACTGAAAGATCAATATATTCTATATTCTGTCTATTTCATGCAGCGGGAGTCTTTGTCCAAGATAGATGCTGCAGGTCAGTAAGAAAGGTTCATTATAGTTCATTATCTTCTTCCTTGGACAGTCTTCTGAAGTGGGTCATATCCAGCTATTGAGGTGAGGGCTTTATAAACTGGTCGGCAGAGATAAACATGAACGTGAAGTGAGAAAGCCTTGGGTGAAGGTGAGATGCTGGCACACAGCAAGGCTGGCTTGTGGGGTATTTTTCTATGCTCAGTTAAGTTTGACTACTTGTGTAGAGAAGATCTAAAACAAAAACAAAATCCAACAGGAACAGCATCAAGCACTCGAGCAGGAACCCAACAGGTCAGCAGGAGCCACTTACTCCGCAGCCAGGAAAGATAATGTATCTCAATTGAAGCCGTACCCCCAGTGACAAAACAGACAGCAATTATGCTAATCTGCCGTGCATATACTTGCCACCACAGCCAAACCACGGGGTCACCTGGATGAAGGTCTTTCACGGCTGACCTTGGAAATCTGCTCTTTCTTTTGAGGATTGCTTTTCCCATGATACAAATGGTCTAGAAATGTGCTTTTGGAGTTCTGATGGCCTGGCTGTTTTGGAACCAAGTCTGGGAATATTGTGAAGGCATTTGGGGGTGATTCTACAACAGTATCAATGTTATCACTATGTCTAAACTTACAAGACAGTGAGAGCTCTGCACTCTCGAAAGCTGGAACTGTGTAACGTCGATATGAGATTCCCTTCCATCTCCCTGTAAAGAAAAGATTTGAAAGCACTCACACATCATTTGGACAAAGAATACTTCACACAATCAACATTAATAATAAAATACTTTCACTCGTGAGAGGTGAAGAAAATATGTTGTCATGATAATTTTTAAAATCTCAGTATTACTCATAACCAGAAACACTATAACGGATATAACGATGTCTGTAGTTACTCACAGCCAATTCAACCTTGGCATTTCCTGGCAGAAAGAATTGTTCGGTAAGTTTTCAATTGAATTATTCAGCAATGACCTGAATCAAGAAGAAGTTCAATTAATAAACCCCATCAGGAGAAATTCTGAATTAATCTCATCTGAGAAAATATCTTCTTCTTCTTTTTTTTTTGATTTATGTACAACAAACTGACTTATGCTCAATTAATGGTGTTAAATATTTGTTGTAAAACTCCATGGCTCTAAAAATAATTTATAACATTTTGACCATTTTTGTTTGTTTAACTGCAAAACAATATCTGAAAATATAGAAATGTGAATACATTTAATAGATAAAGGATGACACATTCTTAAGGGTATTTAAACCTTCTAATGACTCCATAGAATTAAAGACTGATGTAAACTATGGACGACAGCCATTTCTAAAATGTATAAAACGTAGTCTAGCAAAGAAAAAAAAACATTCTCATTATCTACTACAGAGTCTTGCTTTGTGACAAATGTATAGCATTACCAAGATAATGCCCTAAAAATGGCTCTGAAGGTCAAATATTTATAAATGTTGAACCATCCAGCCATCCATTTTCTGAAACCACATATCCTATTCAGGACTGCAGGGGGTCCGGAGCCTTATCCCAGAGGCTGCGGGCGCAAAGCCATAAATATAATAATAATCTAAAGTGTGGAGTCATATTTTTTAATTTATAAAACGATACCAAATTAACTTAATTCATTCGTTAAAAATGAATTTTAATGTAATGTAATATTCTGCTGTTATCACAGACTCAGACAACCAAGCAAATTAACAGTATAACTGTATATGTGATGCATGAAATTGACTGGATTTTATTGGATTTCTAAACTCCACACTTTGTTGTGAGCATCTGTGTTACAGTAAACCATCTACACCTCCTTCATTTTCAGTTTCAGGTTTAAATTTAGATTTCTGCTGTATCCTGTTCACATATTCAGAATGTAATAACAGTGAGTAATAGTCCAGGATTTATGGTTATAAAATGCAATGCCCTGCGACCCAGAAGGATAAGCGGGTTGGAAAATGGATGGCTGGAGAGTGCAATGCAAGGATACGCAAAGGTAAAATCATGTGTTTCCAAAGAAATTAGGAAATGAAAGACTTGTGCACATGTGAGGTTAAACATCTAAAAGAATACAATTCTGTCCCTAAGATTTCATAGATTCATTCTTTAAAAAGAAAGATTAAATAACTTGTCATCGGACTCCTGGAGAGACATTAAAAGAACACCGCAAGTTGGCCTGTATTAATGTGCTAATATTAGCTTGTTCTTTTTATAGTTTTCTGCATGAGACAAATAATATTGCAGCATGTAGGATCCAGCACTGCTCAGAGGTCAATTATCACTTACGCTAAGAAAACTCTTACTGAAAAGGCAGGATTTTTACTAATCGCTCTACTAGAGACATGGGGGTCGTCTGTTTTTTTTCCACTCCAAATATAATTGTTGGTTATGACTGTTCTCATTTCATAAATATTTTTGATATTTATGACATTGCAGTAAGTTAATGAGGTTACATAAAGCTCAAAAGGGTTTCTATTTATGGTAAGTAATATGAATGCTGTGAAGCAAACACACACACACAGAAAAACACAGTCCTGATAATACAGGGATGCATTTAAATCTGAGGCTTATGTCAGCCTTTGCACTAGACGCTAAACACTGATGCAGATGCCTACTTACAAGAAAAACAACGACTTGAGTCCTGTGAATGACTCCTGTCTTACAGACGATATTTGATTGTCGTCCAGAATTCTAAAGTGAGACAGAATCAAAAACATGATCTGAAGGCTACAGAAAGTCAACAAAAAATACATTGGCACAGTACTGGGACCAGTGAAAGCATTATAATGGAAATAAGCAGGAAAAGTACCACATGCATATGTCAATACATTGAAAGTCCGAAGGAAAACGTTCATTTTGCTAGTTATTCCAGTGGACGAAGGCATTGTGTTGTGTTTAAATGAACCAAACTGCACAATGTAATTCAGCAATAATTCCAGCATCCTTTGTAAAGAATATATAGGAAAAGCCCTTCAAAAATGTTCAGTTTAGCAAATAGTGCAAGAAGCACCATATCCTCAAATGGATTAACATCAACATTGAACACACAAAAAAATAATATTTTGACTTACAGCCATTCAAGATTGTGAAGGTTCCGGAAGACGGCAGCCTTTAGCATAGTGATCCTGTTTTGGCTGAGGAATCTGAGCACAGTTCAGGGGAAAAAGAGAAATCTATTAAAGCTGACAATATTAACTATTAACTGTAATAGCTAAGATCTTTTTCACTGAAATTAAATAATGCTACAGGATACATTTTTTATTAGTCCTTGAGCTGATTTTTTTTTTAGACGTTATCAAGTTCCCCTGTAAAGTAATTGCTGATTTTTCCACTTACAGTTTCCTTAGATTATACAGTTCTGAGAAGGCCCGGTTCGATATTGTATGGATGCTATTATTTTGCAAGTGCCTGGAAAGAAAACAGCGTATACTCATTAAAAAAAGCAAATGTATCGAATGATAATTGAAATGCACATAAACACTATTAATAACATGGAGTTAATGTCCAAAAGAGCACTGCAAACAACATCAAATGCCAGTTAGCCCCTTTTACACATTACCAGAAGGGATAATATAACAAGGAACGGCAAACAGACTGGATGTATTTAAACAATAAACAAGTCATATGCCACATACAAGTCACTTCTTAAATTCAACATGAGTAACTTTGCACTTTACACCACTGTGTCCTTCTTCAACTGCCCTGTGTGCCTTATTGCCCCTCAGGGACAAATAAAGTTTTTTGAATTTGAATATGAATTTTAGTCTGCCCAGTCCTTTGGTTGTCCATTTAGCATCTGTATAGTGAACCACCAAGAACCCCAATGACGGGGAGCTTAAGCTGTAATATGTGTTTCCCAGCTCTTCTGAAAAAAAATATGTATTTCAACCGTCAACCAATTCTCCGTATCATTTTAATTCTGGTACTTCATTTTAGAGCATTTAGGTATAATCAATACGTAGTCTGGGTTTACTCTGTTGACGTTTTTACTTCTAACTAAAATCCTTCATTGTGGACTTTGATGTTACAGTCGAATTCTCTTTGGCCGATTTAAGCAATATCCACCACAGACACAATATCAACCCAATCTTTGTTTAGGGACAGCTGGGTGGCACACTGGCAGCGTTTTTAGACTGAGAGATGACGAGCAGTTTGGTGGGCTAACACTCTGTACCCGTGAATGGAAGGTCACCAGTTCGAACCCTGGGTTCCACAGAACAGTCACATGTCCGTGGGCCCTTGAGCAAGGCCCTTAACCCCCAGCTGCAGGAGCACTGCACATTAGCTGACCCTGTGCTGTGACACCCCCCCCCCCCCCCCCCCCCCCACTGAACCGAAGACGGGGGAGGGGCAGACAAATTATGATGGTATTGTTTTGAGTGGAGAGATAAAAATTATATTCAAAATTTTTAAT
>JAODKE010000002.1:1024320-1052187 GCA_026779605.1 Mormyrus hasselquistii
GAGCAAGGCCCTTAACCCCCCACCGCCGGGGCCCCGCCCATTAGCTGACCCTGGGCGGGGACCCCCCCCCCCCCCCCCCCAAGCTATGGAGAACAAGACGGGGGAGGCGATGACAAATTCTGTCTGTACTTGTGCAATGGCCAATAAAGAATTATACTTACAATTTATTACTCTGTAATACTATTTAACTGTGAACCTCCAGTTTAACCAACCCAAGTGACACGTCAGAAAGCCAGTGTTAAGATCTCAATGCACCATGCTATAACACTAGTGCTCAAATATGCAGTAATCCTAACAGGAATACCTACAGTACAGTAAGAATCTAGCAGCGATAGTTTGTTCAGAGAAGCATAAATTAATCAAAATAATTCATTAGCTGACCTCCTTATAGAGGTATATACAGATGTTTTAAACACTGAGACCATTTAAATGAGATCAAACACAAGTGCAGTCACATAGAACAATGTTTCTCACATCTAATGATTCTGTGTGGACTTGGTGTGACCTTGGGCTAGGGCAAACATAAGAGGACAGGGAGAGAGGAAGGCACGGTATCTGTGAGGACGGGCTGCTACGATGAACCTTTGAGGCACTTCTCACTTGGTGGGCCACTGCAGTGGGTGTGAAAGACACGCCAGAGTCAATCTGTGAGTCCAGTCTCAGCGGAGCCATCTTGACAGCTCACCTTATGGTGAGATATGACGCGTTCCCAAAGTAGCCCACAGTCACACATCCCTGTCCATGCCAGCAGCCTTACAAAAATACCTTATTTCCATACCCATATAAGGAATTTAATTTCATTTACATTATTCCTAACTGTTTTATTTAACTGATGAAAAACTGCAGTCATAAATGCTGCCATTTGTTAGTTCCATAAGCACATATATCACCCCCGCAATCGAAACTCTCAGCTCAGCTCCATTGATGAATTGTCCTATCAACAGCAATATTAAGGCTGGAAATTTTAATCAGGGCGGCAGAGTTTCGCACTTTTCTCTCACACCTCTGGGACTGGATTTGAGTCTTCACCATGATGTCTGGGACTGGGTTTGAGTCTTCACCATTCATTATATTTAACAGAAGACTACCATCACTTGTTAATCTACCACATGGTCAACCATCCAAAGATCTCTTCAATGCTTTTGAGAAGGTTGACTACTGAGGAAAAAAAAAGCTGAAAGATTGCCATTTGTTGCACCTAAAAAATACGTCAACCATGAAACTAGAAAAAAAGAGTATCAGTCAGTGTCTAATTTGAAATAGCTTTGCATTTGAAGTGGGTATATTGACTGGCAAATTCAAAATGTATCAATCATATGTGTATTTTATATATATGATATATGTGCAACACAGCAGTCAAGTCAGATCCATGGGGGGCAGAGCCTATCCTAATAGCCACGGCTGCAAGACGGGGAATAACTCAAGATGGGCCACAACCCATGGCAGGACGTGCACACTTCATACCTACAGACAATTTGGCAACTCCAATTCATCTACCATGCTTGTGGATTGTAGGGAGAAACTGGAGGACACCCCATGACAATACAGGGAGAACATGCACACTACATGCATGTGGAGCCTTGGTCTCAGAAGCGGCATGCAACAGTGTTAACCACCGTACCACCCTGGATGGGGGGCCAACTTATTGCAGGCACATTCACACACCGTTCATACCAATGGACAATTTATTAACTCCATTTCACCTTGGTATGCTTTTTGGATAGTGGGGGAAACCGGAGTACCCAGAGGAAACCCCACGATGACACAGGAAGAACATGCAAACTCGAGCACTTGTCAGTCCCAAAAGTGTAAGGTGACTGTACTATTTAGAGACTCATTAACTAATATCTTTGGACTGTGGAAGGAAACCCAGGTGGCTGGGGGAAAACGAAGTTACAGAGAGAATATGCAAACTCCACACACAATCGTGCATGTTTATTGCTCAGTTTACAGCCAGGAACAGGTCACTCCCCAGACTGCAGCCGCTCACAGGACAGGAGCAACCCATGCTCCCTCTGCAGGCCAAAAGGAATAGTGCACACACAAACCCAACATAGATTTGTAACAAGGTAAAATAGAAAATCTGAATTATATTTATTTAGCCGTTAGAGTATAAAACACACTCATTTAAGATCATGCTTTTCTCGGTTAGTCTTAACTAGACCAAAATGTTAAAATATGTTTTGGTAAAAATTGTAAATCTCATCTAAGACCTAATCACACACACAATAGACCACAACTGCTCTGCTGAGAGAAACGTGCAAATACGCAGCACGTCAGTCATTTAGAACTGAACGGTTGCAAAGGCACCACAACTATTTGCTCACTATTAATAATAATAATAATCACAACTTCATTGATCCCTGTGGGGAAATTCTTTTTTTTATACCTCCCTCAACTGCCATCTGTTGGGGCACCCAGGGAGCTGGAGGTTAAGGGTCTTGCTCAAGGAGCCGCAGACCTGCTGAGGCTGGGTTTGAACCGGCGACCTTGTGATTACAGGCACGCAGGTTTTACCACACTGAGCCACATGATGCCCATTTGAAATTTTAACCATTGGAACCCATTGGAAATTTCTCAAATAATGGATGTTAGACAAAGACCAGGCGGGGCTGAAAATGTCAGGCTGCTTGAACAGTTCAATATGCTTCTTATTTATATCCTTCTTGAAATGTCAGAAATAAAATTTATCGGCATAATAAAACTAGGACGTTGGCATCATTTATCAAAGTTCCTGCAGAATCAAGACAAAATGGGCTGGTTTTAGGCATAGAACTCCTGGGATAAAAGTGATTGCCGATAACCAGGTAACCTCTGAACCACTTGAGAAGTGGAGGGGGGGGGGTGATGAATCTTGCTGAGGCAGATTATCAGAATAGTGTTACATATTTTGTAAAAAAGGAATAGGCCAGTGCTTTGTGACCTCATAGGGACGGTGATGTAATCCCTCGTTCTCCACTGCGGAACATGGCCGATCATCCAGCGCCATCATCTCCATTGACTCAGTAGCTGTGCATTTACCTGTGCTGCTGCTGGCTTTGAACACTGATAAAGTTTCATTGTCAATGTCGGTATGTTAATGGCTATATCTCTATGCCTAAATATCATTTGCTTCATCTTCCAAAAGACATGTAAAGTGAAATATTAAAGAGAAGGCAGCACTACCGGGTAGCATGGTGGGCGGCGGTTAGCGCTGTTGCTGGACACCTCTGGGAGCAGCGTTCCAGTTTCCACCCCCACCCCCCCCCAGCTATCCAAAAACATGCTGAAAGTAACTGGAGTTGCTAAATTGTCTGTGTGAGTGTGCCCTGTGCTGGGTTGATGCTCCATCCTGGGTCGTTCCCTCCCTTGCACCCATACCCTGTGGGATAGTCTCCAGGCCCTCTGTCACCCTGAATAGGACGTGTGGGTGTGAAAATGGATGGAGAGAAACTTATTGCTTAAGAATCATGAGAGAAAATGACAATCTGGATTCTGAGTGAAAATAAAATTGCGACTATTTTGCCCAGAGTCATGCAGCCCTAATCCTCTTTTCACAAAAAAACATTGCAAATTTAAAATTGTACAAAATTTCAGAATTTTAACAAGCAGGTTTTTTTTCTCTCTCTCTCTCTCTCTCTCTCTCTCTCTCTCTCTCTCACACACACACACACACACACAGACACACACACACACTCACACACACGTAGGGTAAACATATCCTTATGGGGACCGCTTATTCATTTCAATGGGACAAATGAAATGAAAAACACTAACTATGACAACCTTAACCCCTACCCAGCCCTAACCATAACCACAAGTATCCAAACAAAATACAAGAGCTTTTGCTTTAGTTTTTTCATACAGCCACCGAGTTTTCCCTTATGGGGATCGGTTGGGGATATTTATCACGCTATGGGGACATTGTGTCCCCATAAGAATAGGTAAACCCGCTCACACACACACACACACACACACACACAGATTTGGTTTCTCTATCTTTAGGGGGACCCTACTTTCATTTCTATGCAAATGCTATTCTATGCCAGCTATGACAACCCTAACCCCTACCCAGCCCTATGTTTAGTCATAAGCAACCACACAAACATTTACGTTTTTTTATAGCATTGACAGATTTTTATACAACTGAGTTTACCCCGATATGATCAAAATAACATATGCATCACCCCCACCCCCACACACATGCATACACAGATAATGTATGAGCATTCATTTTTATCAAAACAACCATGCTACAAGATCATTGCAGATCATAGCAAACTGTTTCAGATATTTTGCAGTATATATGAAAATACAAAAAAGCATGCACTTACAGTCTTTCCAGATTTTTATATCGTATAAAGAGATCCGGTGGAAGAGATGTGATCCAATTGCTGTTCAATTCACTAAGAAAACAAAAATCACAAAACAGATGTTCACTCTGCACTTGTTTTTCCATGTCATATATGTTGAAGAGTCCACTGATATAAAAACAGATCCAAATAAATAGTCATGAAAAGTTAACACTTGACTTAAAATAAAGCTAATTATTTTTACATTTTATTCCTATATTGGGAGGCAAATTACGTTTTGCCTGTATTAACATGTCTGTGTATACCCATTAATTTGTTTATCTTCGGTTAGAGTTAAATTATTTATGGAAATACTAGAAAAACTGAGGGGTAAAATAATTTCCTTACTCATCCGGGACTTAATTCTGGCTTTTTCACTAGGGAAATTCTGCTTATGCATGTTGGCAGGTTACAAATAAATAAATTAATTAAATGAATAGATAAATCATAATTGAAATCTATCTTTTATTTATGGGGCCATATCCAGGAAAACATTAGCTCACTCATCAGAGTAAAGTGCAGTGGGAGATGCAAACTATAAATTGTTGCAGCTTCTAATCTCTTATCCCTCCACAAAGAAGACATTGCAGTTTTCCGATTGCAATGAATTGAATTGAATGTGACTGTAGGGACATTATAATGGTTTAGTTGTTTCTTTTCCCATGTCACCCCACACTCCCATTATTAACAGTTAATTACATAGAGCTTAATAGGGTTAACTGAGGTTATCATACAGTATCTAACCTTGTAGCTGCCGCTCAGCTTCTGCAGATTTGTTTCCTATTTTAGTGCCTCGCAGATTGCTTTGGATATCCAGGTTACATTTACATTTACAATATAATTACACATTTAGCAGATAGTTATGTCCAAAGTGACGTACAAGTGAGGCGAATAGCATATTGCCAACATCCATGTCGCGAAGGAGCAGACTAGGCATACTGTAAGTGCAGCTAGACTGAGCTTCCGGTGAATTCCCAGGTACAAGAGTGAGCAGTAACAACAACAACACCACACAGCTACTTCCGATATCTGCCGGTGCACATAAGGGAGCTGGACCTAGCCAATCTTAACTTGAAGTGCTGGGCCGTACTATCCTGCATTTTGCCTCCAGCTGTGGTATAGTGGCATGTTGTGTGGATATTACAAGGGTGCAAAACTACATGCAAGTTTTTGCAATAGATGTAGATGCTCTGCTGGCTGCTGCTGCGTCATCAGCTTTTAATCACATAATTAACACTGTAGATAAAATAATCTTTATATATTTGTGCGACTTTATTGCATTTTGCATATATTATTATATTAAATGTTTATGCATTTGGAAAAAGCTAACCCGCGATTGGATGCAGACCATGCCTATGAATGAATTACCTCATTTACAGCTATTAAGGTATACCACTATGAGGTAAAGGTTTCACACAAATGTTTCACAAGGTATTTAATAATAATTATAAATAATAATTAAAATTTTTAGTAACTGAAGTAGTGGAATATTTTTGCAATAGCTCTGCTATATATACACACACACACACACACACACACACAGACAGTCCATGTATTCATATCGTTGTGGGGACTCTCCATTCATTTCTATGGGCATAACCATAATCTTGTCACCTGTAACCCCTATGCAGCCCTAACCTTTTGGCTGTTTTGATTTGCATTCACAGATTCTTATTACACTGAGGCTATCCATATGGTGACCTGAAATATTTCCCCAAAAGTAAGTTTCAGGTTTTACCATACTCTGGGGACATTTCTGTCCCCAAATGAGATCTATGCGACCCCCCCCCCACACACACACACACATGCACACACATATATATATATATATATAGTGTGTGTATGCTTGTGAGAGAGAGAGAGAGAGAGAGAGAGAGAGAGAGCAACTGCCCACATAATACCTAATTTAGTAAGGAGAGGAACAGAAATGCCTTGTGAAAGCTAGGACTTGTCTGTTTTTTCTGAATTTGGTCAAGGGTAAATATTTTAGAGTAGCTTTAAAATCTTAGGTATATCACCTTCAGATAATTTCTGAAAGTGTTGCAATTCCAGAATCATATTAAAGGCTGATTTATGACGTTAAAAAGGCATCCCACCCACAATATGATGCTTTTGATAAGGTTACTTCACTTCAAATTTTGTAAGTGGCTCTGCGTGGCCAGTATCGAGAAACGTTTGTCAAGTGTTTATGTTCATGAACCAGCTCGAAAGCCCTGTCTGTGCTTCTTCAGAAGCCTTGTTTCTTTTAGCTTGAACAAGCACTCACTTTATTAATCTTTTTTTCTAGACAATTTTTATTGTCCTGGGTGGTTAAGGGAGGCATGACCCAGCCATGGAACAAAGTCTGCTCTACCGTCTTGCAAGATGGCACTTGTTACATAAGCAACTGATGTATATAACAGTTTGGCCCTCAAGCAATGTCTGTGCTTTGATCTGACTGCCTTTAGATCATTGACTAATGACTGTCAAACTTAGTGTAGCAGTACTGGCAGACCCTTGACTGATTTTCCCCTTTTTTATATCTCTATTATTCACCAGAGGCGTAGCCTTATGGGAAATATGCTCTTAAGATAAAACACAGCAGGGGGAATTGGTTTTCCCATTTGAAAATATATTAGCTTACAGGCCTTAGAACAAAGATTTTCCAAGAACACTGAAACCTTTATTTCAGTACAAATTAACACCATGCACATTTACTCAAATGCTCTTCAAATTCAGCTATGTGAATTCTAAAGACAAATCAGTGTCTAAAATAGATATTATATGAAAAATAATAAGTGTTTTCCAAGATACTTACAATGCAGTGATATTGGAAGATACTGCAGGTACATGCTGAAGATCTCTGCTGTTACAATTCACTTTCCTGGCTTCACACTCACAGCCTTCTGGAAAAACATCCAGCACTACACCAAGATGTTAAGGACATTTAGCAGCAAGTCAGTGTTACTGCTCAGGCAATATTAAGGGGACAGAATGTGACCTTATGTTATTTCTTATAATATGCAAATTACAAAAATATTATTGATTATACCAAATATGATGACAGGGGTGCAGCTACAGATTCTGAGCCCTATGAAAGCATATCATATTTGGCCCTGAATCCACACCAATAATTATTTTATAAAAATTTTAGAGCCCCAGTCACTCAGGGGCCCCGGGAATCATCTTAACTCCCCCCCACCTTTACGGCGCCCCTGCATGATGATTTTATAAGATGGGGAACTTATCACCATTTGACAGTGGAAACCACTGGAGTGGATACAAGCATGTTTGTCAAGAAAATGAGCTTCTTGGCTCACTGTTACCTTTGCCCGCTTTTAGAAAATAATCACATTTCACAATTTCATGCCAGCAACACCAACTTACTGACATTCTGGGTTCTTCAGTCCGTCTACTAAAGGCAACAGGGCACATTGCTTTGCTGGCCTTCACAGGAGGCCACCGGAAACTTCACCATAATGACTGTAAGAGGAGGGGATTTTACTCACAACATTCCTTTGACTCCTGTATGTTTTTCTTTAAAAATGCATCAAAGAGATGAGGCCATCCACTATTGTCCACTAGTAAAAGAAGACAAACCAAAGAGAAAAAGTGATGGATTCAACTTCAAGGCACTTCATTGTCATCAAATCTCATTTCAAAAAGTTCTTTTTTTATTCGACGCTAAAGGCTGGGAATATGGAATGCTGCTAATTCATTAGCATGTGTTTCATATTTGTCGAGGAGAGTGGGGTCAGACAGTTAGAACACGGGGTTTGTTCAAATTTGCAGACAAAAAGTGACTCATTTCATGAGGTGCTGCCATCTAGAGGTGGACAGCAAGAATATCCATCCAGCGCATGGACTGAAATTTGGCTGAAGGAGTTGGGTTTGTATATTCTCTGACAAGTGGAGTGCATTTTTCTCTGTAACTGTTGTTCTATGATGACATGTCAATAGATTAAACTCACTCAAGCGATCTAAATCTATTAGCACTAATTCTAGTGCTAAGTTACAAAATCAGGCTAAATAGGTCACCAGTAGCATTATTTCATGAAGTGGAGGAGAGGGAACCCCCTTGGTAAAATATGGTGAAGGGGTGTTTTGCATGATCATCTGTTATTATTAGGGACACTTGGTTAAATTTGCTGAGGGGGGAGGGTTGTAGGGTACTCCTGATAAATGTTCCAGTGGGTCCCCTGCCATTATGCCCGCCCCCACCCCTCACCTCTACTGCTACTGGGCTAGTTTAAACATTGAGGGGGTTAACTGGAACTATGAATGTCATAGTTAGGTCCCTAAACTGATTTTTTTTTTCCACACAAGTTGATCGTAGATTGAAGTAGAGCTCTGCCAAGTTTGAGTGATTCATGCCTGAATATGGCTGATTATACCGGAATAAGTGGTTCTGAGGCTGGATGTCATGACCAGGATGGGTGGAGACATGTGATACGTAAGAAGCTTCTGAAACTGAACGGTTTACTGCTATTCCAAACATGGCTGATAATGATGGATGTTTTGTGTTTGTGCAGTTCCTTGGGGAAAAGACCCCACATTACTACACTGGTAAGAGTATCTGCCTCACCAACAATGGTGAAGTTGAAACCAAGTTCTTCACATTGCAGTCAAAAGGAGTGCCCAGTATTTTCCTTTCCAGATGTTGATGACATTTTTGTTCATGGAGAACAGGACTGGGTATTCAGGCTACCAACACCAACTGTACTGGGGGCATCAAGTGTTGTACCCAAAAGCTGATGTTTCCTCCTGATTTGTCTGCTTACAATCCAAAGTAGTAATGTTTGGAATAAATACGGTGTTGGGTGGTGATGATGTATGCTACATAAAAATGAATTTATAATGAGTTTTCAATACTTTCTTCAGCCATGACCCAAATTATGGAAACAGCTGTTCCAATTTACCCTATACCATGTTTCAGCTTGCCACAGTGGTGGGTATACAATACATGGAACACCTGAAATAAACGTGTTTGAGGAGGATCACATGCAGCAGAATCACACAATCTAGGAACATCATATGCAACATTTGTAACTATTGTTAGAATTATTGCAGTGGTACAGATAGTTTTATTCAAATATAGATCACATTCATGAATCATAATTTACCTTAATATAATATGGAGAAATTAGTTAAAATGTTCCAACCAACCCCAATCTCCTCTAATCTCATTTAAGTAATTCTAGAGCAACTTTGTCGTTAATTCGCTTAGCGTCATGCTCCGACTGTGCTCACCGCAGTTCTCCTCGTCTGCGCCGTTTTCGCAGTCCTTCACGCCGTTGCAGTGCCGCAGCTGGGGCAGGCACACCGACAGGTTTCCGCACGGGAACTGGCCGAGGGGACAACCCCTGGTGGCGGCATAGAGCTCTGCAGCAGTCAGGTCTAGGAAAAGACACTTAAAGCGTTTTTAATCATCTCTTTTTATAAGCGAAAACGACACTCTCTGCCAGCTTGTTAGCACCATTTTCAAAACTACTGTGGCACCTCAGTGCTCTTCGCTCAAATGAAAACATGCTTAGTAAAGAACTACAGTAACAAATATGCATAGAGGAAGGACAGAGTTAGGTAGATTCAGGTAATAAGTTCCAAGACTGTGAATAAATTTACCTTTTTATACAATAGCAAAAAGTTCTAAAAGTTGTGTTTCAATAAAGTTATGGTTCAGCCACCAAGGTTTTGATTAACACTAGTAACAATTCCATACAATAATTTCACACTGACCTATTTTTACATTTCATGCCAGCACTCTTACAGGGGGCGGGGTAGCTGTGTGCATTATTTTTCCAGATATCAAAACACACACTTTAACTGCATAAACAAGTAAATAGCTGCAGCTAGTAATTAATATGCTGAACAGCTTATAACTTTAGAGGAAATTTAAACCAGCGGTATTACTGCTATACAATAAAGTGATTTGGAGCAAGAACCTAATGCAGCCTGCATGCTTGGCTTGGTGCAATGTCTTATTCCACTTTGTTAAATTCACTTCCATGTCCATGCTCAAGTATTGGATTCATGGCTTACGCATTTATTTATTTGTTTATCTATCTTTATTTATTTGCTTGCTTGGTTATGCATACTTATTATTATTATTATTATTATTATTATTGTTATTATTATTATTATTATTATTGAGGACAAAATACTGAAGGGAACCTAAATCCAATTAATGGTAAAGTTAATTAGAAAATCAGAAATACTCAGTTATACATTTATAAACTTATAAACTAAAGTTATAAACTCAGTTACATATTCATCATAACAAAATCTTGAAATATTTTAAAAAACTGAATTCATTCATAATCTTCAGAATTCATTATCTGTGTTGAATGTTTATACGTTACATATTTCTAATCTGTTTTTGAGAAATGCAATGATTTTAATACAGACTAATGCTGCAATGACATTTTGGCAATTTTAATTCAGTTTTTTGAGCGAGTGAGATGAAGTTTTATTTTGAGTTGCTTCATCTTCCCTTTGTGAAAATGCTGACACCGTATTCTGGCTGTGGTTTGATTAAACGCTTGTCATCTTTGGGTACAGCGAACAGCGCGTCCTTCATCATGGGTGGCAGAAAATTTCTTGGGTGAAAAATGTAGCGTACTGTAGATCAACCTGTTGAAATGCAGCTGCGTATTTATAAGGAAAAGAGACAAAACCTGTGAGAGAGAATTTTGTCCAGAGTCTAGCTCATTGGTGCTTCATATTAAGGATGAAATCCCAGAAAATAAAATATCTAAAATGTTCCACCATTAGCCCTACAAACAGTTGTTGTCATGTTTGTGTAAGGGATGAGTACATGACTTAGGGCTCAATTCCATGCTCTCACTAGGAACCACCTGTATCTTTTCCCCTAATAAGCTATTTACTTATTTTTATGTATTAAAGGACAGGTTCTCAGTAAAAAATACCCAGATGTTTTGACTCTAGGCAGTGCTCTTTAAGGCTGTGAGTAGAATTTAGCACATTCATTATCAACTGCATTCTGCACGGAACTCATAATAAGACATGCAAATACGATTTAGCTGCGTTTCAAGCACATATAAATCACATGTCACGCTTGACCCAATTATCCATAATAAACTCAAATGTCTGTTGAGTTCTGCATACATACAACTCCAGTCATAGTATCCTGGCTTAAAAACCTAAAATTTATTGTGTTCACCATTTGAAATCCCTGTGATGCATTTCATATTTGTTCATGAGATGGTCCTTTTATTTTCCCCTCTAACAAAATGAACCATCTCATTTCAAGCTCTGGAAATGTGACATCTGCCAACACTTAGTCAGCACTTCATTAGGTGCAGCTGCTCGTAAACACACACTACCTGCTCCTCTAAACATCGAATCATGTGGCTGCAACTGAATATATACAGCAGATAGAGAGGCTCAAGAGGTTCACTGTGATCTCATTGGTTTTAAACATGGTTTGATTGTTGAAGCAAGGCATGAAGTTTCCAAATTTTCAGAAACAGCCAATGCCCTGGAATTTTGACAACTAGAGTTTACAGGGAGAGGCCAAACTGATAAGAAGACCACAGGGGCAAAAATGACAGCTCAGTACATCAGTGGTGTGCACAAAGGCGTCATCAACTCTTGAAGTGGTTCTGAGATGAAATGAGATGGTCTTTCCTGGTACTACTACCAGTGCATAATAAATGTATCTAAATGTCTTCATTTTGCAAGAGCAGTTTCTAAGCAGCCTTTGACCAGGTAACTTGGGAGTCTCAGCCATACCTCTCTGGCAAGTCCATAATATTTCCTTTCCAGATGTTGTCAACATCAGGAAAGGAAAATACTGGGCAATCCTGAGATTTTTTCCAGGTAACCTTAGAACATGGCCACAGGAGTCTTTGAGTCCACTGACCGCACCATTATTTTGTGCTTAGGTTGTTCACTGTTGTGGCACTTCAGTCTAGATTTACCTTTAGCGGAACTTTTCAATAACAGAGCTACTCCCCACCATTGAACGCAGCATCATTGTGCAGCTTGGATCATCAACATTATCAGCAAGGAACCTAGAGGTAATGATAGATGACCAGCTATCCTTTGCTGACGTCACTGGCACCATCTCTCTGTCTTGCAGATTTAAGAAAGATCAGACCTTACTTATGAAGTCCAAAGTATAGTACACACAGATTATATTAATCTCTAACTTCTGCTTCTCTTTACTGACATGGCTATGGTGCAGACCATTCAAAATTCAACAGCAGGTCTGCATTTCAGGCTCTGAAAGTTGGCTCCCTATAGATGCCAGTGCCAAGTTCATGTCCTTAGTTCTGGCTTTCAGAACGTCTAACTGAACAGCACCCATCTCCTTAAAGTCCTTCATGAAGACCTACACCCCATCTTGCCCTCTTCTGTGAGCAAGCCAGCACTTACTGGGGATCTCATCATTATGTAAAAAGTGCAAGAAATACCTAAAAACATTTTTTAACTCATCTGACCACTGACTTACTCTATCTTTATCTCAAAGCCTTACTTATAGCCTTATATTTTTGCACTTCTCTAGTAGGATCGTTGTGCCTATGTTTCTCTTTTGATGTCATATGTTCTATAGCTCTTGCTCTAACAAGCTGCACTTGTTATTGAGCACGCTAAGCTCAGCTTGCCATGATTTATACCTAATTTGGCTCAGTGACAGTCGTATGCTTCTGATGTACTGTGTCTGCCTTGTACGTCACGTTATTGATTTCGTTCATGAGAACATAAGACATTTATAAATGAGAGGAGGCCCTTCAGTCTCCTGATAAAATGCCCAGTTTTTATTTCTTGTGATATGTACAGTGTTCAAAGAAATTCATGGGACACTTGCTTAATTCCATAAACATGTTGCAAATTTATTGATTTCGTAATAAAGTCCAATGACATGCAATGTTTACCATATCTGAACATATCTTCTGCAAAGATATTTTCTTTATACGTGTCATGATTTTTTTGACTTACTTTTCTGTTATGTTCTTGATATTTTACTGTTAATTTCAATTGTAGCCACTGACTCCCAAAGAGATACCAAATAACAAACTTGGTATTTTATGTTATTGCGAAGGAGTTACTACAGTAATTAAAAAGCACCAAAAGAGATTGCTTATCAATGAACTTATCAAATCAGGACAGCTCTTTTAGAACTATAATTTGGGTTTCAATTTGTTACTAATTGAAATAAATGTTTTACTTAGCATTACTTTACTGTTCTAATGTGATGTATATTTTTGTAAATAAATGAAGTAATGGTTTTTTGTTATAATAACCAAAAGGGTCTTGCTCCAATTCAATAATTTGAAGTGTCCCAAGACTTTCTGTGAACACTGCAAACTTCTGTCAGCATTAGTTGGGTATCTGCTTGATGTCTCCATCTGCTCAAAGACAGATAGCTCTCATCCCTGCCGGTGCCTTACAACAGAAGTCCAATGAATCACCATTATAATGAGCGACACAACACCATAAACATCGAAAGACACTCACAGCACGAAGAATCTGTAACCACATCCAGCTGATTTCTGGAGAATGTGCTATTACTTGACCACACTGTCCAGCAAGTTCTAGATGCCAAGCATGGCGATCTCTCATGTAAACCACTGCAAATTCTTCATTAATGGACGGTTTGTTCTGTTGAACCCCATCCCCTTGACTCCAGCATGCTGCTATTTTGCAAGACATGTGTGCATGACAAAGTACTTTCCTGAATACACAAGACACAAATTACCCTTCACCTGTGGCCGATTGCTGTGAATATGTAATTATTCCACAATAATGGCAGGTAGTCCAATAAGTTCACTGTACAAGGCAACAGTCCAACAATGAGTAATACAAAAATAACACAGTAATAACTTTTGAAAGTGGTCTAAATTAAAGTTATGCGTAACTCAAATGCCCTTTGGAACACTGCAAATACCACCAATATATTAAATATAAATGCAAATATAATCAGAAATATCACATTCTCATAAATCTAATAAATAAGTGTATTATTATTACTAGTATAATATATACTTATATGTGCACATATAGTGAAATCCATTTCCGGTGACAGCTGTATTTTTCTCCATGTTGCGTTCGATCATGATGCTGTCAGGTCACATGACTGATGGAAGCAGTTCTCAATGATGGCGCCGTTTCTGCCACCACTCGTGTGACCTCATAGCCTCAAGACAATGTTTTCAGGACTTTGGCTGTATTATAAATGACACACAATGTTCCTTGTAAAGACAATCTCTTCATATGCCATAAGAGAAATCTTTGATATTCCACAGCTCTTGGCTTCCATTAAGAATCGGTATTGTTTCTAGTGCTAAATATAGTAAATGTACTTTACCACATGAATCATATTAACTAGTAGTTTGTTTAAACAGCTTATTTAAACAAATTTTACTATGATGTGAAGATATATTTCATAATTATTTGCAGAACTGTTTCTACAGTATATTTGTAATTCATATTACTCATATTTCTTTTTGCATCAGATTAACTCTTAGAGCTCATAATTTTTAAAGAAGAATTATAAATTAGTTGGCAGAACTTTCCAAGCCTTTGGGTATCTGAGAATATCAGGAGAAATTTTGGATAAAGAGGCAGCCGATTATTTCAGTCGAAGACTATGCAGAGAATGGTTATAACTAAATAAACATGAACCTATTAAATACCTAAATAATATGCATGTGGAACACAGCTTAGGTAAGAGTACCGACATAATTAGCTATGTGAGTACTGCAGCTAGCTCCACGCAATAATTTGCCGTTTATATTCTGCAAGAAATGACTGTGGCTCGTTAAAAAAAATGAATGACTATGCACCAAACAGTTTGTTTAGCACTTTAACATTGTAATTAGTCTTTTTTTATTATAAACATTCACCGTAAAAGAACACTTTCTCTTTAGACATAGATCTGTTAATATATATTTATCATTCTTTGGCATGACACTCAGCATGTTTTCCTTCTTTTTTGCAGCTCCTTTTCCAGACAGAATTTAGCTGCAGTCTTAGTCCTGATTTTTTCTTTTTCCGGAACGTGCTTTCTCAGTCAGAACATGAAGATGACCACTGTGACTTACAGAATACCAATGGGCTTATAGTCTAATTTAAAAACCTTGATGGCTTGCATTGTCTGAAATTCTGTCAGGTTTTGCCAAGACACATACTCCTATGAAATTCACAAGTATAATAAATGAAAGCATATACATATAGACAATAGTCCTATAGATTTTCATTAGAAAATGTATGAGTGTTTATCTTGTAATCGTGTAATTGTTGCCCAACAGCATAGCTTGCACATACTATTTACTATGCACTCTGTAATATAATTTTTCAACTGCAAATTTATGAAATTCTAAAGAGCATATTTACTGTACGCAATAAAACTAATTTATTTCCAGTCACTCTCCAAATGGATACAGAAACACAGTCTGAAATTCATCGGTGGGATTATTAGCACTCAAAAGTTCTGAATGGTCCATTCACTAAACAATTCTGTAAGTTGCTCATATGCATTATTTATGGTGTTATCATGAACTGTATAGCTCTTACTTTCACTGAAACACCATCTCCATAGGCCTTATAATAACACCTCAAAAAGTAAGATAAAACATCAATGTCTGACAGAAAATGGAGAGAAGAAATTGTCTGTGGAAATAGGCATGTAGAAATTGTACATTTTAATACCTAATATACATTATGTTAGCCTTAGACTCTGCTGGAAAGAGGCTCTCATTTGAACTGAATTGCAGTCTTTAAGGTGAGCTTGAGATAGTGCTAAAATCGGCTGACACGATGCTAAATTATTTGGATTTTTTAAAACTTTAAAACCAAGTTTGCTCAACTTAAAAACATCCCTTCCAAATATTTATTAGAAACTTGACAAATGATACATTCCAATGAGATAGCGTATTCTGTGACTTCTTAAACAGTCATAAATTATGCTGGTCATCTTTTCATCTTGTGAAAACCAGCAACCTCATTACACTTGCCTGTTGTCTGTTAATCTCCCAGCTAAAATCTATCTTAGCAGTTACTTGAAAGAAGACGACAAAAACAAACAAGGCGGCAATACTAAATATGTGCAAGACAAAGCTCAGGGTTATTTTTAAGAAAACTAAGTTTAAAAGCAGTTCTACAGGTAGGCAAAATGGGTTTTATATTTTTTTTCCAGATATTTTCCCATAACACTGGACACATTAAAGTTAAATTATAATGCAGACATTCAATGCATCAATCATTTATGCTGTCTATTTGAGAGTCCTCCTACAAAAAAAGTAAAATGTTTTGCTATATACAAGTCGGTAATAAAGATTATTGTACATGCAATAAACATATTTGTAATTGCTGAAATAACACTGAACCTATTAAGTTGTATGTGATAATGGTGAAAGTTTGTTTTAGAGCAGGAAACTAACAGTTTTGGGATACTGTGGTTCATCTAGTCCATTGTCATCATTAACGAGCCAGGAATTCTGCTCTATACTAAAGATTCCTTCAAAAAAATGTCATAGATCTGCAGTTAGACAATGATCTGAAACAGACACAAAAGGTCAACATTAGAACGGTTGACTAACAAGAAGATGTAAGATATACACAGGCCGGTGGACGACGGAAAACTAAACCTTATTGGGATATTTTATAAGACAAGAAATGAACAGTTTATATTCCAAAACCACACAGCACAGAGCTGTGAGACTGATAAAAAATAACACAGGAACCTTCGGTTACAGTCCGTACTGAAGGTACTATAACTACTTACTGGGAGCGAGAGATGATATCTTTCCACACTAAATCCTGTAACGTATTTTGTGATTATGCTGAACACTACTCAAGACACCATGTTGTTCTGGGACTTGAGAGATTTTCTTGGGTTATTACTTCATTTATTTTTGACAGAGATTCCTGCAAAAACTTTGTTTTGCACCACAGGCAGAGGGATCTGGTCCCTTATTATTATCTGGGTGAAGAATTTAGATGTACATGATGTTTCTTGTAGTACAAACTGCAAGTCGGCTGTGGATTCTGCTGCGTTTGGGCTAAAAAGAAGTTCAATTTACATTAATATGACCGACTCCATTCATAGTAATTTCAGATGCATATTATGACAAAGCAAAAAGGTGACTAAGAGTTTTTCGTAGCTGAAATGTAGTAAAGTAAATTCAACAGATTTCACACAAAAATGTTCACATACTTCTGAGTAATGTAATTTTCACAACATCAAGTCATTAGAAGCCACCATGCACAAGCATTATTGGAAAGTGCATTCTGGATGATTGTGAACTTGGGGGAACTGGGAGGTAAACAAAAATTGTTTACCTTTTACTCATAAAGAAGATATTTTTGCTTCACTTTAAAGAGCTATAAAGGACAATTTTATCTTGTTAGGTACTGGTCTTGCTTGTTGTCCTTTTGATCCTTGCTTCATCTCTGGCCTGTTCCATGTTATTGCTGTGCCGTGTGTCCTGTCCTGTCCAGTCTGGTGTCTGTCCCATGTACCGTGTCAGTCCTGCCATGTTCCGTCCGTTCCGGTGTCCCATATGAAATGGAACTGTGTATCTGCCTTTGCGTTCTGTCCCCTTAGTCACCTCCCCTGTTCATCCTTCATGCCCGGAGGACACGCTTTGGGTGGGGGGGATACTGTCACATCCTGCCCGGCATGTCTGCCTGACCCTCTTGTCTCCTCCCTAACATGGCCCTGATGAGCCTCACCTGTTGTTTTTTTACCCTTAGTTAGTCTTTGTATTTAAGTACCTGTTTGTCTCATCATCCCCAGTCTGATCATTGACGTCTCTCCTCCTGTCTGTTCGTGTCCTTCCCCATAGTAGTCTTCTTGTTTAGACCCCTTATGATCTTGCTTGTTTCCCTGCTCCCGTTCAGTTCAATAAAACACCTTTATTCACCAAATGTCAGCCATTGAGTCCCTCATCTCTCACACCATGACAGAGAACATTCTGTAAAGATTTCTACAATATAAATCCCTCTCAACTTAATTTTCCAACTCACAGAAGGAGCTTAAAACAAGTCTAGAAACAAGTGTCCTGCATAAAGAGAGCACCAGATTTTTGGCTTGATTCAATTCAGTGATTTTGGACCACAGTGAAAAAACCTACTGTAAAGCTTAAGAATGACTAAGTCTTGACAGTTCAGAGCAATTATAGCCATGCTGTGATATGCTGGAGCACCAAGTGTTTAAAAGACAACTAATAGGGAAACCTATGATTAGTCTAAAGTTATGACTCACAGATAATAATAAACTATTTATATTGAATATGAAGCACTTGCTTGTGTTGTTGTAATATTAAGAGGGTATATGTGTATCGTGGCCTATTCAAAGTAACATTTGAATTGGTAGATGTCAATTTAGTTTAGACATTTAAATTTTAATATTAATCTGCAGGGATCTAAATTAAGTACCCTAAAAGATAATAATAATTTCATACATCATAACATGACAAATGACAAGGCTTCATTGGAGAGCAGTTTATGAATTTTTGATGCAGAAAACAAAGGGAGATGCTGCTGTGCTACAGGGGACAGTAGTTCTCAATTACTGTATGACAAGGACAGATAAAAAATCCACTCCCCCATGAGGAATATGACATTTTGGTGGCTATATACGGAAGACTCCAGGTAAGATAAGTAACAGGCTGAGATGCTGGCCAAAATTCAGAACGACAGATGTTTCTCTGACAGCTGTAACTGCAGCTGTAGAAATGCATATTGCGGGAATGATAAATACGGCCGATGATGAATCTTATGTGGGTGGACAGCGTGTGATAATTAGCTGATTGCTTGAGATGCAGGAGAAACCAGAAAAAGAAGAAAATGGTTGATAGGTGGATTTCATTCCATCATTAGGAAGCCGTGTGATCAGCTATGAACACCCCAGCTTCGCTCGCTAGCGCTTTCAAGATTCTAATAAAAAATCAGTGTTACAAGGATTTTAAAGAATTTTACATTTAAACTTTAGAAGAGGTTGGTTTCAGTAGCTAAAAATATCTCACCATCTGTGTCTGTGTGTGTGTGAGTGTGTCTGTGTGTGACTGTGTGTGTGTGTGTGTGTGTGAGTGTGTGTGTGTGTGTGGGGGGGGGGTTAAAAAGGAGACTCATTCTGAAAAGGCTTTAGGCCATGAACTCCTCAACTTCACTACAAGTACTAACCATCGCAACTGTCCTCTTTAGCTATTTTTCCATCAGTATCTATTAAGACAATAGCTAATGGACGGCAAGAAAATGCTCCCAAGACTTTAAAAATATAATTTTAAAATATGATTAATCTTTGGGTTCAAAACAATACATGTAAATTCAAAAGATTAAAAGTTGCATAATTCCATTACAAATTCATAAGATTTTTAACATCGACCCAGAGGTGTCATCGCGGGTGAGTACTGTTTCATGTTAATGTATAACAGCTACCTGTGGACTGCATTTATTTGTTTAGTAATAATCTCAGATGGTCAAATGCGGAGGAAAGATGGCAGGGACCCTACCTGTATAGTGTATTTTACTGTAAAAACAAAATGACATATCATACTATAGATGTTCTAAATAATCGGTTTAATGTTTATGTGGCTGTCAGAAAAACTAAGCAGTTGTTAGCAAAGCCCAAGATGGAATGAAATGCCACAGAATTGATATCGGTGTCTGTGACTGAAGACAGAAAATGGACAGTGGTGCAGGGCTAGAAAACACATCAAGAAGCACTGCTCAATGTTCTATTTGGACAATGTATGTAATTACTCAAAGTGAGCCGTACTGTTCAGTGTTCTCTATGGACAATGCATGTAATTACTTACATGAAATGACACATTACCACAACAACAATCAAGGCAGAAAACCTCGGAGCAACATTTTCTAATTGGGAGTTATCTGGCAGGTCAAAGATTAGTTTTAGATTTGCCTAGAAAATGTGTCAGTTATGAGGCTACGCGAGATTCCTGTGTTACATGTAGTATGATTTTGTAATTCGTCTACTGACTATAATTCAACAGCAGTACAGTCAGTATGTTAGCTAGAGGTTCACACTAACCCTGCACGATGTCTCCAACTAAATGATGTAACAAATGCCACAAATGGCTACTGTTTTGATTACTTTTAAACATATGGTTATACTTACAGTCCTTTGGTTATATAGAATTCAATTAATATGAGCCAAACCGTCATAACAAAGAGAACACAGGTATTTGCGGAGGAAAAAAATGCGGCCTTCAAATTCCCCCATAATTTTGCCCGTGTTTCCATTATTTTCATTCCGTATCTTCAACAGTACAAACAATAACTGAAAGGTAACAAAAAACAAACAGCGGTTACAAGGAGGATAGTCTGTTTACTGTTACTCATTTGCAATTTATGGTTATCCAAGGCAGCTGAGGGCAGAGCAGCAAATAAAAAAAAAATTCACTACCTTTGTTATTCTCATCATTAAATTCTCCAACAGAACTACACAATCCCCAGGTCTAAACAGTAAGTGTTTCCGTAGTCTTGTTTTCTCTAGTTGACAAGGAATGTGATATGTATCTATGCTGCTTTATCAGTGTCACTTTTAGAGGCACTGATTATACTGGTAGCAAGGTGTACTTTGGAAAATGTTCATTAATCTGCATACGTTCTGTGAATAAAATGTACGGTTAATTAAACTGAAAATGCACTGTTTCAAGGAAAGTTCAACTTTGATGTTGTACTAAGCAGCTATAACGGTATCAGGATTTGAATTGGAAATGAGATTATTGGAATAACATTAAGATTATTTTTTAACTCAAGCCAAAGAATTATGAGCATCAACCTGAAATAAAAATTTGAATTAAACTATATTTCAGTAAGGGCATTACTTCTAGTTCATGTTGTAAAAAATCCACAGCAAAGGAAAATGTGAAATTGAATAAATACCTTGTTTACGTGGGTACTACTTGTCATGTCTGTCTCTCATTACATATTAAACTGATTAATGTTAATTACAGCTAATTGCAGAAATTGTGACTAAGCATATTTAAACGATACGCATGTAGGTCTACGTTTTATAAATGCCGTATTATAAGGGCTGCTTTTTCAGGAATTATTACTGAAACAATATAACAAAATGCATTAACAGCAAAAACATTTTCTCAAGCCACTGAATACTTGTACATTCATCTTTTGCCAATGGTCTTGACACATTTCTAATACGTAACCAATAACTGCAGCACACTGTATATTTAAAGTTTCAAGACTTGATTTTTGGCTTTATTAAAACCAAAATGAGCTTTAAAATTCAGGTTTTAAATTTTACGTCGGTTGTCAGAATTCAAATTGTGTACTAGTATTATTTTAACAATCAATAACAAATGATTACATCCTATGAACATAAAAATAATGGGCTTACATTTTCACCGGTTCTATCGCTCCCTATGACACGACAATGGGATATTTAATAAGACAGTTTTACTGTTAGTTTGACATTTTCATTGCCCTTTAAAACATACTACTAAATGATGTGCCCTAGTCCTTTAATTTATACGCTGTAAACAATGTACATTTCCTGTATTAAATTTACAAGTAAAAACATGCGGAGTGACTTTTACGAATTCGTGCCTGATATGCTGCCTAACATGTAGGCTGGCTTATCTTGATGAAGTCATTTTAACAGCATTACCAACGAATAATAAAGCACATGACGCTGGGAAAATAAACATAACCCAAGCTTCGTTGAATTTCGGCAGGAAACCTTTTTTCCCTCCAAAATAAATAAATAAATAAGTCACAATAAGTACATATATGTGTATATATTGTTCATATATTTGTCAAAAGAAGGAAAAATAGTTCATTAAATGGGTTATTTCAATAATTAATATTTTTAACCTGAAACATTACTAAAAAATAGTCTATTCATGAAGGAGATGGATTATTGGAAAATAAGTGACTTACCCGAGAATGGAATTATGCCAGCAAAAAAAAGCAAAGCACAGAGAGGATGCATTGCGGCGGCTTTCTGATAATCCCAGATGGAAACCATCACAGGCAGGGGAGAGGTACCGCTGGAACTGGCTCCTCAAGCTTCAGCTCGCCAGGGCTAAGCGACACACGCGCGCAAACGCAGGGGCGCGCGCCCTCACGCGGCATCGTCGTTACGCCTCTGAAACGCACGCATACACGCGCGCACCTACACACACAGGTACGCACGTGCTTCTCGAACTGCGCGCTTTATCAGTTATTTATGATGCTGGAAGCCCCAGGAGCCAATTATAGCAAAGAGAATTATTCGATGAACTTCCTCTAGGTTGGTGAACAGAACTGATCAGCGTGTGTACAGACATCATGTACTCAGCTGTATTTACCTATAAGTATTTCACTCATATGTGCAGTCGTCTGTGTTGTATGTATGAGTCTATAGGCTACCATAAATACGAAACGTAGTCATTTTTGTGCTCAGAACCCCCAACCGCCCCCCCATGCAGCTTCTCGCCGTGTTTTAAACAGTGAAAGGATTCCAAGTGCACTGTGTATTGTAATTGCTCTTCCCGTGTGATTTATTATTTTTTTCCAATTTCTCGTTGAAATAAGTGTTCTGTTTTATTCCCTTGTTTTTATCACAGGTGTAAAAGATATTTCTTGGTAGTGTTAACAATATATGTTCAGTGTTAACAATTTAGACTTTTAGCACACTGTTTACACGAAAACGGCAGCAGGCTATATAGTCTCCCTTCCAATGGTTATTTGCTCTTAGCCTTAGCCTTACTGTGCCGCCTGCACCTGGGGCGACGGGGTTTTTTTAGGGTAGGCACCTGAATAAACCACTTAGTTTGGATCATTTATGTCAAGCGTCCATCCTTCCATCTGCGTTTATGGCTCAGAGGAAATGACCGACTAGGCGTGTTTGAGTGCCAACCCCCCCCCCCCTTTCGCGTTATTCTAAAACATGACTTAGCAGCTGCCACCCCCACACACACCCTCTGTCACAACCCACACACCACACACAGATTTTTATTTAAAAAAGAAAAAAAAGTGTTTCTCCTAGATGGGGATTGGAAAAATGTCCTCGCAAGGTCAAAATAACTGGTTATCACATTTGTGGGTATATTTGTTACTACAGTATATAATAATAATAATAATAATAATAATAATAATAATAATAATAATAATAATACAAGCAACTATACACGGTACTGTACTGTACCTCAATCCACTAACCTCTGAAGATAATGTTCTTTCTCATGAGCGTCACAAAGCAGTGAGTGTGTTCGTTATTACGAACAATTTTACATTGTAGGTTTCAATGTTTCGTGACAGTCCGATTGTAAGTACCAGATGTCCAAAATGGGACGTTCTTAACCCATGGACTGCCTGTACGTGTCCTCCCCCACCGCGCGTGCACGCGCGCACACACACACACACACACACACACACACACACACACATACATATATTTATATTAACTATTATAAGTTTTAGAACATATTCAGTGCAGAGCTGTAGCAAGCCTGCAGACTATCCCAACAAGCAGGGGCATTTCAAGCTATTGAAAAATTCAGGGGCTAAGTCAAGTTTATCTGGGGCTTGTCTAATTTTCCTTTCGTCAGAAGATTGCCATCAGGACTTGGGAATAGGTTTAAGATACTTGAGGATGTAATCTCGAGTGATCGGACCTAACAACGGCCATGCCGACAGGCCCAGGGCAGGAGATCAGGGACATGTATGGTGGGATTTCTGACCCTGGTATAGTATTGCTGGAATTGTTGGAGGAAACCAGAGTGTCCAGTGAGAAAAAAAAAATTACAAAGAAAATAATTGAACCCTTTATTGTCCCCGTGGGGAATTTTTTTTTATGCCTCCCTTAACTCTCTCTTTGTAGAGTAAAGCTGTCTGCGAAGGGCTGCCACCTGTTGGGGCACCCAGGGAGCTGGAGGTTAAGGGCCTTGCTTAAGGCCCCGCAGACACGCTGAGGCTGGGTTTGAACACAGGCTTAGCCCACTGAGCCACATGCTGCCTCCACAATTCTGGAGCCATGAGGCTATGGCTCAATCCAGTATGCTGCCATCGTGATGGAAATGGCTTTATGAAAATTAAAATATTTTAGTCAACATAATCCAACATTGTTTTTATTAGATCTCATTCGTCAACTGGAGTGAAAGTAAATATTACTACAATCGGTTTATTATATATGTACTGTACCTGTTTTGTTGTTTGCCAGATTCCACCTTTAGCTGAAAATGAACCGGCAGAGAAAACAACTGGAAAACAAATATCTGTATATGACATAATTTTCCATCTGCCTTGTGGTACAGGTATAAATGAAACATAGACACCTTTCACTGGTAGTGAGTGAAGGCCATCTAACCTTTTTCATAATTTGATTTACTGAATGATTACATATATATGATATTGGAGATAAGAATAACAGAAACCAAACCAGTGTAAAATAATTAGAATTATATTAGCTGCAATATTAAATAAGACAATAATGATAATCAATCACCTATTCTGCTACTGATTTCACATAAACACATAGACATCTTTATTCTTAAGATTAATAAAAGTTACATTTATCTAACCCAGAAATGTGCAGGGTTTACTTTTATAGCCCTCAAAAAATTGACTATGTGATACGAGACAACTAAGACGGAAGGCTAAGTCAGTCTGCATGTGTTTGTGTGTCTGTCCATCCATTGATATTTATGTTTCACCGCCTAATTGTTCTCATCCCCCGGGGTGTGTGTGTGTGTGTGAGAGGGAATCTATTTTCCCACAATGCTTATTCCAAAATGGCTGCCTTTTGTTTTCCTTCCTTTCTGCTACCTTTGTCCCTCTCCTTCTCCCTAAAATGCCCCAATCCATTCTCCCATCCCTATGTCCCTTCACTCTTTACACCGTTCCATCAGGTGTGACACCCACCCAGTGGAATTGGAGCCCAGAATCCTAGCTGAAAGTAAAAAAACTAAACCACAGAGCTTTGTTATTTATTACTGAATTGGAGCCATTTATATGTAATATAAATAAAATATGTACAAATAAATAATAATGCCATACAAATGTTCAGTTTTGCAAAAGAACTACTGGGTGGTACATAAGCGACTTGAATCTAGTATATACAAACAAAACTGTAATGTAAATTCATGAACAGTACTAACTTGCCTGGTGACTGTTGCTGTGTTTCTTAATGTATACAATCTCTATATTCAACTAAAATCTATAGGCAGAGGTTTGCTTTACTGAAGATTCCTAGCTTATCTCAAACAGAGGTTGGTTTCATTGCTTTCTTCTCAGATATCCTAGTAGAAGTAATTAATTCATTTGCATTCCATCCAGAGAGACAGTTAATCATTTAATCGCCTTGCATATTAGACACAGTGTGACTGAAATAGCAGTTCATTTGCAAGTTTGCGCTATTACATCCGAACCAAAAAAAAAAGTATTCACAGGTTTCTCAGTATTTAGAAAAGTAGAGGCTAGTTTTTGACTGATTGAAATGAGAGTTATTACACAATTCCATGATTGCCATAAACACTGTACAAAGGTGAAAGCGAACTGCAGTCATATTCTAAGTGGAAATTGCATGACTCAAATTGCTTGTGCAACAGGCATGCTGTATGCTGAATGCAGGCCTTTTGGGCACTGCATTGCCTCATGCTCACTGGCTGTAAAATTGCATTATGAGCCATTGTTTCTCAGGGAATTGCACATAAACTAGCAATTTCTTTGGAAGGCTCTGTTTCGGAATAACTCCAGCAGACAGACACTGACATGGCTACAGATATTCCTTCCTGTTAAGGGAAAATGCATTTTTCTCAGTCTAATCAATTACATATATACTCTAGAATAGAATAGAATAGAATAGAATATCTATGTTTATCGTCATTCAGAACATACACCGGTTAGTGCACATCAGAATGAAATCACGTTGACTCACCATTGGCCTAGCAGAGTGTATTAATACTAAAAATCATAAAACTTAAAAATATAAATTTAAATAGGAAATAAATATAAAACAGAGTATAAAGTGGAATTAACATAGAATATACATAAAAATATATGAAATGCAGAATAGTTCTGTGTGTCCTGCCTGATTTGCTAATCGCTGTCATTGCACAACAATGAATACCAGCAAAGGGAGGCCAGAGAATCGCTGTCTTATCTGCTGCTAGCCAGGCTGCAGCATGGAATTGATTTCTCAAACCTAGCGACTACAATTAGGTTTTTAAAGAAACCTAGAAAGAGAAATTTTAATTAGATAACTAGATTTCTTAAATTAACTTAATATGGCCAGGTAATGTCAAGCAAAACACCTTTGATGTTGCACTTTTGCTAAATGGGTAATTAAATGAAATATATCATTTGTTGCAAGGTATAATAGATTTGCTCATTCATACACATCTCTGCTTTAAAGTCTTTTAACGTCTGCTGTATCGCTGCAGAGAATATGAATATGAAAGGTGACTTTGCTGCACCTCAAATCTCAGTTGAAAAAGGGTATCCTTTTCAAGCCGTACACAATCATTTACCTTTAACCAACTATGGGGGAGCGCGACCATCGATTGCTTGTCTGACCATTGTAGGCCTTTTCAGGCCTGTCTTAAGTCCAGTTATAAGGCAAGACATGATGTAACGATAGCACTGCGTTCACTGCGGGTTCCATTACGACGCTTCCAGCCCAACTTCAGCATTCCAGGATTCTGAGCTGAGATCTCTGTACGGCATACGCTGAAACAATCTAAATCAGGGGTCACCAACATGGTGCCCAGGATGCCCCCATGGACCACATGAGTCGCCCACGGACCTGTTCTAAAAATAGCACAACTCACCAGTGAGCAGCATCTCAAATTTTATTTTATCCTGTTGCTATTCTTCTTTAATCACATTTGCATTTATATAGATTTGAAAATGGCAATATTTAAAAAAACATTTTAAACATGTTTATTAAACTGAGCAAATTTGTTATTTAAGTAAAGTGTATCAAACTGGCAGCCCTTCGTATGGCTCAGTACCCATGATGTAGCTCTCAGTTTCAAAAAGGTTGGTCACCCCTGATCTAAATCATAATCGAAAGATGAAAACCTCTGTGTGGTAATCTGAGACTATGCTGACGTCATAATAGATTTTTGATCTAACTGAAGAATGCTTTTGCTATTTCAAAGTAAATATCCATCTTAAGAACAGTCCCAGGAGGGAATTAGGACCTTAATGTTGTCTAGACCTATAGAATAGTGATACTGTATTCATCCATGTGGGAAAATTGTCTTTTGGCCTATATCATCTTGCGCTCTAAGGTTGTGTTCGAAATGTCCACTTGTTCACTCACTCACTCACTCACTCACTCACTCACTCACTCACCATAGAGTGTTCCCTACATAGAACACTAAGTAGGGGATAAGGGCAGACAGCGGTTCATACACTTTGGACACCAGCCGGATGTTATGCTGCTGCATATTTGTGATTGGTATGTCTGTTACATAAACAAACACCAGAACATCACCTCTAGTATTAAGAACATAAGAACTATACAAACGAGAGGAGGCCATTCAGCCCATCAAGCTCGCTTCGGGAGAACTTAACTAATAGCTCAGAGTTGTTAAAATCTTATCTAGCTCTGATTTAAAGG
>JAODKE010000002.1:1052269-1063315 GCA_026779605.1 Mormyrus hasselquistii
GTCACTAATTAAATTAAGATCCCGCTGTAGCTGCTGAGCCGCTAGTTCAGTATCTGCTACACCACCCACCTTGGTGTAAATAAACTACAATATTAAAAATGTACTGTTTTCTTAGTTGTATTTTATGTTAATGTTTATACTTGTTGTTCATTTTTGTAATAAAAAAAAAAAAACATGGCAAAACATGGACGACAATGTTGTGATTTTGGATAAATGCACGATGTAACATGACATAACATGTTTTCACAGCGTTGGAATAAAAATAAAATGTTACAACGCAAATCTGTGCACATGTAACTTCATTTACAACATACTTGATTGTACTATATCCACCAACACAAGCTTAATGGGGACTGCAGCTGTAACTATGGTATTTTATTCTAATTACCAATATACACCCATGTAAAATGCCTTGGGGCAACTTTGTTGTGAAATACGCAATATAAAAAGTAAAATGAATGGAAATACAATACGCTAACCCTACCACTGATGTTATAGCTCATGTGAAAGTATTTCATAAGCAAGCTACATAACAACAGTTCAGTTACCGTTCAGACTGAGGAAAGTTTCAAAAATATGGTTTCGACACCCACGTTTCAGGCCTCAGTGCATCATGGTCTCATTTGCACTATGTAGGTTACAGTTTCAGTGCACTACAGTTTGATATGCCTTGCGCCGATTTTGTAGCGCGCTACAGTATGTAGTCGATGAAATTTAACTGTTAACAGCTTAACAGCACTACAAAATGGACAATTACCTAGAGAGTGCAGGAGTGGGCATTTTGAACACAGCCCAAGAGACACACAAACACACATATAGGGGAGAATATGTTTGGGGGGGGTCACAGTGCGGGGTCACCTAGTATGCAGATCCATTGGAGCAATTGGGATTAAGGGCATTGCTGAAGGGCACAACATTTGCATCACCCTCCATGCCCCAGGATTTGAACCAACAACCTTATGGTCATTGGCACATGGTTGTAACATATATAGTCACCAAGACCCCAAGATGTATATGCAGAGGTGGATAGTTCAGATCCAGAAACTAAAAATGCACACCAAAATTTTGCTCCAACCAACCAGCTGAGTACGCTGTAACTGTGACTCTCTATACACAACTGGTTGGTTGAAAAAAAAAATCTTGGTCTGGATTTTGACTTTCTGGACCTGATTGTTCCATCTCTGTGTATATGTGTTGTATATATGTTATATGTAATGTACATGGTCTGCTTAAACGCTGCTGCTACTGCCTTTCATGAGCTGGATAGTTACTGTGAGAGTTAAATCAATGCCAGTAAGATCGAGCAGAATTCCACAAGGTCACATGTTAATCACTGAACGCGTTACAAATCACACACCGTACAGCACACAAGCCACTCCACTCTTAATCTATTACAGTGGGTATGCTGTTGCCAATTATGTCCCTGACACCCTGCAGGAAAATCACTGCAGCCAATTAAATAACGGGCGAAATCTGCTTTGATAATATCTATGGTCAAGAAGGAAAGGAGGGAACTCCACACCAAGGGATGGGGTTTGGTGACAGACAGCACCTTGCTGATGCGGCTTCCAGAAGCCCCGCTTCTGTCTTTGACTACCACTCTAAATTAGGAACAGTACAATTAAATCACAACTCAGCTTGCTTAATTCGAAACGGTCATACTCATAAGAGCATTTTAAGAAAATGTATGCTGTCTGCTATGCTATATTTTCCGTTTGAGTATATATCCATCTATTTTCTGTAACTGCTTGTCCTATGCAGAGTTGCAAGGCAGGGAATTACCCAGAATGGGGCACCAACCCACCACAGGGCATGCTCACATACCATTCACTCACACACCAGTCACTCACACACCAGTCACTCACACTCATTCACTCACACACCAGTCACTCACATACCATTCACTCACACACCAGTCACTCACACACCATTCACTCACACTCATTCACTCACACACAAGTCACTCATACACCATTCACTCACACACCAGTCACTCACACTCATTCACTCACACTCATTCACTCACACACCAGTCACTCATACACCATTCACTCACACACCAGTCACTCATACACCATTCACTCACACACCAGTCACTCATACACCAGTCACTCACACACCAGTCACTCACACTCATTCACTCACACTCATTCACTCACACTCATTCACTCACACACCAGTCACTCATACACCATTCACTCACACACCAGTCACTCACACACCATTCACTCACACACCAGTCACTCATACACCATTCACTCACACACCAGTCACTCACACTCATTCACTCACACACCAGTCACTCACACTCATTCACTCACACACCAGTCACTCATACACCATTCACTCACACACCAGTCACTCACACTCATTCACTCATACACCATTCACTCACACACCAGTCACTCATACACCATTCACTCACACACCAGTCACTCACACACCATTCACTCATATACCATTCACTCACACACCAGTCACTCACACACCATTCGCCCACACACCATTCGCTCACACACCATTCGCTCACACACCATTCACTCACGCACCAGTCACTCACACACCATTCACTCACACACCAGTCACTCATACACCATTCACCCACACAGCAGTCACTCACACACCAGTCACTCACACACCATTCGCCCACACACCATTCGCTCACGCACCATTCACTCACGCACCAGTCACTCACACACCATTCACTCACACACCAGTCACTCACACTCATTCACTCACACACCAGTCACTCATACACCATTCACCCACACACCAGTCACTCACACACCATTCACTCACACACCAGTCACTCACACTCATTCACTCACACACCAGTCACTCACACTCATTCACTCACATACCATTCACTCACACACCAGTCGCTCACACACCATTCGCTCACACACCATTCACCCACACACCATTCGCCCACACACCATTCGCTCACGCACCAGTCACTCACACACTGGTCACTCACATATGCACAGCTAGGGGGGATTTGGTAATTCCAACCTTTTTTTGGGACTGTGCGGGAAAACCGGAATACCTAGAGCAAACTCTATGATGACATTGAGAGATCATGCAAACTGTGCATACACGAAACCCTGGCGAAAACACGAACCCATGTTCCAGAGGTGTGAGGCATATTATACCTTGGATTATGCTTGAATTATTTAATGCTTGCTTAAATATCATGCACTAAGTCAGTGAAGTATGTCAACTTTGCAGATTAGTTATTGGCTTGTTTGGTATATTTTTTTCTTTGGAGGGGGCAGGGGCTCTGTACATGGTATGAATTAATATTTCATTATCGGGGGTAGCCCACATGGTGACTCTGACTGGTGCTTTTCCAGGGCTGCCCTCTGCTCTGTTTGTGTGTGGAAATTGTTTTTCTTTGTACGCCATGTGAGAATCTCCCTGCTTAGTTCAGTTTCCACAGACGGTCCACAGATATACATACTTTTACTTACCATGGACTGGCATCCCGTCTGGCTCTAGCTCCCTTTGACATGGACCAGCAATAGTGTTTGGAAGATGAATGGATGGACAGATGAAGTATATATTTATCATGCAAGTAATATTTTAAAACGACAAACGTATCCATCGTAATGTCATTTTGTCCACCCAGAAGCCATTTGTTGCAACATTGAAATGCTAAATGCAAATCTAAGCTAATAGCAACCATGCAAAACTGACAGTGTTTGCTTACTTCAGTGTTTTTCAATGTTTCACTCTGTTGCTTTTTAATTCATGATGAAGCTTTACTTCATTACAATGGATAATCTTAAAACATTTAAAAATTTTAAATAAGAAGAATATGTGTGTGTGTGTGTGTGTGTGTTTCTATAAACATGTAGCAATTTTTTTTATCTGGGCCAAACTGAATTGACTAATTCTATAACACTGATTCCAGAAATGGCATCAAAACAACATTTTCAGTGTTGTAAAAATCACACAACAGAAACAGAAAATCGCTATTTTATTGAGCAAATATCTGCTATTGCTCAAATTCCAGCATGATTCTATGCATCAGTGTTTTCACTAAGGAGAAGGGTGTCTCAGACAGATTCACATACAAATTTTGTGATTAATTTATCTTATTGTACTGTTATGTCCCATGTGGGTCATAGGGTGATACTACTGGAAAATATAAACAAGATTTAGATAAAAAAACCAATTAGCTACCAAATAACATGAAGCAAAAAAACTAAAGATTAACTTCAAGGTTATTTCAGCGACTACAGGGATGTCGAGCACAGACGCATGCCCATACACTGATTTAAATTTCTGTCCTCTTTAAAAATTTCAATGTACCCTGAAGTGCCTAGAAAAGGTTTTATTCAGTTGTCTATGTCAGAGTTTCTTCTACAAATAATAGAAGAATATATTGGAATAATAAAGGAGCAGCTTGAACTGGACAACTCCCTGGCTTTGTAGCCTGAATTTCCAGTGCTTCCAGTTCCAGGATTACTGCACTGAGTGAATGAATGAATGAATGAATCAATGAATCAATGAATGAATCAATAACATAATAAATAAAAGGATGGATGAATGAATCAATCAAGGAATGTCTACACATTTTTCACAAATAACATAATCTGTGCATTACTTATTTAGTGTAAAATTACAAGACTATCAATTCAAACTATTGAATTTACATTCAGAAGGCACAGGATATACTATATTTTTTCCATTGTAGTTTATTATGTATATGCAAATCACGAAAGTTACCCACAATTGCATCATTGAAATTATAGCATATTGCCATGAAAAAAATAATTTCATAGTTTCAGAAACAATTTGAGAAGCCACCCTACTCTTTTTCACGATGGTGCAGCTGTTGACCCTTGTGGTGAGACGGTACAGCTTGTCGACTAGGGGGAGGTACACTTTTATTAGACAAGGTTAATTGAGGCACCTTTTCAGCAGAGACCACAGGCTTGGGAAGCCCTACATTAAAGCCTCCCTTTGCCAGTACCTGTGCTTGCTATATTCACTTAGCAATTATTTGATACAATTGTGTCATACTGCTGCCATCTACTGGTTATTTTGGAAATAAAAACAATATTTAAAAACTATTTAACTATTTCCAGTTCAATAACCTTCCAAGCATCTACATGGGTTCCCATTACAGGGCTCGGGTCCTACCTCACAGAATTTCACAGGACAAACTAGAGATGGTAATTGATTTAGTTTTTTCCAATTTAATATATTTTTATATTCATAACAGTCACGTCAAGGTGCTGTACATGGGTATGTTGTGATGCAATCCTGCATCATTTACTCAGAATAATTTAAAAACGGGGAAAAGGGGAGACAAAGAGAGGAAAGAAGGAAACAAGGCCAGATGACAATGGAGGAGAGGAACCAAAAACTCCCAAGTAGGGAGAAGAAAAAGTGCAAAGTCAACCAAAGTGTATTCTGTGATCAAGGGCAAAGTTCATCACTGAGTCAGTTCTCCATGTTGGCTCGTGTAGGGTTGCAGGCCGTAGGCTGAACCCACAATGTTACAGCTCGTCCCTGTAAGTCACATCCGTGATGTCACCCTTCCATGGGACTGAACCAGGACCCACCCTGGGCACCATCTGGACATGTGGGAAGGAAGGCAGAGAGCATGGGTGGTCAGAACATGCATAGACACATTAATGGACAAGCACAGTATATCAAAATGATGAATAAATTTCCTTGGTCTGCAGGAGGAAATCAAAATACCCAGAGAAAGCCCATGTGACAGAAAAAATGCACACGCACGCAGAGGTTTGTAATTATATCTTTGTGGGGACTCTCCATTCATTTCTATGGGGAAAACTCTAATCCCAACATGACGACCTTAACCCCTACCCAGCCCTAACCTTAACAATAAGTAACCAGTAAAAATACAAGACTTTTGGCATTTTTAGTGTTTTGATTGCATTCACAGATCTTTGTGGGGACCTGAAAACTGGTCCCCACAATGTCAAAATAACAGTTTTTTTTTACATTGTGGGAAACATAATTTACACTCCCCCCACCCCCTCCCACACACACACAGCCAAAGCAGAATTTGAGCCCCCAACCCAGTTAGTGTGAAGTTAAACTGATGCCTACTGATCCACCGTGGCAGTATATTAGCTCATTTTCCATGCACAATTTTATTTTCGAGATAAAGAGGCAAAAGACACATAGATAGAACTGATAACTCGGGGGGGGGTACAGTCTATTCCTCCATGTCAGCATAAATGTTTCCGACGGCCAGATATCACACTGAGATTACAATCACTTAGTGGTGCATTTCATGCTCTGTAAGCTTCTGTCAAACACTGATATAGATGAGTCACCAGCACTAAAAACAGCAACATAAAATCCGGATGTTGAACAGCGGGAAATGCACACAGTATTAGGAGGAATACACTTCAGGTGTGACTGTCGGGAAAGGCAAGTTTGAAGGAGGAAGGAAGTTAAATCATAGGCAGTCATTAGGTGGTGAAATAAAAGCAATTACATTGGCAGGATAGTCACACTGATAGCAACTGCTTTCTGTGTTATCAGAATGTTTCTTTATTTTCCAAGGGCAACTCAGTAACTGTGACACTGCAGAGATACAGGTGTTTGCTCTTTTTTATTACAGTTTCACTGTCTCCCTGCATGTAATAATGGAAACTAGACCCTAAAAATACTAACAACTAAAAATGACTCATCATTAAACGAAATAATTCTCGAAAAAGTAGTTTCACTTCTAACCAGCAATATACAAGCAGCCTTTAATTGCTTAATATTGCACATTCAAGGTTAGAAAAGATCAGTAACTGGATAAAATGCAAAAATTACCAGCGAACACATTCTATCATACATTTGCATACAGTAAGAAAAATTTTACCCTTAGAATGTCATTCAACAATTATCTGAGAAATATTACTATGTTTCTACTTACTGTATGGGTGTAGGAGTAGCATACGTACCCTGCAGATTCCGGGGGCCCAGCACATTACAGGGGCCCTTGAATACGTAAAACTATCAAACTATATGGGGCCCAAGGTGACATTTTTTCAGGGGGGCAACAATTTCTAGCTACACCTATCTAATAAAAAAGGCCCCATTAGACTGTATCTCCAGGCTGGTTGGAACGGTACTATAGATCTACTGTAATTATGCTATAGTATTATATTAAGTGTGCTATAAATCTCCCGTAGAGCTTTGAATTTTAAATGTATCCAAGGTTAGAAATATTCCAGACACTGTGTCAGCTTTTATATATCAAACATAGTTCGTTGAATACTTTGTTTCTTTATTTATTTGTTTATCGGTTTAGCATTCACACAGACAAAAATACTTCTAAGAATGCAGAAATGGTAATAAGAAGTTTTTAATCCCTCTGCAGGAAAAATAAAGGTTATTTTTAACCCCCCCCCCCCCCCCTTTTTTAATTGTTGTAGCATAATACAAATAAATCAAATAAATTTCAGAAAAACGGTCATGCCTCCCAACAAACAAATAACAAGAAAGCGGATTTCCTAAAGGTAAGGTAAGGATTTCCTGCTACTGACACAGTACAGATACATCGCAGTTATTGTTTGACAATAGAGTGGTGCTGTATCATTTTGAGAGTTTTCACCCTGACACCTGTACTGCAGAAATTCTGTAGCACACTGTAAGTACGTATTACAAAGGCAATTAAATACAATGGTCTCTGTAATATCAATAATATATTATAGTGATGTATGACGTACAGTATAGTACTATAGTAATATATAACAGGTTATAGTTATACGTGATCTGTCATAGGTCCCCAGTTGTTGGATATGGTCCCGTGGATGTCTCTCTTAAACAACCTGCCTACAGTATCACCTTTGCTCTTAGCTGTGATGCTTTTCTTTTTGGACACACCAGGTCTTCCTTATCCTCCTTCGATGTTCCAGCTCTTGGCCCCCAAAATACATTTCACTGTTCTTCTGGAATGTGGTGAAGATTTTTCAACGACTTCTGTCAAAATTGGCTTGTGTCAGAATTGGATTTTGGTTTGGAAAGCAGCGATACTGTGTTTTTCGTGAGAATCCGTAATGAGTCTATTGCCTAGAGGAAGGAGCTAAAACGGCTTAGGCTGAAAAAGTGCCTTTTTTGTGGCGTTTGTTCAGATTCACTTCATTCATTAATAGGATGGGAAGTTAAAAATGAGGCAGGAATAAGATTGTTCTAAAGGTTTCACAGATTTTCTGTCTCCATTGTTTTTGTCCAGAGGTTAGGAGTCAGCCTTGTTTTGTGTGTTTCATGTATGTTTTTGGACGGGCTATTCAGCACACGGTATAGTCCCAAAATGCGGCATTGCAGGTAATTCTGCAATGTAGATTTTGGGTAATTTACCTGCTTTGTTTGTGCGTTTGCATGTTTCCTCGCATGTTGGTCATGGTTCCTTTCAACAGCAGTACAAATACTGGTATCTGTGAGTAACCTGTAATGTGTAATTCGCAGTACAAATACTGGTATCTGTGAGTAACCTGTAGTGTGTAATTGTACGTGTCTCCTGCAATGGACTGGTGTCCCTTCCAGGATGTCTCTCTGCCTTGTGCTCCGTGCTGCCCCCAAAAAGGTTCTGTACAGCCCTGCTCAGGTAAGGAATTAGAAGACGGCTGCATAGATAGATGTGCTTTATTGATCCCAAAGTGAAATTCAATCCGTACAGTAGCAGAGGGAGGGTACAAAACACATAATGAAGTACAAAGACAGTATACAGTACATAGTGCAAACAATGATTTATCTGAGCAAATAAAAAAATAGATGCAATTTATATAGGTGGTAGACATAGTTACTTATGAGGTCATGGTGTTGAAATGCTATCCTGGGATATTTTATAGCACTGAGGTGCCAGATGGCAGCAAATACAGTAGAAAAGAAACCCGGAAATGTTTTTTAACGCACCATGCTGCAATGAGCCAGTGGCTAAAAAGACTCCAGGACAGTGCCACTCGGTGGAGATGTGCAGAATTGTTCACGGTGTTCTTCAATTCTGCTCCCATCCACTGTTTTGCTACTGCCTCCAGTGGTATCTGGGTGAGTCCTGTGATGGAGCTGGCCTTCCTGAAGACTTTGTTTAGGCTTCTGGCATCTCCTAAAGTGATGCCGGTTCCCCTGAAATCCACAGCCTAAGCTGCACACCATGGACAAATGAAACATCCTCAGCAACTGACGCATGTGTCAAAAGACCTTCTCAGAAGGTAGAGTTTGCTCTGGTGCTTCTCGTACAGTGCCGCTGCACCATCCATTCGCTCCAGTCCGCTTTCCAGCTTGGCCCCCAAGTACCGTTAACACAGCACCACGTCCGTTTCCTCCTCCGGATAGCGGCTGCAGTCGGGGGCTACTTGACATGCTGGAAAATCCACCACTAACCCCTTCCTTTGTCTTGCGGAAATTGAGCCACGCAATTCTCGCCGCACCACAAGACGGTGTCCTACGCTACCCTCCCACACCCTGACTCATCTCCATTGTCAATGCACCCTAATGTGTAAGTAGTTTTAATGTAATATGCGACACAGCAATGCATCTCTGTAATACAGGCATTGCACATTGCACACAAAAAATGAATAGTTTTGCCAAAGCTGTCACTGACCATTTCATCTTCACATGTAAAAGTAAGAGCTTAGCTGATACAAGTCAGTTTGAATAACTCAGCACAAATGCTGTGGTACTGCTTTTGGAAAGTGATCTTCTGCCTATTGTTACTAGAACTATATGGAATATAAGAAAATTAACACAAAATGAAGGTAATTTGAAACGAAGATACGCAAAATATTCCTTTCGATGTAGTGGTTTGTGGTAAGAGCAAAGAGTGGGTTTTTATTTATAACTGACAAACTTGTGGCTAAAGGAAACCACATTCTCCACATTTAACCCATTCTCCTTTCTTTAAAACAATGTATCAGTTCTATCGGACCATGCAGCTTCTCCATTAGGAGATACTTATTATAAAAGAAAATGCGGTAACAATTTACGTAATGCATTGTAATGGCAGACAAAAGCATTAAGGATGCTGCTTAGTACATTATGAAGGTATCTATACTGCATTATAGATGAGTGCTTCATAAAGAATTCATAATGTATAGGAAACACAGCTATAATGTGTTATGTCTTTGTATAAATATTTATAGCCATGTTTATATTTTATGAATGCATTATTATGTGTTATGAATGTCTTCATAGATTCTTATACATATGGCATTCAGAGAAACTGTTAGATCCATATTTTCTCAGAAAAAAAGTGACTTAAAAGAGGTTTGCAGTGAGTTTGGATCCCGGGAAGCACAATTCAGGGGAACTCCTGTGGAAGACACACATCCCACCTGCTTGTTTTTCATTTCCATTCGTCGTTAGTGGAGCCGCGGACCCTGACAGCCTGCCATATCTGAGTTATCCCACCTCCTGCTTCCCCAGGTGACGTTCCTGTTTCTGACTCCCGCGGTGCTTTCATCGCCGACATTTGTCTTTATGGGTAAAGTGTCCATTCGGAGATACGCTGAGTATTTGACTGTCACCATACTGGCCGCAGGCTTTGGCTTGCCATCTGATTTGAGCCCTGGCTCGCAGCTACCAAAATGATCCGTTCCGGCTGGGAGAACCTCAGCCTCCAGGAATGACTCCAGCACCAGGCAACACATCGTGTCTGCAGACTTTTCAGCTCCCACTGGAGGGAGAAGCTGCTAATGATCTGCTGGAGTTGGAGGCATCATTATATACATTGCAAAGCCCAGGGCACACAGCTCTCCTTGTTCATCAGCGTTCACCTCTGCACTCAAGGCTAATTAGTGAAAAACTAATTTAATAAATTAACTTAAGACTTTAAGGCTAATTAAGAAATTGAAGAAAAGCCAGCCTTTGTTGCAGACTGTCAGGATCAAGACCAGGTCACATCCATCCATTTTCGGGAACCGTTCACGGGGGGGAAAGGGGGGGGGGGGGGGGCCCCGCGCCTATGGGCACAAACCAGGGAACAACCCAGGATGGGGGGCAACCCATCACAGGGCACATTCACGCCCCATTTACTCAAACACCAGCCACCCACACACAACCCACTCACAC
>JAODKE010000002.1:1068121-1102130 GCA_026779605.1 Mormyrus hasselquistii
CTCAGAGTGCATCCCTGCCAGCAGAGGGATCTTGGTGCAGCCTTGTGCTGGATGAGCACTTCTGGGATTAATAAGTTATTTCTTACTTATCCTCTTAACAAAGGCATACAATTGAAACATTTTACACACGTTTTTCATATTTGTAAATAATAAATTTAAGTAATTGATAATGACATCAACAGCAACAACACAAGAGATTTTTGTAATGTGTGGTTTTAACCACTAGAGGTAGTTGTGGGCTGTGCTTAAAAATACATATATGAAAATGCAGTGAGTTGCGTGCCTGAATTTCAACATTGCTTAAACCAGCCGTTTCAGCATTTTTATTCTGCTTGTGTTATAGAAAGAAAATTACATTTTGTTTGCATTTAGCCAAAGCATCTCCATCCCCATATGAAGCCAATAATGTTTATTATTTTGTTAAAATGGTGCATGTCAAGGTGTGGTATATATTAGACATAAGGCACAAGTACAGTAGTCAGCATCTAGGATGCAGGAGAAGTAAGCAGATATATAGAGCTGAATGATAGCGATAAGGGCCAATCTGTCATTGCCAGATGATTGGGTCTGGGCATCTCCAACATGGCACGGCTTGGGTGCTCACACTCATCCATGCTGAGTATCTGCTGAGGACGATTTGAGGATGAGTGATGGGCAGCCTAGACTCATCAGCGTGGAATGTGAATGTCAGCGTGGAATGTGAACTTCAGTGTGGAATGTGAATGAAAGCTATCCCATCTGGTCCAAACCAACAGAAAGGCTACTGTGGCAGCTAATTTTAATGATGATCATGGAAGTAACGTGTAATGACTCAAACCCTGATCCATGTAGGGCGGCATATCTGCAGTCCGGTCAGAATGCCTATACTGACCCCTGTCCACCATCGAAAGCATCTAGAATGGGCATGAAAGCATCAAAACTGGACCATAGAACAGTGGAAGGAGGTTGCCTAGTTTGATGAATCCCATTTTGTGTTGCATCATGTCCCATTTTTTGTTGACATGTCCCCACAAACAACTATAGGATTCGTTAGACCAAAAAGTCCAATCCACAACTACACAACCCCACATGCAGCAGAACTCAATGCACAGTGTGTCATGACACATTGCTCTAACGCTCTGACCTTGCCATAATCCTACATTTTTGTTTATATGCCTTAATTTAATGAGTTCCATCTGCACATTACAAACAAGCACTCATAAGATGCATTAAAATATATTAATATTTAAATTTTAAAATGCCTTTGTGTGTATCATAAACCATGTTCCCTCCAAAATATATGTCTAAACTTCCATCTATCCATGGTATTGCAGCTTTTTCTGGACAGAGTCATAGGGGACCTGGAGACTGTCCCAGGCAGCAAAGGACACAAGGCAGAGGTTCGCCCTGGATCGGATGCTAGTCCATTACAGAGGATATCCAAACAGTTACTAAATTATGTATAACTGCATCCACTTTTCCCCCCACAGTACACCAGTATGTAATTAACTGCATTTGTGGATTCTGGAACAGTAGGCTTATAGCATTAAATCTCTCCATTTAGACATTAAAATAATGGAGTGTAATAATTGTTGATCTGTATTGAAAAACAATAAACTTCTCTGATAACCTTCACTATTTACCCCATGAAATGAAGTTTCTTATTAGACAATTTTGCAGGGGTATATTAAAATAGGCAGTACATGATCCTATGAATTTCAGTCAGCTTTCAACTTTAGGCAAAGATTCATAAGCAAGGAAAAAAATGAAAACTGACCTGCATCACTAATGGTCTTTCACATCAGGAAGAATAGCTGTGGCTATTATGCGTGCATAGCATTGTGGCTAAGTGGGGAGCACTATTGCATTATACCTCCAGGGTGGGCTTTTGAAGTTCCCTCCACTCTGGTTGTGGATTTTGAATGTTCACTCCATGCTTCTTGAGTTTGCTCCCACAGTCCAAACACCAATGTGTATGTGAAACAGTTGGATGAGTCTTTCAATTAAGGAAAGAACCCAGTCAAAGCATAAGATGAACTGAATTATTTAGCCAAGCATGGGAGCCTTTCAGGTTTAAAGTGGTTTGTAAAACCTGAAGTAGCTCAAACTGTCCTCCATGACTTGGATTATCTGGTCACCCTACTCCCCTGACCAGAATAAGCGGTTAGCAGATAGACTAATGGGACCAGGTAGCTTTTCTGCCTTTGAATACACTTTTGCTGATGCTTGCTGCATATTATAATTCGTCCCGCATCATAAAAGTGTCCTATGTTTTGCCTTAGCGATGTCCATCTTGGAAAAGCAAAGCTCTAAAATTTTATGAGTGCTGCTTTCGTGTATCTTTTCTACTACACCCCTGCGTAGTTGATTGTATAATATAGCACATTGAGACCAGCTTCTGACACTACTGTGTGCTTCCTTTCAGCCCAGAGGAGCAATAATTTCAAGGCTGCAGCTAAAACCCCAATGTTCACTTGGGGAATGGAAACAGAGTGTGCAGGCCACAGTGCCCTGCCGATTGCCATTATTACTACAACTGTAGACAGTGGCTGACCTGTGCAGCAAAACTCAAGAAGTAAGTCCTTATTTTATTGTCTACCATCTGCATTGCAGCTGGCATGTTGGTGATTTGGGTCTGACCACTGCACTGCACTGCAACTGTTTGTTAGTATTAACTGTCACTCTGCACAACGTGGTGAGAAGTTCCCCCTCACATTTCCACTGATTTTGTTAGACCTTCTTTTATGTTGCTTTATATCTTCAAAGAGACCTGAGGGCAAGCAGACTCAGCTGAAAGTAACTAGCACATTTTTCAAAACCTTCTTCACTCAACGCACATCTTCTAAACTCTCAGAAATAGTTTCTTGGTGTGGATTTCCCTGACATTTCTGTAGAAACAGTCAGGCCAGTCAGGAATGCTGCAAGGGTGAACCACAGTGATTCTAATGCAGGAATAGATCCAGAGATGATTATAAAGTTTTCCCCAGCTATGTGGAAGTCATAGGGGTGTTTAATTGGTAATTGGCATTCAAATTACAGTAACACATGTTGTTGCTGATTAGAGTTTCCATGTATAGCACATATCATTAGCGAAATGGTTGACAGACCTATGCTGGTTTTTATGAATCAAGCTGTGTTTTGGTATAGCAGAGAGAAATAGTCTATTTCTCCTTCACAAGAAAATGTTATTATAGAAAGAAGTTTGGTCAAGCAGACAGATCTATATATCTTTATTATCTCTTTATTGACATCTCAAATATTTCTTGTGAGAAATAATATATAACAGGAACTAAAGGGCTCAGCTGAATCTGTAACAAAGGGATGTGAAAGATGCTGTATTCACATTTATGTAGGGCAAATAAAAGACTAGATTAGCTTTTTTTCCCTCGTCCCTATTTTTGTCAAAATCTGAAAACCCAATATCTTTTTGCCATACCTATTTCGTGTGTGTGTGTGGGGGGGGGGACAGCTATACATTACATTGTGGGGACCAAATGTCCCCACAATGTGATGATAACCTGTTATTTTGACGTTGTGGGGACCAAAGGGGGAAACTCTATTTTATATAAAATCTGTGACTGCAATCAAAAAACTGAAAATGCCAGAAGACTTTTGTTTGGTAACTCATGGTTAAGGTTAAGGCTGGGTTGGGGTTAAGGTTTTGCCCATAGAAATTAATGTCCAGTTCCCCCAAAGATATGAGTTGTGTGTGTGTGTGTGTGTGTGTGTGTGTGTGTGTGTATACAGGGACATACACAGATGGTATGTTGCCTCACTGGATACGACTCTAACCTCACACCTCAGCATGTTCAGTTCCTTCCCAGTCCTGTCTTTGCGTTTTCATAGCCTTTCTCAGGATCTTACAGATTACGCAGGGAGGGTTGGCTGTGGTACAATGTGTGTCCCAGACTTTGTTCCTGGAGTTTCTTCAGACTGGAGAAGAACTACAACGCGGCAGCACATAAGCCACCTAAGATATGGATAAATATATATAAAAATGATAGCACTTAAATGATGAAGCAGGAAGTGAATAATGTATGTTTCAAAATATCATGCATGCATATGTATTGTATTGAGACTAAGACATTAACGAGATGGACGATTAACAAAGAAGATATTCTTATATAATGTACATGTATGCATTTGTCTTAAAGCTCCCTCCCTGCGCTTCCACTAAATTGAAGGACTTTTCAGTGTATGTCAGATATCCTTAAGTAATGAAGAAATGACCATCATTCTTATCATTTTATATACATAACTGAATGCAGTGCTCCATTCTGTTTATAAACTCTTACTTATTCAAACGCTCCTCCACTTACGAACGAGATACGTTCCGAACAGCGGTTCATAACTTGAAATGTTCGTGAGTCATCCCTTATGAAAATGCACTATGGTTTCCTATGGTTTTTATGCAGTAACCATAGTTTTACTATGCTACCTCATGGTACTTTGGTACTTCCCATAGTACTACCATGGTTTATCCATAGCACGTCATGGTAAAACAAATCCATGGTTTGTGACCAAGATTATACCAGGGTTTGACTGAAGCAAAACCATGATAAAACCATAGTATTGGTTTCCATAGTTACCAAAAAAACCCATGAAAAACGGCAAACCATTGTAAACCATTGTTATTTAATCATAGTAAAACCATGGTTAATTTTCATAAGGGGTTCTTCAATATCATTTTAAGGGTATACGCAAGTACAAAGAACTAGGATGCTGGGAGTACGCACGCTACACTGCTGCGCGGCGGGAGTAGCGGCCAGAAGTCATACTAGGCGGAACTGGTGGACAGAAAAAAAATTTGATGTTGCGGACAGGAGCCCAATGAACACAATTTGGACTTGCAGTCCTCTTTGTTCGTATGTCTGATAGTTCGTAAGTTGAAAGTTCGTAAGTAGAGGAGCGTCTGTATAATCCACCACTAAGTGGAAGAAAGTAGCAGGTTTGCATCCTAGTGATGAAAGATATGAAAACTCAAAGAACTAGGAAGAAACATTAACTAGGTTATTTCTGCTATATAAGCATATATTATGCATGGCATCTCCAATCTCCAATTTACATATACAGCATGTACACGGTGTTGGGTTTCCATTCAGTCTTTCCAGAAGAATAGTATAAACCTGCATCTGAGCCAGTGGTCAGGTTCGGGGGGGGGGGGCATTTTAAACCCTCTCAGGTCTAATGATTGGCACTCCTAGCACTGAGTATCTCCTAGTAAGTTAGAAGAAGGTAATTAGTGCAGTGCTGACAGCTGATGCTTGTTAAGGGAATGTTTCCTCCCCTTGAAATGTAGTAATAACCTCAGGAAATCAATAGAGGGGGCTGATGTTCCATTATTGCCAGTGAGATCACAGCCATCTCACCCCAAAGGCTGCCACAAGATGACTTCTCTATATGCAATGATGTTCACTGTACCGTTTTGTCTGTTTGTTGTGGTATTTTGGACAAAAAAGAAAAGAGAACCTTATTTGTGAAATGCTTATTAAGCAGTTTAGAATAAGACTGAAATGGGAGTTTATTACAAATCAGCCATAGATATGACACTTTAATGGGGAAACAAAAATGAAGGAATCAGTGCTGATGCAGTCAAAACCAACCCAGCACTGTGCATGTTAAACGGCAAAACAAATCACAGTATATATTACCTCTGCTGTGCCTTTGATGCAAATGTGTCACGCGGGAGCTTCCTGGCCAGTCAAGATCAGTCATTCCTCATATGAAATGCATGACAAAAAAGACTAACCTAGAAAGGAGATTCAGAAATAAGCACCAGGGCCTGTTCTAAGCTAGAACAATAGTGCTGGTCTCCGTCTGCACATTCATTCATGGCTCATCTACATCCACAAATCTACAGCTGGTTCAATTGACTGTAAACTTTGTAGCGAGTAGTAGCTTTAATTACCGAACAGTGTAGTTCTCCGGTGTCAGCATACAGAATTAAAGCATTATGCTTTTAGAATCCATTATTGCCATGTTAGTCTGGCATGAATACCACGGTATAGAGGCTATTCACAGAGTTCAAACGAGGCCTATTACCTAAACAATGTGTGTACCTTGATTCAGTACAGCATCTTATTTTTTATTATTTTTCAAGCACCTTGTAGATTTAATTAATTGATGATTAACGAGGACATATTGTTGGTTAGAAATAAACACATTTATGCGAAAAACACAGCAATCTACAGTATGATAGTGTTACAGTAAACTAAAACACCTTTTTGTCCTGACCAGTAAGTACAAAAATGCTTAGAAAAATAAAAAGAAATACATTCATCACATTTTTTCATCGCCTTAAAGTTTGTGGCTATATGGATCTTCATTTTGGTTTGAGTTTTCTTTTGCTGCATAAATTATGCATATAACATTAGTCTAAGAGCTTCAACAAAGGATAGGCAATTATCCTAATAATAAACATTACTGCACACAGGTAATTTGTAGTACTAGACTATTTCATTTTGTTTTGATTATAGGTTGCATTTTGTTTGAGCATAAATTGCTGCAGGCATGTAAGGAAATGTTCCCACACTGACAAAGATGGGAAAAACATGGGATGTACGTTTTAATATAATCAATTGTTTTGTTACAGGAGGTCAAGCAAAGAATAGACATTGTTGCTTGCATGAGAAGTTAAGCAATAATGATTATGCATCGCTGAAATTACACCCAGGCCCCATGATCTAATTTCCAAATAAATATGTGCTACATTTAAGTAAAATTTGTTTACGTTTATTTAAATGGTACCATAGCAAGGGGTTTCTTGCAGGTACTTTGGTTTCATCCCCGGTCATGCAGTTAGGCTAATCGATGTCCCTAAATTGCCCATAATGTATGTTTGTGTGTGTATATGTGTCTTGTGATGGGTTGCCATCTTATCCAAGGTTAGCCCCTGTCTTGCACCCTATGCTGCCTGTGATTGGCTCCAGCCCACGTTACCCTGTCCAAGATAAATGGTTGGATGGATAAATGGATGGTATTACAATTAGAGTTGGGAAAGGATGATGACACAATGACAAAATGTCAAGAAGTAATTATCTAACAGTTTGAATTGGAAATTCATAGTTTTCTACAAAAAGTGCTTCAGAATAGCTGTAATAATCCTATATATTACTAGAAACTGTGCAGCAACACTAGGGATTATGAAGAAATTTTGAGATTCACTGGGAAACTCTTAGGCCTACAGCTCCACAGCTGTGGGTTGAGTTCTAGCTTTGAATCGGTCGGTGTGCATCTTGAGTATTGTCCTAGTTTAGATAAAGTGATGTGTCTAAATTGCTGCGTGTTTGTTGCTTTTTATGGCCTGAAATGCTGTCTTACCTGGGATGTGAGCCAAGTTTGCACTGGACCTTTGACGGGTTAAGGATATGGGAGGGTGGAAAATATTTTCCGGTACGATTCAAAGAACAGAAAAATAGAAAAACAGATCTAGTAATCTATAATTTAAAACTTAGCATCACATATTTCCTTGGGATGCTGGCATACCCTCTGATATATTTCAGGCATCAATTTTAGATTTGAGATAATAATTCTCTCCAGAAGCTAAATAAATGATTGTATAAAAGGGTACTATTAGATTTTTTAGATTTTTAGAATTTATAGATATATAATCACTGTATATTGCCAGATGATTTTTACTGTCAAAACTGAATCTTACCATAAATCCTCCCCATAGGCTTTTGCTTTCATTGCTCTAACTAAGATTTCCATGACAAATTAAAAAATAATTTTTGTTTTTACACTGAGTGAGGCCCAAATTGACTTTAAAAGTTATCTGCAAGCGAAATGATAACTTGTATTTTTGCCTGGCCACTGTGGGAGTTTGTCTAAACTGTCAAGCAACCTGGAGATAATCTAAAACAACAAGGAAATGATATACTTTTTTTGCTGATAAACTTTGAAAGATATACGGTAATGTGAGAGTGAACATGACCCTCCTTTAAAACCAGGAATTTTGGTCTGTTTAAGACCAAATAAGAAGGAGGAAAGATTTAATTATCTGGGAATTTGTATCTATGACTAATTTACAGAATCACACCTATTTTACTGTGGGGGAAACAAATTTGTAAGATTTTTGTTACATTTATTACCATTTTCATTTTTATGGTTTTCTATTATTTCCTTTTATTACCAGTATAGTATTCTGAGTTTTGATTCATGCATATATAATCTATGATGGAGAAGAAATGCAGCTTAACTTAACATATCCCATAAGGAAGGCAAAATTGTGTTTGTGGGCATGTACATATTACATTGTGAGGTCCAAATGTCCCCACAATGTGATGAGGACCTGCTATTGTGCCGTTGTGGGGAACAATTTTTCAGTCCCCCCAAGGGGAGACTCAGTTTTATAAAAATCTATGATTGCAATCAAAAAAAACTTAAAATGTCAAAAGTTTTGTATTTTGTTTGGTTACTCATGGTTAAGGTTAAGGCTGGGTTGGGGTTAAGGCTGTCATTGGGATTAGGGTTATGCCCATGAAATGAATGGACAGTTCCCACAAAGATATGAATACAAACATGTTTATGTGCGTGTCCATGCGTGCACGCACAATACTATTTTCAACTTATTTTCTAGTGTTCTTAAATCTTACACAATGCATTTTAAATAGTATAGAATATGTTTTTTTCCCATATAACAACACAAATGTCTAATGTTATTTGTCTCCTTGCCTGTATATAAGCACAGAGGTTCTACTCCTATATAATTGTATGGGTTTAGTTTCTACTATTAAAGCCCCAAGACTTGCAAATCTCCAAAATCTTATTCAGTATCATTCCTGGCACCTTGTAATTTCTATAAAATGCATTTAAAGTAATTTACACCGATATGATTCAAGCAATAAGCCCCCAGAATGCAGGCCAAAATTTCTATGGCTTAAAACTCAGCATAAAATGCATTTATTCCAGCAGATTGTGTGGAACATAATACGATATCTTCTGAAGATCACTATCAAACTCCATTGTATGAGGTTAAAATCAGAATGAAATAAAGTAGAAAGTATGTGTGAAATGATTCATATATGTTATGTCAAGGGAAGTACACCAGATCAAAGCAAAAGAAGAATAAAGAAAACAGCAGAAGACGTAAGACGGAACCTGGTGAAACGATTCCAGGTATAGTAGCTAAAAAAAGTTTGCCAGAAAGAGGACAAAGAAATAGTCTGGATCAGCCTTTCTGTCAAAAATGTGTTGGCTCAGGACGTGGTAAGTAGTAACAATTCTTCTAAAAGCATTGTGATACTAAAACAGGTGAACTTTTACTGTATATGTTGCAGCAAATGGACCACGTTGCATTAATCTTCTGCAGTCTGTCCTTGTTTCATGGGTATCTGGACATCCCCAAACCCAGGCGGTTCGTCGTTTAGTTGCTCTGGGGCATTAGTGAGTCCATGGCTTTGATGCAGTGTAAATATTAGTATTAAAATACTTTTAATGATATTTATTTTTGTGCGCAAACATGTGAAATGAGCTGAAATTTCTTTTTTTCCCCAAATATGAACATTATATTCATTTTTACAAGTTTAAATTGAGTACGATGCCCAGAAGGTGAAGGAGTAGATTTCACTTTTTTTAGCCTTTGTGTGTAACACAAACTCTCTGTAGCGGGTTTGTTGCAGTCTGTTAATTACTAAAGTTTTTACATGTAGAAACTTTTCTCAGACTGCAGCAGTATACAGTACACATACACTGGTCATCGAAGGTTATTTACATCAAAATCAGCTCCAAGTGCATTTTTTTTCCCCACGTATGTCCTCCTGTTACGGTCTGTGTTTGTGGCTGCATCTTTTCTCGGTTCCGTGATCCAGGGACTCAGTGCCATATGTGTTATCTCCACATTCTGCTGAACATGGCTGCCTTCTGCCTGCCTCCGCGACGAACAAGATGAACACCACCTGTGCCTCGCTTTGGTCCTGCTTTCCTGCTCACCTCATAAATTAAGGGACCATTTGCCTGCAGTATGAGGAGTTTGTTGTGGTGGTATACAGGTACTTGTGATATACTTGTGATGCATTTGTGATAAACTTTGATCTTGGACTTTGCTTGAACTGACTATCTGTCTTTGGCTTGCAAATTGGCTTTTGTGTGTGATCTTGTACTTTGTGTATTTTGTGTTTTGCTCCTTGTTAATTCTGTATACACCGAGAGTAAGGAGTGGCTGCCTATTTGGTTTCTGTTTATATGAGCGTTGTTGCCGTTTTTGGCTAGCTAGGGAATTAGGGTAGTGTTAGTCTTTTATTTGAATTTTCTTTTGGTTTAGGGTATGTAGGTTTTATGCACTTAGCTAGTCACCAGTTTTGTTTGCTGCTTTGGCCAGTCCAGAAGTTGACACTGGTGTTTCTCCCCACACCTGGTCCATCTCAGCCCTAGACTGAGGTGTAACGCGTCCTGAGTATATATAATCATTCACTCATGGTCCAGCTTTTGTTGTTTTGCTTAATTTTCTTCAAAATCTGACATAAACAGCTCTGAGTGTTTGTACTCACCTTTATATCTTGAATAAAGCTTTTTCACTTTCTGTAGCAGTTGGTAACAATGCTTAAAATTGTTACGCACGCTAAGCTTTGTTTTGGTGAGTGTTGCAATTGACAAGAGAGAAATCTGTCATTGTCAAATTTATTTACTTTATATTTATTTAGCAGCCACTTTTGTCCAAAGCAACGTAAGTGAGGCAAATAGCCAATTATAAGCCTTTATGCTGCCATCAAGTCAGGTAAATAAAATTACAGCCAGACGGAGCTTAAGCAGTACTGGAGAAAGAACTACACAACACCTTCAAAACAGAGCAAGTACCTAATAAGACGACGATTCAATGAGCAGAAAGTGCAACGTTGTGGGAAGACAGAGTGGTGTCAGGCTAGTGGAGGAATTCCTGGAACAGATGGGTCTCAAAGCGTCTCTTGAAGCTGGAGAGGGAGCCTGATGGCCGGATGTGGTGCAGCAGCTCATTGCACTGTCAGGGACCAGGGACCTCCACATGAGAAATGTCTGGATTAAAACTTTTTGCGTGGTGGGGGATCTCCAAGAGCTCTGGTTGCATTTATTGGTGTTTATTAAATTTATCTGAAAAGTAGATCTCTTTTTAAAAAGCAATATTATTTTCCCTAATCAGACAACGATGTGTTACGGTAAGAGAAAAAATCTGACTGAAATCTAACTGTAAATCTTCCCAATTGCTTAAAATATGAACCATTTAATTTTAACATACCTGGTAGACTGCCAGCACTGGATCAGACTAAAAGTGTCTAGAGTGTATCTTCATAAAAAATCTTTATTATGACAGCCCTGAAAGATGCACACTTGAGCTTGGAGATCTACAGGTGGTCATGGACTTCCTGCCATCCCACTCTTCATAAACCCCCAGCAGAATCACGGGATACTGGCCAAGGATCGTGGGTCCAGTTTCTGTCCCATCTCTGTGCAGCACCTACATGTCAGTTTAGATTGTGAAGTCCGAGGTTTACGCTGCATCGTAGACTCCATAGGCTGTGATTCCTGGGACAAACTCCAGGCTCACTGCATGTATCATTCAAGTAGTCAATGAACATACATACTGTACATACATAATACAATATTAATGTTAGTATTATAATTTGAAATGTGCTGTGCCTGTATGTTATAGTTTCTAATTTTGTTTTTTGGTAAAACCTGTGGGAGAATGTCAACAATCTGTTTCAGCTTTATCCCATATCATAAACTGTCTCACTCCAAGGCTAATAAACACTGTATCAATGCACAAACACAGAATAAAATAGTTTGGGGAATGGAGTCCTGCTAATGTGGTACTTAGCTGACCTGATGGCTCTTGAGAAACCGATATAGGGTTCCGAAAAAACGAATGTTTATTAGGAAATAGTTTTTGGTCAAAGTGTGAAAATCACCATTTATAAGATTTGTTTGACAAAAGATCATGTTGATAGTCTCACTTATTTTTGGCCTGATTTTATCATTCTTTGCAAAGAACTGGTGATGCACCAATAGTCTGCTAGCAAAACTTTTGTGTATGAATGTAGGTGTATTAAACTTCTGTGCCTGTGATCAGAAAGTCGGCATTTCCAGTCTGCCTGCTGGTGGCTACCCATAGCTGGCAAGCTAGCTCTCACCTACATACAGCTATGGAAAAAAATAGGAGACCAGTGCATATTTTTAAAAATCTGCATCTGGTTTTGCTGGGTTGCTTGCAGGGTGAAAATTTCTAAGACAGTGGTACACAAGTACAAGGTGAAATGGGGGATACTGGGAATAACCAGAAACCAGCCAGGTAGAGGGCCGGAATGACTGTCTAATGCTGGAGATTATGTCAACTTATCCGACAATGCTTGAAGAATCAGAGGATGACATCAAGAGACCATCAAAAAGAATGGGGAACATTAAGTGTTGTGGAGTGCATTGCTAGGAAAGTTTGTAACCGGCTCCTAGAGGCACGACTGAAGAAGCCCTTCATTCATGAGGAACAGGGAAGAGCCAGGCTGCATTTTGCAAAAAAAAAAAAAATCTACATTTTACACAGATGCATAAACGAATGAAATGAGATGAGTGAAACTGAAAATTTTGCTGTGGTCTCTTAATTTTTTCCAGAGCTGTACTGTAGGTGTCTGTGTCCTGGAGAGCAGGATGGAGCAGGCAAAAAGAGAATTTCTCCACAGGAATCAATATTATTGTTGTTGTTATAGGTTAAAAAGGCAAATGTGTACACTCATCTCAATTGAAAGATATTGGTAAATGTAAAGGAGAAGGGAAGTTCTCTTTCAATACGTCATCAACTTTTAAGTTATTTTATTTGATATTTTCTCATATTATGAATCATTTTGAATCTGCATAACACCATAAAATTTCGTGCGAAATGAGTTCTGGATGAATTTTGTATAGCTAGTCCTTTAAACAGCCCTTCTGCTGGAGATTAAAGTTAAGCATTGCAAACATTCTTTTCACAGAGTCTGTTTACAGCTCTCCATTGGTGGTAGAGTTCATGATGTTTATAGATGAGCTACGGATGCCACGATTTTTCAGAGGTGAAGAGTCCAATATTTCCTTTATTCGTGGCACATTTTGCATCTCACATGATCACTTGGCAGTATCAACATCAGGTTTGGGTAAATCGTTGTTACTGCTTAGATGCATGCGGACGCATATTTTCTGGATGATGCACTAGACGAAATGAGGAGGAGCTGGGATGGGGAGTCAAATGAAATCATGTTTGCAAGGCTTTTAAACGCAGCATTAAGGCCTTAAAATAGATTTAGACATTTCTTGTGCTCTTAAAATGCTGAGCAGGCTTTTCAATCACCAGGCATCAGGTCCCCCGCTGGACTTCTTGGGTTCTGAGATCAGTTCTGTCACCTTCAATTTCAGCCGGTGGTCGTACAGCCATTTGACACCTCCCTTATTCTCTTTAAAAGAATGATCCTTGTCTTCTTTACTGTTTTTGCCAGTCCTTGCTAAGTTATTACACACATTGTCACAATTATTATTTGTAGTCATTCATTCTCTGTAACTGCTTGTCCTATGTAGGGTTGCAGGGGGTCCAGAGCAAATGGGCACAAGGCAGGTAACAACTCAGGAGGGGCAGGTAAGCTCACATACACACCTATGGGCTATTTGCTATCTCCAGTTAGCCTTAGCTTTTTTTTGGACCGCAGCCGGACAACCGGAGAACCTGAAGGAAACCCCACAACAACATGGGGAGAACATGCAAACTCCACACATGGACCAATGGCTGATACTTGAACCCAACTCCCAATGGTATGAGGTAACTGTGATAACCTCTGCACTCCCATGGCACTCCTACTTGTAGTCATCCCATTCCTTATCATAAAATGTGATTTATATGAAGGAATTATAACTCAAAGTGGAGCCCCTTAACCCTGCACAGGACAAGCGGGTATGGAAGATGCATGGAATGAAATATGGGTGGATATATGTATGCTGTACACTGAATTTAAAGGTTGAAATCCATGAATACAATGCCAAAAATACATAAAACATGCACAAAAGGAAAGAACATAGCTATATAATTGACAAATTACTTTTTCATATCAGGGATGGAGCACATTATTCTTGCTTGTTTGTAGCCAGCACACTGTGAACACTGAAAAAAACCCAGTCATTTTGTGTTAGAATAATATGCATCTGCAAATACACTATTTATATATTGTATAGTTAAGGAATTAGTCAGCTTTTACATAAAAGTTATGTGTCTTTATTTTAGTTTTAAAAAGTTTTATATGTTTCATTATACTTGCTCCTAAATCCCTATTCTTTGCAAATTTATAAATCAAGCCAATAAATATGTAAGAACTAAAACTAGTGATTTTATAACATGTTTTGCCTGTTTCTAGAAAAAAACAATAATATTCCGTATTGGAGTATTTCCCCATATTGGAGAATTTTCCTTAGTGTGTGTGTGTGCTATCCAGCCTAAGCCCCAGCCTTGCTCCTTGTGCCGCTGGGGTAGATTCCAGGCCCTTCTGTGACCTTGACCGGGATAAGCACCTGGATGTTACGTCTGAATTTTATTTACATTTTTATTGAGGGACTCCTAATACCCAATATCCAAAATGCTTGTCACTTTCTTGGTAAACCAGTCCTGCAGCTACTGAACATGCCAGAATTCCTCAGCCTCTATTTCACTATTTATTACTCACTCCGTAATTTTGCAATAACGTATTTCTAACACGGATGAATCTCATAAAGCTTCAATCTGCTTTGCAGTGATGTATTTTTGTCACATTTCCACTCCTAGTTATATTCAAGTTGCCTTGTTTTTTAAGTGTAAATTGCAGAGTGTAAATTTACCGAAAAATTACTACATTGTTTCCATGAGCAGGACTTTGCTTCAGGACCAATGAATAAACACAGAAATACGAGGCTAACTGTCGTGTATATAAGATTGCACGTTTAAAGATCTAATCTGATTGCTCTGATAGGCAATGTAAAAAAGGAAGATATAAATGCAGCTGAAGGCATTCCCATGTTTATTTTTTATTGTTAATGGAACCTTTCCAGTGGCTGATGCTGGATCAAGTCTGGGTAAATATTTAATTCCATCCTGACTGAGGTGCACAATAGCTTCATTGAAAGAAGGTTACTGCCCTGTCTGAAGAACTGAAACATGTAAATATTTCCCATTAAATAATTAAATTCCTGAAACACATGTGGAATAAAATACAAGCATGAATATGGGATGAACCAGAATATGTTAATTTTAACATATTATATGACTTGATTATCTTTTCTTACAAGGAATGCTCCAAAAAATTATTTTTAACCATGAATACATAAATTCCTCATGGGGATGTTGAAATGATGAGTTGTTTTAGCTGATTTGTCCTTCTCTCAGTTTTTAAACAACCACAGTGTCCTGTGACAGGAACTTAACTGACAGCCTAAGAAATGTTTATTTTGCGAATACAACTAAACTGGATGACATGGTATAAACTTGCACCAAAAATAATCTACTGGAGCTTGTTTGTGTTTGCTACAGAATAAGAAATAAATTCAGCTGTAAAACGCTGACGGCTTTGTTCAGGAACATCTACAATTTGTATCCATGCCTTAAGCCTGATTCTGCTAGTTGCCCTGACCTGTCAACACATCAGCTAGAAAAATGGAATTGAAGTTGAACATTTTCCCAGGCAAATTTCCTAGACTAATTTTCACTGATATTTGCATCATTAATATAATTATGAAATATAACGATGAAGGATATTAAGCATACTAGAAGAATTATATTTACAATTTCCATGAATGTATTATCATTGTGAAAATAGTATATTTACATTTAAGTACGAATTATACAGAATGAAAAACTTCAGAGAATATTGACCCCAACATTAGAATTATGTATAATGTTTCTGCAAAAGATTCATGAAATAAATACGAAATTGGTTTTATTGGTTTCAAAAACTACGTACGTTGAAGCTGTGCTTCTGAGTGACCCACATGTTCTTTATGTTTTCTATCCAAAAAAACGTCATTGATGCAAATCGTGAGCAACAGTTTGTTCATATGCAGCAGGAGCCGCAGGCAGTAAAGACACTTACACTCATATGTTGGATCCGCTCCTCTAGTTTATTGAAAAGGGTTTATATGCAGTTCATTTACTATTAAAGGGGGGCACAAGTTGAAAATCAGCAATGCTAATCAGGCTAACAAGGCGGTGCAGCACTTATTTATTTATTAGACTTATTGGAGAGTGCAAAGATCAAAAAAACTTTAATTACTTTTCAATACAGTGTTTCCATATCAAAGACATCAAAGGTAATGTTACATTAGATAGATATTTAACATGTCTCTTATATTTCTGCACAAAAAAAAAAACAAACAAAGGAAGTTAAGGACAGTGTATTGACCTCAGGGTCTTCGGTGGCAATCAGTGTTTGATAACTGCTGTCCAGTTGCTCATCTTCAGTCGTGTCAAGGTCAAGATCAACAACCAGAGTTCAATTTCGCAAAGAAACGGAAGGATGTCAGCCAGATAACAAGGTACCCATTTTGCGGCATCATGGCTCTACTGCTGTTACATCTATTGAATTGTTTCTGCTGTAAAATATAAAACAAAAGCTTTCACTGCAAGGTCATGGTTACCATCAATACAAATTCCTACAGCGGGATTACCTAAGTGTATGGACAGTAAGGCAGGTTTCCAACTATAATTAATTGTCTATTGGGAAGAGAGGTTTTACACTTTGAATCTAATAAAGCTAAATTTTGATATTTTAAAATGTAATTTGAAATCTATTGATGCGTTCAGCTTCAATGCTAGGTTTTAGTCACCCAAACTTGATTAGCAGTGTTTGCTAAAATAAAATGTAAATATGTTTGAAACTCTAAGCCAATAATTAAATAATGGCGCTAATTCACCAAATTGGCTGTCATACAGTACAGTGGTAATCGTTCACGTGTTTGTTTAAAAGGTAATTCAAAACAGTCCTGAATGTTTAACTTATGTGTCTAACCCAGACAGCCAGAGGTGAACATTTCAGGTCCAGAAAGCAAAAATCCAGTCAAAGATTTTGTTTCAACCCACCAGCAGAGTATACTGTGACTCTGACTGATTATACTCAACTGGTTGGATGAAACAAAATCTTAGACTGGATTTGTAGTTTCTGGGCCTAAAATGTCCAACTCTGCAGGCAGCACAGGGCCCAGTGTTGGGGTTCACCCTGGGTGAGATGCCAGTGCAGCCACAGTGGGCATCTTCAGGCAGGCCTACAGTATATGCCTAACCTCATGTCTTCGCCCTGTGGGAGGAAACCTGTGCAAGATGAGAAAAAACTCCTCACACATAGAACTGGGATTCAAACTCCCAGCCATAGTAATGTAAGGCAGCAGTGCCCATAATGCAGATGTGGTTTAATATATTTACTAACTGCCCCAATCTGTTGTGACAAAGACCTGCTATATTTATTTAAGATGAAGCCATCTGCATGGTTAATTGAAGTTCTTCAAAAACATCCCCTTAATGAAAGCCTTTCGTGGCCATGCTTGTTACTGCAGTAGGCAAAAATAATATTATATCAGTCATTTGAAGGTCTGTGTAATGCATTCCTTAAATGATTGCTTGGGGCTTAATTGACCATTTTCTGAAATATGATCATTTAAATTTCTGCAATAATTAACTTTATATGTAGTGAAGGATATCACACCATATTAATGTTATTTGCAATAAAAAGTGTTATTTTTCGTTTATACTGTTACCTCTGGAAAAAACCCGCTTTCCAGTTCTCTGGGATTTTCACCCATGGAATTCAGCATTTTGGAAAAGTAAACAGTACCTGAAGCTGCACGCCATCCTTGGAACGACGTGTCAGTCAAAGGCTGGAGTTTTCCATTAAATTGCAAATGCTAACCTACTTGCATGCTTTGGTGTGGTTTAGGGAGATAACGCTCTCAATTCTGCCTTAAATATCTTTCTAAAAGAACGATTACTGAAGGAATGTGTCACATTCCTTGAAATGGCATAATTTAACTGACAGTGTACGCACCTGACCAGCAAACATCCGGCCTCAGATTTGTACCCAGCAGGCACCCCCGCGAATGTATGATCTTTTATGATGCAATGAAGTACTGCATTTTCTGCACTTCAGACTTGGGGGAGGAAAGACAGGTAGTGTGTCAAGAGTTTCTGCAAGGCTGACAGGGAAGCTCTAGATGGCACAGAGGGAAAATAATAATAAAAAAAAAACATTCTTGATATGCGCTATATTATAATAAATAATCATTCAGTCAGATTAACAACTCTCTTCCACAGTAATCTGCTCGCTTGAATGTAAAATTAAATAAACAAATGTTAAATAACTCTGCATCTGGGGTCGTCGCGCACGATAAACACTCGTATCTGCGTCTTTCTTTACGATCTGCGCTGGTGACTGGCTTCATTCCGCATTCAGTACAAACCGCTTCTCCCTACCTTCAAAGCTCTTCACGGTCCAGCCCCTCCATATCTGCCTGAGATGCTTCACACTCACATCCCAGCCTGCACACTTAGGTCATTGTGGTCTTTCCTACTCATAGTTGCCAAGTTTAGGCTGTTCACCATGGGTGGCAGGTCATTCAGTCTGATGGCTCCAAAATTTCAGCCCTCCATTCTTTACTAAAAACTGCATTTATTCTTAGAAAAGAGTTGTGCAGTTCTCATAATCAAACCTACTCCCATTAGTAAATAAATTATTTATTTGTTATTTGTAGCTCATTCAAAAAAGAAGACAAAGTGAATAAATAAGGCAAAACCTAAACCTACATGTGAAGACCACGTATAAAGTTATTGTGCACATAAATGACTCTTGTTGGGGATTTTCCACTTTTCAACTTGTATTTCAATAAACAGGCATCCAGATAGTACTTTTTTACAAATATCCATTCATCTTCTAGCCACTTATCCTGGTCAAGGTAACTCACATATCATGTTAAAAAATGGATGTTTATTCTTCCACAAAAATCCAAATGCATTTATAATACATGGGATTGCTTCCACGTGGCAGAGTACAGCTATAAAGCGGATATATAGCCGAGGAGTTCTTGAAATGTCATCCAAAATTAATATTCTGTATGTTGGAGTTCACAGTATGTCAAAACCACTAGAAAAGAATTAATTATATAAGAAACTGCAAAACCCAACCTAGAATTAATTTACTACATCACTAAGCATGTCATGTTTTATTTTATTATTGTCATTTTTTTTTTTTTTTTGTTTAATGACCTTTTTTGAAATCTGGGGATTTACTGCAAAAGAACTGAGCTTAATCTCATGAACATACTAATCGACTGAGGTAATAATCCTTAAGAGGCTTATCAATACTTGTCAATTACAAGCACATGAATTTCTGGAATTACCTGTGATCTGTATGCAATTTTGTGTGTATACATTTATGCGTGTCTTATGGTATACACTCTCAAAAAATTTTACCCTTGCTTGTCACTGGGGCTGTGCCCTTGTAATTGTACCTTTTAAAATACAGAGATTAAGTCTCAGGAATATTCCAAAGGTACAAACAGCATTAATGTACCATCCATGATAAAGAAATGTTCCTCAGATTCCATTTCTGTACCTTAAAAAGTACAATTATCTACAGCTAAGGGTACAACTGGCAGACCCTTGAGGGTACAGCCCCTCTGTACCCTCTGAGACTGTATGCAGCTAGAAGGCTGTAGCTTTATAGAAGCATACGAATAATTTTAAAAGTCATGTACAGTTACAAGACAGATTGGAGAATATTTTTGCAGTATTTTCTAGGCACAGTGTCTAGCTGATATGATGTGCTGATTTGTCTGATGTGGTTTGTAATATTTTACAGTATTCATTTAACCTTTTATAAAGTTTATCAAGCAAAGTGTTTTTTATATCCATAGAAAATGTATTAGAGTAGCATTGTGGCTCGGAGGACAGTAGAGTTGCCACAAATCTCCTTGGTTGGGGGTTTGAATCCCACTGCTTCTCTGTGTGTCTGCAGCCTGCATGTTGTCCCCTTGGTCTGTGGGGTTTCCTCCTGCAGTCCAAAGACATGCAGTTAGGCTAATTGGCATCTCCAAAGTACCTGTAGTGTGTGAGCATGTGCCCTGCGATAGACTGGCATCCAGTTTGTGGCGTACCACAGCCTCGTGCTCTGTGTTACCTTGGATGGTTTCCAGGTTCAGTTCCAAACCTGAGTGGGATGAGTGGTTAGGAAACGGATGAATACAAGAACTGAAACAGGGGTTTCTGGGTTGGTTTGGGCACATTCGTTTTTGAGGTATTATTTTACTTACATATTTTTCCTACACCTTAGGCGAAGTTTCTTTAAAAGATTGTTTATGCATGCGGTACACTCATGTTCCGATTCTTTAAAAAAAAAACATTTTTTTTCAAAAGTATTTTTACATTACATTTTGAAATGTATTGACTACATACAATGTATTTTAGTAGGAAAACATACTGCTTGCATTTCCACAATTTGTGTACATTACATTCCATTAATATAAAACATAGATTAATATCATCCACCCAATTTCCATAAGCACTGATCCAGTGCAGGGTCATGGGTGAGACTGGAGCTTGAAGCCCAGGGAATGGGGAGCAGTCACACTGCAGAGGATCTGACACACACACACACACACACACCCTCTACAGACAAAGTAGCAGTTCCATTCCAACTAAGCCGCATGTCTTTGGAAGCCTAGAGGAAGCTCACATGAACACGGGGAGAGCCAGAGGCAGGAGCAGATCCCACAGCAACAGAGGTGTGAAGCCGCAGTGTCACCCACTGAGCCTATAATAATCATACTAGCAAAAGGAGTATTTATTGGTACCGTTATTGTAATCATTGAAGTGCTTATACATAAATATATATTCCCAAAGCTGCTTCTCCAGTACAGGATTGTAGCGTATATACTTACTGTATTTATTGAAGATTTTTATGGGGTTTAGCAGTTTGCGGATGACGCACAGATTTCCTTCTGTAAATGAGGTCCAGTTTTGGCTGTTTAAATAAAACACCATTTGCAATCCACCTTTTTCCCATGATCCCATACACTACCCAGACATACACTGAAACGTGACTATAAAACACTCTACAACTTATGGCATTTGTAAAAATTGACGTTATTAATGTACAATGCATAGACGGTAGCTACCTGATTATTTTAGCTCTCACTGTATAAAAGGTTGAAGACCAGTGGATTAGATCCTTAACAAATCTAGATCTCCGTAATAGCATTACTTTAGATAATTCTGTTTTTGGTTCCTTTCAAGCAAACTGAGAGACTGAATGCTCTGTATATTATACAAAACCACTTCATAGATGATATCTATAATGCTTTTAGTTTAGATGAATATCATACACTGTTTCTGAGGTCAATGGTAGTGAAAAGATTAATCTACAGTAACATGCAAAGATCTGCGTTTCTGCCGAAATCTTTGTCTTGAAAGAATTTTCTCTATATGGTGTTTTTTTCTATTTTCACTGTTGGGAGTGTGTGACGTTTTTGTACTTTTTGTTTGTGTCTGACATATGTTTGTATAGGTTATGTGAATGTAGTGATGAGTGAAGCTGATTTATAGAAACAAAGAGGAGAAAAACGTGCCCGATCTCAATTCCAGATTATTTCAACTGAAGAAATGGAAATGTGGACTGGAAGCTATTCTGTCATTGCATTTCTGCATTCCTGTTTATGGACATATTTCTGCTCTGCTCAGTATCGGATATGTTGTTTCATCCCACAGTAAATTCACAGGATCTGCAGGGAACTCGTCTTTAACACCTGAGCCTAGTGTTTTGAGAGCCGTCGAATTGTTGAAGGCTGCTGAGCATTTGGAGTGTTCCTACATGTGTTGCGCGTGAACGTCTGTGCAAATCTGTTACAATCATTTAAGATTTCCTCTATATTTCTGTTTATATATATCCATCAAACCATTACTTAAACTTTTACTTCATGGCTCTATATTTATTGTGGTCTATACTGTGTATATATAACAAAAATGAAGCTTAAGAAATTTCAGTTATCTTTTTGCAAATATCTCTCTATCCAGACAATGCAGGACAATGTATGAAAGTTTATATATTCAAACACAGGCAGAAATATAAAATAACAATAGATAAAAACCATGTTGATTTTTAGTAGTCATTATTCAGTCATCCAAATGGATACACACGCACATATTTCTTTTTTTAATTGCCCAAACAGATGTTTTATGGCCATTAATGTTCCTTTGGTTTCCAAGTTTTGAAAAGTGCTGTTGTGGATTTTTCCTCTTTCTTTCAAGGTCAGGTCACTTCCTCTGTGTGGAATAATTACATGACTTCTCCCCTAACTCCAATTGCTGCCGTAATAATAATTAACATGTTAGTAGTTGTTTCAATGCACATATTGTGATAAACAGAAATAGCTGACTTAGCTTCAATGAATGCTGAATTATTGCAGCTGGGAGTCCTTAGTCTGTATCAGGGAAAGTCCATCCATCCATTTTCTACTGCTCATCCACTGCTCATCCAGTGCACATGAGCTATGGGCTCTGAACGTCCCTGACACACTGCATAGCTGCCGGACCCTTGAGCGCGGCCCTGAACTTCCCTGACACACTCCATAGCTGCCAGACCCTTGAGCGCGGCCCTGAACTTCTCTGACACACTGCATAGCTGCCGGACCTTGAGTGTGGCCCTGAACTTCCCTGAAACACTGCATAGCTGCCGGACCCTTGAGCGCGGCCCTGAACTTCTCTGACACACCGCATAGCTGTCGGACCTTGAGTGCCGCCCTGAACTTCCCTGACACACTCCATAGCTGCCGGACCTTGAGCGCGGCCCTGAACTTCCCTGACACACTGCATAGCTGCCGGACCTTGAGCGCGGCCCTGAACTTCCCTGACACACTGCATAGCTGCCGGACCTTGAGTGCCGCCCTGAACTTCCCTGACACACTGCATAGCTGCCGGACCTTGAGTGCCGCCCTGAACTTCCCTGACACACTGTATAGCTGCCGGACCTTGAGTGCCGCCCTGAACTTCCCTGACACACTGCATAGCTGCCGGACCTTGAGCGCGGCCTTGAACTTCCCTGGCACACTGCTGAATCAATGGCTCACCCTGCATTTTAAACTGTACACTACATGTCTCAAATGAGTGCAGGACAAAATATGTTACAACTAAAGAATTCCTACGTATTGGTGCAAAGGAAGCATCATTTCATCATGCCAGTCTACTGCAGGCACATATATCGAACACAATTTAGATTCACCTGAACAGCCAATTTTTTGGATTGTGGTAGGAAACTCCTGCAAACATGTCGAGAACATGCAAACTCCGTGGCCCACATCCCTAGTGGCATGTGGCTGAAGTGCTAACCACCGAACCATTACAGCCTCTATATCAGCAAAAGTGTTTCATTCTTGTCATTCTTAAGTAATAAGGTCACTGTTCCCCATCACAGAGCATTAGCCGACAATGCAAATACCTCATTTCCTGTTTGTGCTTTGTGTTTCTCTCTGCCCTTTATCTCTGTGTACTTTACCGGCTTACGTTTTCCGAGAGCGTGTGGCTAATGTTTCGCTGTGCAGTACGTTAAGCTTAAATAGCCCAAATCCACTGTGAAACTGTGAACCCCTGCGCACATGTGTTTCTCGTTAAGCCGCGGTTCACATAAGCGAACACTGGCTGGAGCTCTCAGCTTCTCGGGCTGCAGCTTAAAACAATTATAACACTGCAATTCTGTTAGGCGACGAGGGGCCAAGGGCAAAAATGCGTAAAAAGTATGTAAAGACGTTTAAGGTTAAGGTGCAGGAGTGAAGTGGGACTGATAGCACGAGGAGAAAAAGCCGGGAGCGTTAATTAGCAGGACAGCTGGCTGATCCGTGTGTACTGATCAAAACACCATTACTTAAGTTGAGACAATGTGTACGCTTCCGAAATTAATTGCATATATTTAAAATATACTTATATATACATGCACAAATGTGTTGCGTAGAGTTATGGAACACATGCAGAGACTTATGCGTAGACACACACACACAGACTTGGCTGCATTTATTATGTGTATCTTGGCAATCGCGCAGGTTTCAGGCCGAGTGAACGAACCAAAATTGGATAAAGACTCAGAAAAGAAGAGTTCCCGTATCTCTGCCTGAGCAAGTTACAGCTGAAGCCTGATCAAAACAAGGAGAAATTATTTCTGGTTGATTTGAAAATAGATAAATATATAATTTGTATACAGTATAACAGTCCAGTTTGACTTAAGGGGATCGTCCATGGGTCAGTGTGTTTCTCCCTGCCCTGTCAGCAAGGAACAAAGAAACAGAACAGAGCAGTAACATGCATCTTTAATATACTACATATTGTAGCTGATCATTTTAACTTAATTTTTATCAGTTCTGTGCTGAAGGCATAGAACATTAGGAGAAGGCGTTCCACATTTGGAAGCCTGACACAAAGGATGTCTTTAATACACGACGGGCCTACAATTTTGACAGATGTTTGAAAACAAAAGTGGAAAAACCAGCCTCCATCTCCTGTGGGTGAAACTGCAAAGGGGCTCGAGCCAAAACGAACGATGCCGCTCACTGTCTTCCATTCCAAGATTAACTCTGATTGAGAAGGAATTCAGTTCCTGTCATATTTACTCAAGTCGCTTTTGTTCCAGCTGTATAACCCTTGTGAGAGGAAGTGAAGTTAACTTAGGGTGGGGACATCTGTAAAAACAAAGCTGTTAGGCGCATTCAGGGATTTTTATGTTTTTTTTTTTTTTTTGAAAGTGTTGAAATCTAATAAGCGCTAGAATCAAATGTGCTTTGTCAAATATCTGCTCAAAAAAATATGTGCATTATCCGTAGCTGTTAAATATCTGGAGATGACATCCCTGGAAATGCTCTCGTTTACATCATCCATCTACTTTCTTCAGTCTTACTGTGTCATTTATAACAATAGTATCATTATGATACCATACGTTACAAACAAACAAACATAACGAGAAAATCACGTTCTACCGTCTTTGCATAATGTCAGTGAACCTCAGACCGCGTAAGATGTTATGCAAAATGCGGAAGGATAATTTTTCAATGATTTTTGAGCATAATGTCAAATTTTCTAATAGAATTAGGTTTATATTTTCCTTTTAATAGGAATGAATTAGGCTAACTTTGAAATCTTTTAAGCCACCTCAGGGAGTTTAAAATCTTCTCCCAAATATGCTTGGCATGGTCTAACTGCTACAAATGTTACCAGTACATAAGCTTAGTTTTGCAATGAAATGCCCATCTGCAACTAAGTATCAGAGAGATGCACATACATTTATACTAACCTTGAGGATTTTAGCTTGTAAGTAGCTATACATACTGTTTTTTTTATTCCTGGTGACCTTGGTAATTATGTCATTATCTCTTTGAACCACATGATAGTTTGCAGCCCGAGATGAAGCAGCAGCTTGTTGTCATCATAACATGCTGCAACATCGTTGTCACAATGTGAAACGCACTGATTGCTCGTTATGTCATCAGGGTCAGGAGTTTTTACGATATACCCCAATGACAGTGGTTCTCATGAGAGGTCTAGATTTTAATGTCGTATGGTGACCTTCCTGTCTAAAGGACCTGGATTTGGGATTCATGGTATATCCATGAAACATGAACAGTTAAAGATTTACTGATGATTGTATTTTGCCTTCATGCTTCTAGATGAACATTTTATACTTAAAGTCTATATTTATAGACAGGTACTTTTTATCCAAAAATTTTGTTAGCTTTAAAGGGTAACTAAAAATCAACAAACGGGTGTGCTGTTTTTCACAATTAATTAACAAAATCTTATTCCCCAGTATGCTTCTGAGAAAAAGCCGGAAATGGAATTTACTGTCACCGTGCAGTTTCCATAATCAACTGCAATTTGGTTGCTAATGTCTATCAACTGCACAATGTGATTTTCTTAATCCTCCCCCCCTATTTGGTTCCCATAGAAACTGAGATTTTTAGGAAACCAAAATGTACTGTAGAACACGAAGCCTGCCATTGTGCTGTCAAAGGAATATATACAGACTGCCTGGTATCCAAAATTTTATTTATTTAGTTACAGTGTAAACTATCACACATTTATAACATATTGTTACAAAATTACCACATTTTTCACTGAACTTATGTACAATTTGAATAAGAATAATACTATACTATAATACTATAATACTATAATGGTATCTGCACCATAAAGTAGTATTGTGCATGTAGTACTGCATCTCTCTAGCAGCACCAGTTCTTCTGTTTGATCCTTTACTTGCATCAGGATGTTGCCCCAATTTTACTTATCACACAATAGTGCAGGTAATTTGAAACTGTGAAAAGTAAATCCCTTGGTTTTTAATCTGTCATTAAAAACCAACAGGTTACATCTGGTTTGCCATGCTATTACTTAAAGGATTTTTCAATATATGATATGCATAGCTGTACTAAGTCAAAAGAAAAGCTGCAGAAATACACAGGCGTAGAATTCATTCGTAAACATTGGTGTGATCGTGAGAACGGAACATGATAATGAACGTTAATGCAGCTGCATAGAGGATGATAATGAACGTTAACGCAACTGAGGACAATTAACACACAACGGGACCCTATCACAGGATTATTCGCAAGGTGAGAAGACATGAGCTTCTTTTGCAAAATGTCCTGGTTACTGCTGAGGGGATTTCTGCTCTGCCGTCGATGTGCACAGAGTGCTGATCTCCCGGCCTTTTATTGTGACCTGGAGAGTTCGGGATTTCAGCAAATGTGATCTTTAAATAATGCATCCCTCCTTTCTCCAGCCAAGCGATAAACAACGACCTTTATTCTTCTCCACAATGTCTCTCTAGACAGAATCGTCATTTAACACTTCCTTTCTGTTTTGTTTACACGGAGCGATACAGTTGTTATTATGCAGATACGATAACATTATGGAGATGTCTGGCCCTCTGGATTCACATTCAGAGGGATGATTATACAGAAATCATCTATTCATTTTAGTTTTAAACTGCAATGAGAATAAGCACATTAATATATCAAGTATAAACTGCTCCTTTTCCGTTACAAGATACAGAAAGTGTTATTTATTTATTGATACATATATACATTTTTCCTAGAATGAGTGTCAGTTTTCTATGGATATTTTGATATTAAGTAAATAAATGCCTAGTTCTTTCAAATCCTTTTTAGGAGTAAAAATTGCAACCATCTGGTCAAAAATCAAATTTCTAATACTTGGTCTCCCACATGTCTGCCATAAATCAGTTTCTATACCAACTCTCAAATGTGCTGTGTATACATAATTCAGTACAGAAACTTATAAATTCAGCAATTAATGTCAGATTGTGTAACAGAGACCTCATCAGCATAATGTGACTAATCTCTGCCTTAACCTGTGCTGAAAATGTGAATCTATTAATGCAAAAATATATCCTTTTATAATTGTGTTGGTTTCCTGTAGCAGTACTGTTTGCCCTGGGTATAGAGTCAAAAAGTCTAAGGAAAAAGGAAAGAATGCATATTAAAGAATGAATTGTCATCTAAATTCAGCAGCTGTGTCAATGTGTGGCTGTTTAAAGTCCCTCAGCTTTACCTTCAATGCAGCCGGTTTTAGTTATCTATAATTTTTTTTAAGCTTCCAGTTCGAAAGTCTGGAAGAGTCCGTAACACTTTGGCAATGAACTCTACTGTCCTCAGATCAAAGCTGATAGCCAGCGAGCAAGTCTAATGAGGTTATTTGTGGCTTGGCGGCTGAGGGTTTTACGTATCACAGATCAATTGAAAGTGGGGTAAGAATTCATTTAGATTATAATGTTTGGGTGATGACAGCCATCACAATCGATACCGCGGACTAAATAGACTGGTTGTCAAAAGCGGTGCCTCTTCATCTTTGCTTAACATGCTGATTTGTACCACAGACTTATCCCGGGTCACCTTTGAGGACATCCCTTTATCTCTCTCTTTCATGAATCCCTATGTCGTTGAAAATATACAAATAGTCATAGCCTCTTTAAGATGACACTCATGATTTAAATATCAGTTTTTCTATCTGTATGTCGGGCTGTGTAATCATAGGCTTTTGCAGTCAGGCAGGGCCACAGACATTCAAGTTTTATGTAAACGAGTGAATTGAATGAATTTATAAATGTTTATCGCTTCTGACAATCGCGCGGAAGCGGTGATCCTCCAAAGATGGCTTGCATGCAGTCGCAGCACCTCTTAAATTTAAACAATGTATGATCCATTCAGTATATCGGACATATGTTTGACCGTCAGGTGGTCTGCAGTAATTGCAGGATATTTGGGTAAAGCCTGGGGTCAGACCTAAACATCTGCTATATCAAGTTAGCGCTTACGTACAGTGAATTAAACATTGTGACTAAGCCGGAAATTAAAGATCCTCACACGTGTAGGATGCTGTATCAACCTTCCAACTTCAAGAACTACTTATGGCTATGTGAACCAGGATTTTATCCCAGGAAGGACAGGACTAGAAATGCTATAGACAACTTAGAAACACATTTTCATCTAAATGTAAGAGGAAATCCCAATGAACGCGATTTTATTTGTTCACAGTCAACATGCATAATCAACTTACTGCATGTTGTTTACTTAACCGGTCCTTTACTGTATGGAGATAAATAATCAAGCATAAGCAAAGGTTATGGCATCTACCATTCCATGAGGATGTAACAAGCTGGGCAAAAATTATACACATCCTGTGCTTCAGGGTAACTCCAGTAAATAAATAAAACCTTTAAACGTGTTTCCCTCGGCTTTGAGACAGCTGCAGTTTGTGTGTCAACTGCGTATTCTGTATCATATAAATGATATAGCAGTCTGATGAACATGCGCCTTTGGGACTATTAAAGGAGGTCTGTTTGTAACTTGGATTTCACGGTTCTTTCAAAAGTTCTGCAAATCAATATCCTGCATTCTTTTCATCCCACAGAGGAGACATTAAACACTTAGGGGCGGAGGGCGTAGTCACTCAGGAAGGTGTAGAACTATGTAATCTCCCAAATATCTTCTGTCTTTATTGGGGGAAGGAGAAGATTGCTCCATTGCTATTTAGTAAAATTACCTTTTGTTGGACATCAGCTATATTTGGCTAATGGCATCCTGTCTAGGATGAAGCCAAGCCTTCCGCTCTGTCTTGCTTGGGATCTAATAGAAAAGCAAGTAATTAGGTGAATTATTGTTGCTAAATTCCATAGGATGTGATCACGTGTGTCCATGGGGGACAGGGTGCTCTGAGATGGACTGGCATCCCATTCAAATAATAATAATAATAATAATATTAATAATAATAATAATAATAATAACAAGAAGAAGAAGAAAATAATAATAATAATAATATACAGACTGTTTAAATATGGAATGGTATTGTCATTCATTGTTCTATTGACACGTTATTCTATGTAGAATGTTTATTGTATTTTATGCTGTGATTTACAGGCCTCTTGCATTGCTCTATGGACTTAAAAAATGATATTATGGGCAGCTATACCATTTCATTTTATCTATCACGAATAGCCAAATAGTTATGCCAGGAAGTACACGATATTCTTTATTCATTTAGTTCCTGGTGTCAGGAAATTGCTTTGCAACTTTAATCAGCAGGGAGATGGAGTGAATATGAAAATGTGCTGCTTAACCATGACATTATATGCAATGAAAGACTTGCATGAGCAAAAACAAAAAGAAGAATAGATTTTTCAAAATGTTATGGAAACACTGTTTACTTTGGGGATTGGCTTGACAGTTGTCACTGGGTTTTGGCAAGATGTAACTTTTTGAAACAGAAAGGAAGAATGTGTTAAAAAAAGAATATGCCTTCAAAAATCATAAACACCTCTTCAACAGAAGGTAATAGCAAACCTGGAGCCTGTCCCATTGAAGGCAAGACACATGGCCAGGGACATACAATTTTATTCAGGGGACACATTGAGACACTTCTGGACCAGGCTCCCGGGGGGGCACCTGCACAAAGATGGGAGGATCTGCAAACTCCACATACACACAGGCCAATATTCAAACACCAAACCTCCAGAAAGATGAGGTTACAGTATTACCCACTTAGCCACCACAAGGTCAGGTTATAGCGATTTATTCAAAAACAGATTGCAATTTATTTTGGCTTTACTAAATTAAATTAAAGATCATAAGTGTCTTCGTATTTTTTTCATTATGGTCCTAAAAGTGGCATTAATATTTCATTTCAGATGAAAGCTGGCATGAAGTAATCCCATGAGAAGAGAGTAGCAACTGTGCAAACCAATTGGAATAAAGCACACTTCTAGGAGAGTACTTTAAATCACACAGACAGCAATGAAAAGTGACTTTCAGTATAAAGTTAAATTCAGCATTACAGAGATTTTCATGTGCCAGGCTTGTCATTGCTGTACTTAATGTTAAAATGTATTATATATGCACACACACACACACACACACACACACACACACACACACACACACGCACACACACACACACACACACAGACATACACATGGAACTATACATTGTACCTTAAGTGTAGAGTTGACAGTCTGACCACTAAATTGATTGCTTTCATTTGAGACTGTACAGTAGAGTAAAATACCAGCTAATGAAAGTACATTAATCATCATTAAAAACTGAACAAAGTCCTTTAAGGTTCAGCCCGGTGTGCATGTTAGGTCCTGACAAAGAGGTTTTTTTTTTTTCTTTTTTCTTCTCAAGCTTTACAGAAACTGGCCGCTCGCAGCCGGTCTGCATCTTGCCAGCATTATGTCAATCCATAAGCACAAAAGTAGATGCAGGCTCACGCATTGCCCTGTTGATGATTTCACCAGGCAAGTCCTGACCTCCAACTCCAAGCGTACCTAATGAAAACAGAGCCTCAGAAGTTCGTACTTTAACCTCCAGATGGAATGACCCCGAACGCAAATGATGCTTGAGATTAACGGTACACTGGATAGAACCTCAACAACATCTTTCTATGATTAAAAGAGCCACCGTGTCCCCATGTCCCCAACATCGTGTGTAAAGTTCCTCTCCTATATTTCTAATCAATTGAGTGAAAGGTGAAATTAGATTTTTTTTAGAAAAAGCATATGTGAAATAAGTAAAATTATAGATATATAGGAAGAGTCCCCAACTGGAAAATAAAAAAATATGGGAACAGTTAGAAGAAAAATCTGTCTCAAGAAAGACACGTGTGTAACACGTTGGACAAATTCCTTACGTGCATGTGGTACTAGGATAGAAGGCAGCTTACTCATAAATAAGGATACAGATGGTTCTGTGTCATGGTAGGAAACTTCATAATGCAGGACGCGGTCCCAATGCTCCTAGCAGTTACACTGAGAGAGACCTGCTTCAGCAAGAATGGGAAATGTATAGTTATTTTTAGCTGATTAGAAATAAAAAAAAAAACAACCTAAGATACTTTTTAGGCCTTTTCGGTGATATTGATTACTATAGAGGCAGGGGAACCTTCAAAACAATACTGAACATGGAGACCCTACAAATGCTAAAAAGAAAAGTTAAAAGAAAACATTTGTATTCCAACTTGCAGTTCCCTGTTCTGATTTACAGGAAAGTTTTTCAAAAGTAAAAGAAATTTGAAGTTTATTGGTTCTATAATACTCCGAATTTGAAAACTTAATTCCACAGGGGTTCTTTGAAATTGATTTGAGAAGAAATGTCCCAGAGTTCCCTTTCTGTGTTCTCTTTGCTGAACAGGATTCATTTGTAATACCTCATTTTGGCCGGGTTGTCCTTACTGGGGGATTACGGGGGTGTTATTCTGCTACCTCGTTGCTGGTAATACAGCAGCTTCTACCAGTGGTTCCTCTGGGTTTAGGATGGCTTGATGTAAGATATCCAGATAAGACCTCACTTACTCATTAATAAACCACTAAATCAACCTGTCCTTCAAAATGCTCCAGACTGAATGTGACAATCTATTGGCATGCTTAATTTAGTGCCACCTGAGGAAAGGGATCCATCACAATGGACTTAGAACCCGCGTCTAATTTGTCCCTCAGCTTCTCCTGAATGTCATTTTTGATATTATTGCTTTTCTATCCTTCAAGCTTGCCCAGCTTGTCATTATTTTCTTGGGAAAACATAAATCAAGTAAGGACTTTATTATTGGTTTTATTTCAACCTGTTGACTTATCAGATTGAGATATCAGACCCAGAGAGTTTTATAAACCCAACTGGGGATCCTTCAATGCCGAACAGAATTAGTACAAGACAATGAAAGGAAAATACACATATGCATTAATGTGTCATTATGTCAAATTCATAAAGAAAAAAAATACTGCATGGGCAATGTGGTTCCTGTAACTATAACATACCAGGTTCTAGGCCAAAGAAATAGTGGCAAAGGTGCAAGTCTGATCTAGATAGGAATCTATTCATCGATCCATTTCTTTCAAGCTTTTGATAATATTAGCTGCGCACATAATTAACGGATGCAAATGCATCATATGAATGCTGAATGTCACATGACTCACTTATTCCCCACTTTGAAATCATACCTTGATGCCCATGACTTACACAACAAATCAGTGCATTTTCTGAATATTCAAGCTAGATTGACACTTACATGATATAGGATACCTGGCATTTCTCATTGATTATCTCCTGTGCCGAATCATGCTGCAATCTGTCTGCTAATCTAATCACATTCCACTGACTTTCGCACTACGATGTCTACAGAGTTTACATACTGTAGAACGGTGCACTACCCAGATAAATATTTAATCACTGGCACGTCTGTCATATGAAAACAACTTGTTAATGAGAGGGTACAGAAGAGAGAGTCAGACTCATCAGGGTGTGCAGGTATCCCCCTGCTTAAGAACGTTCACTTTACTCCACTTCACGTTCACGAAAGACTTACATTAGCCCTCGTTCTGTGCTAACCGAATGATATCCAAAGAGTTTTTTCGCTTATACGGAAAAAATGAGAAAATGGAAAATAGCGTTTGGCATTTGTTGATCAGCGAGCCAGTTATAGATATACAGATATGCACTGCATGACAAAGTCTTGATCAATAATGGACCACATATCCGACGGTATAAAATTATGACATTATAATGGATGCAACAGGAGGGTCAGGCAGGGCAGGACATGACAATAAGGAAGTTTGTATTTGCCCTTTATAATGCTTGTTTACCTTTTTCATAACTGCACTTTGTACGATCAAACAAAACTTTTTTGTCCGATGGTACTTTGCATTCCTTCTGTGATCTAATTCAACCTTTAATGCATTTTCTCAACTTCAGGGACCACATTTACATCAGATAAACCATCACGATCACACAAATGGCTGCTACGGCACAAGCTACCACAAACTGGTAACAGCGGCTGCAGTGTGATTCTTTCAGTTTACCACTCAAATGCTTAAGAAAGAGTTTTTACTGAATGGAAAACTTTTACTCCAAACTTTCAAAATAGTGCCACCTGTTTGTTAAACATAGTGTGTATATATAATATACAGAAATTTGTCCATCCATCCTCTAATCGCTAAGTAGATAATGTTAGAAATTCCCAATAGGAAGCTAGCTGTGCTTCAATAAATACATTTTTCTGTATAAGTGAATGACTGTGAAATTGATAAGCATCTGGCAAAGCAGCTAAACAAAAATACCATCAGCTTTCTTTTATAAGTGAGAGTGAACTTCAACACTCTGGTGATGAGATGAACTAGGAATGTTAATTCAACATAAGTGGATGAGTGGAAGCAGAAGAGGAAAGGAGAATGTGTATCTGAAGAATTTCAGAGGCACTTTCTTATTTGAAGAGATCATTTGGCCTGTGTCTACGTAGTTTTCTGTACCAGGGGGAAATATATTTTATTCTGGACATTACTTAAAGCAAGCAATCTGTTACAGATAAATGAATCACCAAAAGCCTTTCTGCCAACTTGTTCACTTCTCTGGAAAGTCTCCACCTTTTCTAGATATGGCATAGTACTAATCGTTCCACAAAATGAAGTCTGAAGATGATACTGTAGATAGATAGATAGATAGATAGATAGATAGATAGATAGATAGATAGATAGATAGATAGATAGATAGATA
>JAODKE010000002.1:1102230-1115843 GCA_026779605.1 Mormyrus hasselquistii
ATAGATAGATAGATAGATAGATAGATAGATAGATAGATAGATAGATAGATAGATAGATAGATAGATAGATAGGTTTTTCAGCAATCATGTTACATTTAGTTTTTCCATTTTGATGGATGTTGGACACGGTGTCCTGTGATTGGTTTAATCTTCATCTGGCCTGCATTTTGGCAGTTGCCAACCACACCACCAGCCCAGAGGATGTTGGCTATCTCGTGTAGTGTCAGAACATTACAAATGAGATTCAAGTAACTCAAAGTTCCCTCTGAACTCTAATCTTGGCTACACCTGACCAGTGGGACACGCAATTATCTGTTGTAGTGAACAGCTTGCTTCACTGTAGCAATCCTTGAGTGGCAGAAAACCCACTGAGATTCATCCCCCTATCATGCAGCAAGGAATCCCTCAGTATTAAAACTTCACATTTGGATTGTTTTGTATGAGTTTCACCGTTTAAACTATATAAATGTCTAAATTACCTCTGGTCTTATTCCCAAGTAATGTCGCTATATAAGCATGCAAAGATGTGAGGACCTTTTGATCTTCAAACTAAGGTTTGATACAAGACATCATAGGCAGCTTGGTGTGGATCACTCTACTAGCGGAAGCAAATGGTGACATGTGGAGTTGCACAGGTACTGTAACATAACTAACTATCATAAAACAAGTACGTGTATACAGTAAGCATATACAAATTATGTGAACATAAAAGTACGGTAATTGTGATATTCCTGGCCATACTTCACATTGTCAGAAGTGTTTCTTTAAATCTGTACCTTTAAAACCCCTTTGAGATAACTTTTGCCTTGATTAGAGACACAAAAATTAAGATCAATACTCTAAAAAAATCACTGCACATTTGGTGTGATCTGTAATACAGTTTCAGTCAGATTTAATTTAAATATTAATTACAATATCATGGTACATTTTAAAGTTTTCTATTATATTGTCTTTTCACATGTCATTTCATCCACTTATATATTACAAAGATAGAATTAGGCAAATTACACAAATTGTACAATTCCTGCTGATAAAGTTTCTGAATTGTGCACAGCATATAACCTCTTTCAGAGGGACATTTCCTGTTATTTTTATTCCACTGACTAGCCTTTTACAGTAGGTATAAAATCTGTGTGATGAATTTATTAACATGAATATTAATGATTTTTGCTATATTTCTATTGGACTACTATTTTTAAGATAACCAAAAATAAATGTGACAAAATCGAATTTTGTTTTAACATGAATCCCTGCGTCTGAGCATTACAGGGCTAACTGCTCACATGTTCTGGAGTGTTCCTGGCCAAGCAATACAACATTTTTGATTCTAAATGCTAGTATTGCCTTTGAGTACTTGTTCTTGACAGCAATCTGTAATTTAACGTGATGAATGTTACATAAATATCTGTGCCGATTTGGATTGGGGCCAAAATGTGTATCTTGCCTGATTGCACTTATGAGGTTTACTCATATAATTAAGTCCATTGTCTTCAGACAGTCCTGAGTGTCCTCTGTTTGAATAATATCTGTTTAACCATTTTCTTTTTCGTAATGCTGTGAAACAGATGGTGTTCTCTTGTTCTTTGTTCATGCCGGCAGAAAGGGTACGAGAACATGGAACCTGCCGCGAGCTGGCAAATCCTGGCGAGTCAGCACGCTTGGGCCAATTAGTGCTGCAGTTATAAAGGTATTTCAAGAAACGCAAAGCTGTACGCTGGTCAATGCTGCTGTCCCGATTCTGTCATCGAGTTGCTATAGGTTACTATTGGATCAGAAACATATGCCCATATAAAGCAATTTTCCTCATCAGTAGCTGCATTAAATCAAAAAAGTGAACACTGTCAACAGGAAAGAAAGAAACAACAGATTGTCAGTTAATCGGCCGCTGTGTCCCCGCATGCAGTCCAGACAGCATGGTGTAACGTGGCTTGGAGTCAAAGACTTGCTGTGGGACCATTGTGCTGTTCTTTCAAGGATCTTCTCTGGCTTAAACAACCTTCAGGAAGGCCAGAACCTGCGGCAGTAAAGCCGCGCCTCTTTATAAGAGACACGGAAATCTGATTAGCGCATTAGAAGGATTCACCGTAGATAAGGCGTCACGTTTTTGTGCTCATTTAACTATCAAGCGACGACAAAACATAACGGACTACGGAGGCAAATCTTTTACAGACAACAATATTCTGCATCGTTTGCCGCAGTCAATAAAGTAAGCAGTGAAATGTTTAATATAATTATCAGTGCTCTGAAAAGCAAACGCTACTATAACCTTTATGACAGCACATGTTTTATGTACAAATAAAACAAATAAAATACTCTGTTTATTCAATTCTCTTTTATTTCATGTCATCAACTAATGTGCTGGAATTATATACCCAGACTGGACTGAAGTACTAAAAATCCGGACAATGTGAATCCTGTTAGAGCGGGAAGAGATTCCTTGTTTGTCATGAATTGTTTTTTGTTATAATGGGACAGAAGCACAATAACTTGGCAGAAGAGCATTCATAATTTAGCAGCGGCCATTTATCTGCAATATCCAGGGTAAACAGGGGATTTCAATAGTGTCCGTTTACCCAGAGTGTGGCTTCTGATTAATGCTGGCGCGTAGAAGGGGAAGTCTTGCTGTTCTGCTGTGACAGTGGGCTCTGCGTTGCAGTCAAGGTGACCGATGTTCACATCCATCCTTCCTTCTTCCAAGCATCACATTAACACTGACTCCCCTCTCCTGTATGTCCAGTGATTTAAACGGAGAGGCACGACACACCTGGCACCGTTTAAAGACTCAAATAATAGACTCCGGTGTGCCACAAAGTATTTTTTGTGCTGGTATTTATTCGGTATTTCAAGCTGCATCTGTGAAGCTAGAACCGACGTACAATGGTGGAAATCAAGGCCTGCCTGTTCAGCAGCTTTGCTGAATTTAGGTCATGATCAGTAATAGTAAGGTGCAGTATCGCTGTTTTTTTTTACTTCCTACTTTTATGTCTATATATTTTAAAAATGTACTCATTATCAACAAAAGCATGGCAATATGAGACATAACAGGGAGAAGAAAAAAAAAAAAAATTTAATTGAGGGTAGCGGAGTGTGGTATACAAAGGTATTATAAGACGGGAAAGTAACCAAGTGTAGCAATTAATACCGCTATTAAAGCATGCTGTGAGTTTGTTCAAGTTGCATTTTTCAAGTGATGTATTATGAATGCTTTATGGAACTCAGGTACAATGTGCTATAGATACCTTCCTGATGCAATACAAAGCATTATTAATTATTATTAGCTTCAAGTGTTGCTGTTATTTTCTTGTATAACTTGTAAAGTTATATAGATATAGACACACACACACAAGTTTGTAATTATATCTTTGTGGGGACTCTTCATTAATTTCTATGGGGAAAACTCTAATTCCAACATGATGACCTTAACCCCTACCCAGCCCTAACCTTAACCATAAGTAACCAATCTAAATCTGCGACCTTTTTTATTGCGTTCACAGATCTTTGTCGGGACCTGGAAAATGGTCCCCACAATGTAATATAAACATAATCCACACACACACATTTTTTAACCAATGGTGAATGATAATAGCATGAAAGATTTCAAAAATGTGGGAGTTTGTAATGCAAAATGTCACTAGGTAATGCAATAACGAACATTTAGGAATCCCAAAAGCTCTTAACTGCTTGATGATGCACAGGAATAATCATCTATTGAGACTAGATAGTGTGGACATGTGTTATTTTAGGTGAAACCCATATGTATTCTATGAAGGACATTATACTGTACTAGAAAGACTTTAACATTAATATGTCATAGTGATGTTATGACATGTGGTTTGCCTGCTGTTATATTGTGGGTTACTTGTGTTCTAAGCATCGTTTCTTAATATGAACTGATATTTGCCTTTGGGTGCAAAAATGTTTGTAAATATCAGATGAAATTTATGTAGCTTTAAAGAACTGTAGTTTTAAGAAATGTGGAAGCTCTGATTTTTATAGTAATAAACCTTTTGCTAATGGTTTTTCTTTTTAACTGTAAACGGAAATGACAGCTGCCCCTAGCAAAAGAACAATGGGACAAAACATTGGACTATGGATCTGGGTGATCTTAATAAATGGACCGCTTTGTCTTAGAAAGGCAAACTGTTTTGTCTCTCTGGAAATTTGTTAAGCCATAACACTACAGTATAACTCTAACCGTGCCCCCAGATATGCTGAGCCTGGAGGCTATTCCACAAAGCACTGGGTAAAAAACATATTAAAAACATGTTATATAAGGACCTAGTTTAGTATCCTATTTAACATTCTCAAACTAATTAATCAATCAAGAGATGCCACGTAGATGGAACACATTTAATCATTAATGGGACTTTTGGGGCCATGAGATTGTTTGGTAGTCTGATACATGAGCATAATTGTTAATGGCAGAACTGAAGCCCTTATCTCACTGAGGGCTCAGCTCACAGTTTCCCACAATAATAAGCAGAGTGAGGTCAGGACACATATTGTCCAATACGGTGCATCTTTGTTACATTTCAGAGCAAGATATTGTTAAACACAACGTGTGGCACTGGTTCTGTCAGAGCTCTGAGTAGCGCGTTAATTAGGGCTGACGGTAGGCAACCTGTCCAAAATTACAACCACTTTGAAGAAGATCTGCTGGGAAAAAAAACAAAAATTGCCCCAACTTCTAGGATATAAGAAGGGTGTAACATTTTAAACTAAATGAATGATATTTATGCATGCACAGAAGCTGTTTTTCAAGATCTGTAGGAATTCTACACTAGATAAGAACAAGCCCCAAATTTTAATTACAGTGTTTTTCTTTTGTATGCAGTGATTATTCTGTGGATGACCTTTGTCCTCATTCCAGTGCTTGAAGTGAGAAAAAAACAGGTGCCATCGTAACCCTTGTTATTCAGTGTTGGCTGATTATGAGAGACGGCAGAATTCTGCAGGGACAAACGGAGAAGGTGCTGCTACTGCAGACCAGTGAGCAGCAGTCCACTTCACACACTGCCTCATTAGATTTGAATATGATATCAAATGATGCTATTTTCAAAGCATATTGATCAGTTGTCTCCTTTGAAGGGATCAAGGAATAATACTAAGTTTTCCCAATATTGACTTTTTAATATATATTTTTTTAATTCCTTGGAAAAAATAGCCATAAAATCCCATAATGCTCTTAGTGCCAATATTCCATCCATTAATCTTCTAACAGATTATCCTGTTCAGGGTCATGGAGCCTATCCGAGGCAGTGAAGGACACACCCCAAATGAAATGCCAGCCCATATGTGCCCATACAGGGCAAACATATACAATCACACTCTGGGCCGTTCTGAGACCCCACTTTACCTATCTGCACGCATCGACGATGTACAAGGAGAACACCCAAAGTCCAGATAGACAAGGATGCAAACCTCCAACACTGTGAAATGCAAAAAGCCAGAAACAGAAGCTGCCAGCCCGTTTCAGTATTAGGCTAATCGCAGGCTATGAATTGCTTGAACAAGCCGACCACCATAATCAAGAGTGAGTCAATACCTGCAATTCCTCTTTTTTAAAAAAAAAAAAAACAAAAAACATCAGATTCACAGTTCACGTTTCAGGGGCTGTGGCATGGTTCACATGAACGCTCTCTTTTCATTAACATTTAACATTTCACCAAGTAATTCTCCTGAGAGCGAAACAGTATTAATCAAGACATTAAATAAGGTATACACATCATTATACAACCAAGAGGCACTACTGGCTGTAACTGCACATTAATGTTACTCTCACACTAAAGAAGCAGGCTGAACTCGGACAGGCCTGCAGTGTCTCAGCAATTAAGACCAAAATTGTCAGAAATGATGAATCGTATTTTTGCAAAATGGAGGTTGCTTTTTTTGGCCGTAAATGGACAATATGTCAGTGATGGTACAGGCTGCAAATTCACATACGCTATTATGGACACTTCTTATAGTTCATAAGTAGTAAAGTGCATTACAGCTGTGAACATTATTTTCAATATGTGTCGTTACTCTGTAATTATTTTAAAGTTTTTTAAAGTTACAATATAGTGTCAGGGTCAGCACCCGTCTGATCCTGCCCTTCGTGTCTCTTCCCCGTTTGTCCTGCAGGTGTCGCTGGCCATCCCGTCTTGTCATTCCTTGTCGGATAATCCTCGTGTGTTTTCCTTGCTCCCTGGACTGCCACTTAGCTGGATTGAGTGTGTGGCTCTGATACTGATTCCTTCAAGTCACGGGTTTGAGGCTGGTCAGTAACCAGCCTCACCTGGTATTTGTACAGTATTTGTTAATTTTCTGTTCCTCTGTTTTTTTTGTGTCTTTAATTCTTACATATGGTTAATGTTTCCTAGTTTTTTTTTTTTGGTTTTCGTAAAGCTCCATACTTTCTGTGCCCATTAGCTATCAGTTCCATCTGTTTCTCGTTGGTCCTGCACCTCCCTTGATTGGTTAATTGATCATGAGTTGCACCTGCACTCTTTGTAGGTCACTTATGGTTCTGTTTAGTAACGTTTTACTCCTGTTTTATTCTGACCCCTCGTGGTCCTTTATTTTAGTGTTTTTTTTTTTTTTTCCTAGTGTTTTTTTTGTTTTGATTACATTAAAGATTCGTTGTCTTGGAACCGCCTTGATAGATAAAGTCACATGGTAATCCTGCTTAATGGCTCAACCATTGTATTGAACAGCTTATATATTTAGTTGAAAAAATCTAGACATATAATTCTTCACCCATTTTTAGTAAATATTAAGCGTAAGTGAAAGGTTTGTGTTTTTAATTTGCATTGCTACTTTTCCCTACACCTAACCCTCAAAATAGGCACTCTCTCTGGTTTCTGAAAATTGTTTGATGTAAGGATAGAATCATTTATGCCTCTGTAATCTTTTACAACATATAGATGATACCATAGGTCTTCTGACTCTCTATGACTGAAAAGTCACCATTTTGGGTGTTTTTAGGTGGGAAAACATACTAACCATTGTCCTCCTGGTTAATATCTTAGCTTGATTGCATTGTAAGGGACATTCATATGACATTCAACAATAAAAAGTTGTAGGTACTGTAACTTTTTATGTATATGTTCAAGAGTTCACTGGCACATATTTTATTTATTATAGTAACATATAAGACATGTGGATGCTATTAATGTTGTCAAAATACTGTACAATAAAAATGTATGTGTTTTCATTTTGGAAGATATTGAAATGTTTAATATATTTTAGGCTGAAATTTTATTTGTGTATTGGTAAGTTTCCCAAGACTACTGGTAAATAGCGTATGTTAATGTTAATAGTGATTAATTGATGTCCAGTGGTAATAAATGTTTTTTTTTTGGTTTGGTTGCACATATTGTTGTTGATGATATGTAGAATATATTAGCAGTTGTCAGAGAATCAGCCATAAAATTACCCTGGAGCAATAGAAGGTTGTATCAACTGTATATTCCGACGGGTTCATGAACCTTTTCCTAATTTTACTTTCTATGATTAGAAACTTAGAAGATAAGAATCATGCCTTCCGGTGATTTGTCATATCTGATATGAACCCTAACCTCAACATAGTGGAAGGGCATGTAGTTTGCAGGATATTAAGAGTTGTCAGGAGTTAAGTTCAGTAGGTTTTAATTTAAAATGCTTGTTTAACAGTGCAGATTTTTTCTATAAATTTCTATTCTTTTTTTCCAACGGAAAAGGAATCATGTGTAAACGTCGTATTCAAAGGCTACTGAAAGCACTTTTTAGTATTTTTATGCATTAGTAGGACTCAAATAATTAGATCACATTTTGGTTAAATGACACTGGAATCTTGCGTCTACCTATATTCTGACAGAGAAGGTACCTGAGTTCTTAGTTGTTATTGTTCTGTCCTAGCCATGGAGCATAATTAACACAAAAGAATATCCTAGTATATATAGTACCAGAACACCATTAGTTAAAAATAACTATTCAGTATTATACTTAATATAGTTATTAAATGTAGTATAATGTGTGCTACAGTCCAATCAACCATAACATTAAGTCCTAATATTGTGTACATTCCCCTTGTGCCAACAAACCGCCACTGACCCATCGACTCTGAAAGTGTCCTGTGGTATCTGGCTCCAAGACGTTAGCAGCAGACCCTGTAAGTCCTGTAACTTGTGAAAATGACCCCTATAGATGAGGCTTGTTTGTCCAGCACATCCCACAGATACTTGATCAGATTGAGATCTGGGGAATTTGGAGGCCAAGTCAACACCTTGAACTCTTTTTCGTGTTCCTCAAACCATTCCTGAACTATTTTTGCAGCATAGCAGGTGCATTATCCTGCTGAAAGAAGCCATTGCCATCGGGGAATACTGTTGCCATGAAAGGGTGTACTTGGTCTGCAACAACGTTTAGGTAGTTGTCATACGGTATGTCAATGTAAGATCCACATCACTGCCAGGACCCAAGGTTTCCCAGGAGAACATTGAGCAGAGCATCACACTGCCTTCTTCCCATAATGCATCTTTGTACCATCTCTTCCTCAGATGAATGGCATACATGTACCTAGCTGTCCTCGTCATATAATAGACCGTCAGACTCATCAGACTCATCAATTCAGAGGTTCACATGCCCTTTGTACTGTAGGTGCTTTCCATAGTGGAACTTCCTCTTTGCAGCATTTAACTTCCGCTAAATTTTGTTCCATTAACTATAAATCCGCTAACAGTTTTCACAGGTAAAGTAAATAACGTTTAATGTTCACTGACTGTGTGTAACCACGAGATGTGATTGGTCAATAAATAAGGTATTTGACTTAAGGTAGTCTGGACTAAATATGTGAACGTTTAGAGTTATCGAATGACAGGTGCCATTTTACCATGATAATCAATGTCATTCACATCACTTCTCAGTGGTTTTAATGTTATTGATGTTATTATTGGAATAAGACAATAGTTTTATAAGGATCACAGTCAGCACTAATATGCCAGAGCAAACAAAGCTTCTTTAGATATGATGCCCCAGAGTGTAGAGTATTACACATTTGATTAAACTGGTTATTATTTTTTACCAGTTGCATTCTTTATGACATCGAAATGTGCTTTGTAAAATAAATGCACAAAAAAGAAAAAATGTACTTCTATGCAGGGATAGGAATCTCACTATAGTTGGCTGTAGTGGCTTAGATTTCATTCGCATTGCAGCAAATGTTCTAATTAGCTATGTATTTTGGGGGGAAAACTCCCTCCCTAATCCAAGCTTGGCATTTGCTTTTGTGTAGTATCACTGAGTGCATCTGGGTATGGATTGTAAATGCTCCCTACTGCTCCTCCCGCAAACAAGGCTACAGTGCTCACCACCATGGAAGAAAGAGAGTATATGTTAATTAGCCATGATTACTGAATTGTGCGAACACATTATTTCAGCTGTAGTACTATCGACAGTGAGGGACCGATCCTTCTTTCTCATTCCGCTTGCTGTTAATTTCAGACAATGTTTTATGTGTCCTTGAGGTATATTCTGAGGTGATGTGTTTTTTTTCATAATCCTTTGGTTTATGAGAAATGCTCGGCTTAGTGATCGATATAAGGAAACAGTCAGTGAAAGCTTAACCAAGAAAACAGCTATAACGTCAGCTATTAGCTAGACGATCATTCTATTTATTATTCTTTACTTACAGAAAGCATTAAAATTAATATATAGCTGTATATTATATTGGAAATTTTGAAACTTAAACTAAAGAAGTGTGCATTGTTGTAAAACGATGTTGTCCGCTGGATCTATGTGTTGCATTGAGGTTTCTAGGCCATGGGAGATGTTTAATGAACTCGACACAGGTTATGAGAAACATACGGTGTCACCCCACTGCGAGGTGTCAGCGTGATTTAAACCTGATCGCTACAGGGTGCATCAACAAGGCAATTAAAAAGCCCATAATACAAGATGATAAAGTGTGCTGCAGACGATCATCTTCCACATCGCTTTCAGTGCAGAAATAATGCGAGTGAGAGGGAACAAATGAAGGCATGGCTATGCTAATTGTAGACTTCAACAGGAGTTTGGAACAGCCTGCTATTTACCCCAATTATCTTGCCTTTAATGGGGTCTAGGATAATACCCTACAGTTCACAACTTACCATCTTCCAAACATCTGCACACTTCATGTGTCTCGATGGGAGTGTTCAAATCTCAATCCTACAGTGGAGGTTGCTCATTTTCTACTCATTAGAAGACAGATTAATTAGGGGTCACTAAGCCATACAGAGGTGAAGTGGCAGTTGGAGTGATTATCTGTACCTATTAGAACATGCAGATCCGGTTTGTGATCAATGGCTTAGTCAGACTTTGAGCTACTTACCTCCTGTGATTTGTAATATACTGTTTGTTACGTGTCTTGATGAATATGAAGGGTCTATATTATTCTGCCCATAATATTTTCGGTGGGGGGTTTTATTCAGGTTAGTGGGAAAGTAGGTTATTTCACTTATCTAGTAGTTATATGGCCCTGTCCCTGTGCTGAGTCTAATAAGGAATATGTCCTTTATAAGGCTGACGGGCCTCTTTGTTATGCGGTTCTGGTCATTGTCCTTATTCAAGGAAAAGAAATAACGGATAAAGTGCACAAAACACCTCATAACTTAAGAAGACCCGTCCGTGTTTAATGATGTGTGTTATAACCCGTCTAGGGAAGGCTATAACATCGTACACGGCACCCTCCTCTTTCTGACTTCCCAGCTGTCAGGCCAAGGCAAACCGCGCCCATTCCCAGCACATGTGAAAATAGGGATTTTTATTTAATCAAAAAAATAATGATAGCTTTTCAGGCCAGAATGACAAATGAAACAACGCGATGAACCTATAATATGATAAAACAAAACTTCCCAATTTGAAATGAAAATAGGCAAAAATTTGACCCTCCTGTTTTCCCTACCTGCCCTACAGGTTTCAGAAAATGAGTAATGAGTGACCAAAATGAAAGAAGGTCTCAAGCATCACACAGTGCCTGTGGGCAGTAAGGAGCTGTTTGGGCGTGATGGTTGGGTGGCAGTCAGGATGGCTGAAGAGGAAGAGCCCCGCCAAACGTCAGTTCATCTGAATTTTTATTGCCCCTCGTATACTGTAACATGCCCCGTGTTACAATAAGATGGACACTGTCATGGATCATATCATGTGCTAACCCACAAAACCATACATATACATGCCATTAGTATGAATGGGGACAGGTCTACCCAGCAGCCCCATTACCCCTGTTAAGAGGCCTTTGAAGTGTAAGGAGGTGTCTTCCATACTTGACCATGGGTAATCCCAACCTAGCTGTAGTCCCTGGACCTCACCATGTATTCTAGTACTCAGGAGCCGTGGCATGGCTTGCTTCTGCACGAAAATACTCTATCTGACTTACACGCATTGCCAGGCATCGCGCCTGTTGGCATACCTGACGGGCCTGGGAGGGTTGTCGTTCTAGCCCATCGCATTAACTCCTCACTCTGCGGAGATCTCTGCCTTTAGTACACCCGATGACTTACTGAATCTGACATTCACATAGATATTTCTGGTAATTCTGCCTTTCCTTTTCGAAATATCTACTGGGTAGTGTCAGTAATAAGTACTAATAATTAAAATAAGAAATCAAATTTGCTAAATACAAGTCATCATTTAATCATCTAAACACTTCGCCGTAGACACCGGCATTGTGAATGAGAAGCGGCGCGATACAAAATGAGGGTCGGAGGATGTATTTTTATTGATGGGTCCTTGAGTGACGTTGTTGCTGCTGAGAGTACGTGCAAAAGCTGCAGAACCCAGATCTAAAGCAGCGGCGGCAGAGACAGAACGGCAGCCTCGTGTTCAGCGAGGCTGATGGTATACGGAGGCTCATTAATCATCATTGCTGGTAACCGTCTCTGCCCGGGCCGGCTGTCCAAACAGGCTATGGCATTAGAGCAGAGGGAGCAGGACAACAGCAATCTAGGCAATGTTCCCAGGGAAGGGAGGATCTTGCAATACACTGATCTTTCCATAATGCGCTTGACCTCTTTAATGGAAGTGGACCATGCAACCGACCTTGTAATATGTAAAATTATTATACGGTATTCCTTTCATAATTTAAGTAAAAAATAATGTTTTCAAAAGACAGCAGAGAATATAACTATTTGCAAAATTATGGAATGGTAAATGGCTGTAATTGAGGAAAAATACAATTACAGAATACGTTGGTAATAAAATTTGCATATTACATCAAAAAACTACAAAAGCACACATCTCCAACTTTGGCTAAAACACCACGCTCAGCATAATAATCTGACAATAAGTATGTAAGTACAATAATGATATCAGTAAAACTTATTTAAAAGATTATAAGACGTTGGCTTGAAATATTCTTGTGGAAGACCATTGTATGTGGGCCTGTATAACACTGTATTCATCGGTGGAAAAAAAATAAAAATAAAAGCCAGTCATACTCAAATAGTATTGCAGTAGTTTCTGACTCACTCAGTGTTCTGGTAATTGAATCTCAATCACCTAAAACATCTGTAGATTTGGACAGGGGATGGAATGTTCTGGAAGAATGCCATCTATATGTTCAGCTGGAAGCAACCTTTATTTCACCACACCTAATAATAATATAAATAGTAACATTTCAATAAATCAGCACTTACTCTGTAATAAGTGGCTGTGATGCTTTATTTAAGTTTGCAGAACATGATGGACCCATAGAAAGCAATCACACAAGTAAATGAAAGGTTTTTTTTTGGTAGGTGAATGATGTCTAGAAAGATTTTTCTGTAAGGAAAATGATGGCAAAATAATTTTAATAATTCAAGCACAACTTTACTCATGTATATTGTATTATTTACTACTGTCCGGAAGAATTCTTTTTTTAAGTTTTAAGTTTTTAAGTTTGGGTGCAATTACAATTCAGAATTTAAAGCCATTATACTTGTTGACTAATTATTATGTTATGCATGACTTGAAAAAAACTCCTCCACAGAAAACAGATTTTCATAATGACTTGTTGCAGAACAGACCAAATAATCCCTAGATTTACCTTGAATAAATAAATTTGCTCAAACATATAATTGGCAAGCCCCGTGAGCGTGGCTCTGTCTCTACCATTAGCCAGTTACTACTGTTGATTTTCTGCGAGCAAAACATTTGGGTGGATTTCAAAAATAATGCACAACTTGAAAATTATGAAGCCGTTTTAATTAAAGGCAGAGATAGTGACTAATACTTCTGCATTCTGCAATTTCTGTGTATGTAAATATAACTGAACATGTGAGCAACTTAATGGGGCCTTATTGAGTGAATTATAATGTAATTCTGTTAGTGATAATGTAAAATAAAGGGATACATTTTAAAATTTAAGCAAGGAGACGTGTGAGCATTTCACTACAAGAAAATTTGTAAATTTATGTTAAAATAGGTCAGGTCAGGTTGGGGAGCATGCGCTGATGCAGCGCATTGCCACACCCACCACAGGCCAAACCTCCTTGGGATCCTAGCTGGCGACCCCCCAGGCAGATACACGGTGCAGTCCCACCCTCCGGAAATGGCCATCCGTCTGCCGCAGCCAGGTGTTACGTGGGCGTCCTCTCGGCCTGGTCCAGCCGCTTGGGTCCTCAGCAATAAGGATCCTG
>JAODKE010000002.1:1121012-1150938 GCA_026779605.1 Mormyrus hasselquistii
GGGTGGGTCTTATGTCATTACTGAGGTTACTTTACAGCCAAAGCTACAGCTGAATCAGGCCCATCCTCCTGGCTGTACTGAGAATAAAGGAGAGGGTGGGTCTTATGTCATTACTGAGGCTACACTTACAGGTACAGCCCAAGCTACAGCTGAATCAGGCCCATCCTCCTGGCTGTACTGAGAATAAAGCAGAGGGTGGGTCTTATGTCATTACTGGGGTTACTTTACAGCCAAAGCTACAGCTGAATTAGGCCCATCCTTTAGTATAAAGCGGAGGGTGGGTCTTTTTCTGCTGTAACAACCAGATAATAAAGTATTTTGGGGTCCCCTACAGCTTGGGGCCCTGGGCTATGGTTCTGGTGAGCCCATGCATGAGTCCTGCCATTTTGGATGTGATATTAGGGTGTGAGGTACTTCTGCTTGTCTAATGGACTCGGTGCTGAGGAAGCTCTAGTCTTTAGCGCTTAGTAAAGTGCTGGTGGTCGAAAACCCATCTCCAGACACACATCTCCTCGGTCTCTTGGCCACGTTTCTCAATTACAGTGTCACCCTATTGGAAAAAAAAGATAAGTGATCTAAGGAGAAATATTTATTTCCCCCGGTGCTTGGAACTTTAACATTTTTCTCTTTTCTGTTCTTCCATTCTCCTTTGAAGTTTTGCTCCTTCGCTCATTTATTCAGCTGACAAATCATTACTTCCATTGTGTGTGTTTCATTTTTAAAATGCTTTTAACGCGAAACTTCACGTTTTAAATGAGCACACTAAAGATTCATTTGAAAATTATCATTCAAATTCAGCGCGCGGTGGGATTGAAGAAACATTTTTTACATGCAGAAGGTGAATTAAATATTCGAACCTCCACATTTTTTATGAAACTTCTTATAAATGAAGACTATCCATACTAGATAATGAGTGTGATTTCTGGAAGAATTTAATTTTTATTTAATTCTTACTTTGTTTTATGCTAACAGTTTAATTGTGGGGAGAAAGACTTTAACAATTAACCCACTATCTATACAAAATCCTCCTCAGCGACAATAGGTTTTGTCATTTTTAATGGGCTAGTTTCAGCACCATTAAATGGTCTGAGTTGTGGATATTCTGTGCAGACTGATAAACGGAAGGACTTTGGAAGACCTGGATTGTCTCGGCATGGTTAAATAGCTATGTGGTTCTGCCTATTAAATGCAATGTAACTACACTCATAAATGACAAAAATCTAGCATCTATTCATTCAGACTTAATAATCCAAAATAATACCTAACATTAATTCACAAACAACCTCCCCCCCCACTGTCATTTGTCATAGCAACATAAAATGAAATATTTTTAGCCATAGACCTTTTGTTAATCACTAGTATTCTGCTCCAAGATTTTTAAATTATTAAAAATCATCTGAAGCTCACAGACCACGGGTGCAATTTATGGTTAATAAAAAGAGATAATGGAACCTAATAAGCCTGGTTACCAGTCCTCAGAAAGTTCACGGCTGAGGACTCACTCAGTCTTTTGCAAAGAATACTCTTCCATATTCGCTGTACTTTTCAAGACTCTAGGCAGTTTTCTGTATTAGCTGGTCTATAGGTATAAAAAAGTAAAAGAGTTATTCCTGTTAGACTTAAGGCTTTAATAGGCCGGATGGACAGAGCTGATACGACTGTGCCGTGAAATTTCAAATAATATAATCTTTGCAGGGTGCATCAGTAAATGGTGTTGAAAAAGTTCTACAATCAGTTAAGCAATCCATATTTCTAGTATCAGACATTTCTCACAATATGGACTTTTCTTAACAGTAATGATTTCTTTTACATTTGTATAGTCTTTAGGGAAATCAGCAGCTTCATCGCGAGGATTATTTTTTTCCTATTGTATGTCTTTTAACATACATCCGCAGCACAATAAGCAATACAGCACAATGGAAGCTCCAGAATTTCATTCAAACAGATTAAAGGGCATCATGATGAAACGACGCCGTGTCTTGATCAGGAAACCAGCATACAATGACTCCCCTGCATCTTTTCACACTCCAATCTGATATCAGCACCTTTCTATAAGTAGATATGTCTGCTTACTATACTGTCTGCTTCCGGAAGACTTTGCTTAATTCAACAATCGGGTGATTGAAATTCTGGATGACTGGATGGGAACAAAGTCGTAAAGATCTCCGAAAATTAAGATAGAGGGTGAAATGGGTCAATTTTCCTGTAATGCTCAGACCATTCATCTGTAACGGAGGAGATGTGGAGGCAGAGAAGGGTCCATTTACTAGCCGTAAATGACTTTTAGCGGGAGATAAATTTCAAACGGAAAGTTTAGTTCTTCCTGGGAAATAACCAATTTTATTTCCCAAGTTGTATCTGCTATATCAGGAAACGGCCTGCTATCTTGCCAGGTTTGTTGCGTCTTGCTCCACATGTAGCATGTTCTAAGATATGAGGGCGTGTGCCGCATCAAACCCAATAAAACACAAGCAGCCAGAGGTGCTACCATGAGGATCCAGCCCTTGATCTGAGGAATCTGAGAAAGATGGATACGGTGGGAAGGGTTTAGAAAAAAGACATGAAACTAGATTCTGTGATTTTCAAAGACATCCATTCTTACAACTGCTGTAGAAATGGTGCAGAGAACTTCTCTTCTTCAGTAATGGGAAAATAATTATTAAATCAATAAACTAAACGCATCCATCTTCCAAGTGCTTATCCACTTCAGGGAGGTCCAGGACACTCAGGGCACAAATCAGGAGGAGACCATGGATGAGACAGCAATGCATTGCTGGGGGGTGAACACACACACACACACACAGTCATGTAGTCATCTTTTTGCGGAAACTGGTCTCCATAAGGTAAAAAAAAACAATCGGTCCCCACAAGGTAAGGTATACCTGGACACACACACACAACATGGGTGATTTACATAACTCTCTCTTGATACATATGATGGGGTTTAAGCCCCAGAGCTGGAGGTGTGAGGTGACAATCCTACCGAATGAGCCGGTATTAATCATATCACTATTGGTCAATTTATTAATTTGTATTTTTTTTCTGAACAGGCAAATTCTCAAAGGTTCTAACACTATATTTTAATATAATTATGATATAGGATGCATATGGACACCATTATTACTGTGATTTATAGTCATTAACAAAGCTGCATGTATAATTCTTCATTAAAGAGATGTTGCATAAATGAAATGCTAATATCGATTATTATTACATGACACTTTTGATAAATAGTGTAATCTGCTGAGGACACGTGCAGCCTGGTCTGGAAGGGGGCTCTCTGCAAAGCAACACATATTTAAATATTTAAAGAATGGTGGCACATATTGATTTAGTTCATCACTGATAGCCAGTGTCAGTTTTTAAGATTCATTAGTATTTTTCTCATCTGTCCATGCTATCATTAATTTGGAATGGTGCTGTCAATTAAACTCCAATGTTTATTATAGCGTACACTTGCCAACAACGTAGATAATAATCTTGAATTGCTCACCTGAGACGTACATAGAACACAAGTCTGCTTCTATTATGCCAGTAACATCTAACAGTATAATCACACATCAGGATTAGCCAAACAAAGGAAATGGTGATTGTAGCAAGGGTTACAATAAAAATATTACTCATGTGTATGTCACATTTTAGAACAGAACACAAATCTGAATTATGCCAATAATTTGCAGCCAAAGAAAATAGTGACTGTAGCAACAAATACTATACAATGGAAAAAATCTGCACATGTACGTTACTCATGTGCATTTTGAGGCATACATTTCACAACAGAACACAAGTCTGTATTATGCCAATATATCTAACAGTTTAATCTCACTTCAGTGCTAGCCAAACAAAGGATATGGTGATTGTAGCCAGCTTTTCTGTACAATGAAACTATTGTTTACGCGTGCATTACGTATGTGCATTTGCAGACCCAGAAACACTTCTCTGTAGAACTGGAGCAGTTTAACAAAAAAAAAAAGTGGCATCACAAAAAAGGCACGGCAGCAATTCTCATGATATCGACAACATAATACAAGAGAGCAAAGATGAAAAGCTGAGCCGCATGCACTGGGTCCTTGGCAGCCTTATGCAAGCAGAAACGTTACTTGGTCTCATATGATGTCAGCTCAGTTTGTTACAATACGGGGCTGGCCGTGCGTTAGTCACATGACGCAGAGGTGACTAAGCAATAGAGCTACCTCAGTTTTACAGACATAGTATGGTTTAAAGGCCTGGAAATCTCAATATATTATGTCCACAGGGAAGAGAGAATAAGCAAATAACAGATATAGATGCATATTTATAATGTGTGCGCACGCACCCACACGCACAAACACATAATAATAATCATTAGATTTCTGAATTATACATTAGAATAATTTTGATTCAATTACAGAAATGTAGGTTACAAAGAAAATATATACAGTTCTGAATGCATCCTTTCTTCCAAATGTGAAATGGAAAAGTAAAAAAGCCCCCTATCTGCCCCCCATCTGCATTTTTATGCTGACTTTCACTGGAATTCGGGTACAGTCGCATGGAATATTTTTTTATGCTTGCAGCAAAGCTCTGAGAGTTGAACGATTTATTTATTTGCTTATTCTGAAGTCTTGGATTTAATACAAGAAGTGTTCATTTTTAACGTCTCCAGCAGTCTGACTTATAAGAGATAACATGTTGGGAAGGAGGTTTGGAGAAACCAAAGGCAAACTGTTCCCGGGCAAGTTTGAGTATTTTACTTTTAGCCTGTGGAAGCGCAGAAAGGTTATCAGCTGCCGTCTGTCAGAGTTTGCCTTCGCAGGAAGAAGAAACAGCTGCTTGTGCAGAACTTCCTGTGTTATCTGCGCGCAGCATTATCGGTTGGCCTTGAAGCCCTTTGCAGCAGGGGTTTGATGTGGGAAACCAAAATAATAGTAATGCTAAAATACACACACACTGGGAAATGATGCCGTAACTTCAGCTGAGATAAACCGCCAAATGAGTCAAGGGTTTATGTGGCATCTCATAATCGCAGACTTCAAGTGAAGCAAAGGAGCAGGGGCTCAGCATTACTGCAGCTCTTCGCGACGGAAAGCAAACCAGTGATGTGATTATGCATGAAAAAAAAAAATCAATCTGGAAATAAACATTTGATCTCTTCCTTTCTGCTCCCTTTGCAGCTTCAAGGTCTGCATTCCAGATGTGTGATGTCACACCGAGGGCTAGCGCCCGTTCAGCTCTGGGAGTTAAAAGATCAGGAAGATCCCTTTTCCACAATCACTTATCCAGGTCAGGGCTGTGGCGGGGTTGCGGGGGCAGGTGGGTTCTGGACTGTCCCAGGAAGCACAGGGCACGAGGCGAGAATCCCCTAGTAAGGGATGTCAGTTCATTGCAGGGCACCCAGTAACGGTCACAGCCTACAGACAATATATAGGCACAGCTCCATCCGAGCCGCATACCGTTGGACTGTGGGAGGATATTGGGCTTTACCCAGAGGAAGCTCACATCGACATGGGGGAACATTCCAACTCCAAACGCGCACACAGAACCAGGGGTGATATATAATGAAAATACATAATAATTACCACATCTGTCGAGGCCCTTCGTGATGCACATGTAGCCGTACATATTTTTTGTTCAGATGTCTGAGCGTAACAGGAGACAACAGTTCAAGGGGAACAGAGCGAACCAACCGTAGCTCAGTTTGACGGAAAGAGCAGCACATCTTGTACACATATTCATTTGACATGATCAGGTCCCCCTTCTATCACTCATTGACGCGGTGTTGCACTCTGGGAATAGTAATTCTCTGCTATGATTAGATGAAGCACTTACCACCATGGTCCCTCAGGAACTGTCATTCAGCCTGAAGACCCAGACAGACTATAAGGATATTTAAAAAAAAAAAAAAAATACATGTCAAGCTGATGCTTAATACAGTTTATTAATCCTTAACAGACCCATAACCAATGATATATATACTGTAGCATTGACATTGAATCAACACCCATTATTCCTAATGCTCCTCCGGTTCTCCTGAAAAATAAATAAATCACCTTAAATGCATGACACACCTGATCAGCAGTTACATGCCACACCGAATCGATTAGGAGGAAATAAATATCTGACAGCCATGCATCATATATATATATATATATAAAACATCTGACTGGCTGTCAGTGCTTAATAAAATTTAACAAGGCTTAACAAGATCTCGTTTTTTTATAGAGATGTATAAAAAGTGTGATTTAAGCCGCAGCAAACAAGAATACGTTTAGTGAAGATGAGAGGCAGGGCTGAGATCTACACAGCACTCATTTGCCCCACTCTCTGTTACGAGAACATCTTGATAGCACTTATCCCTACATGGCACATATAAGCATAACACAGATGCCATTTATAAAACAAAAAAATAGCTGATTCTGTCTCGGCTTCAAATCATTTATTAAAAAGAAAAAAAAAAAAAAACATTCATACACCAATCATGCGACACAACACTCGGGCCCTGCATCCAATAGGAGCGGCGAGGTTATAGCTAGACATGACCAGACGTTACTGGAGGATTAATTTGAAGATTATACTCATTCAATGATTATGCAGTTTAGTAGAGTTGCAGAGATGGCAAAGAGAGACGTGAAGAGCCCCAGTGTCAAACTCACAGAATATTTTACTATAAAATTCGGCATGCCACAGAAACATAAGGTTTCCATTCAGCGGAAGGGTGCTTTTTCAAATGACCATAATGGCAAATAGCCAACGAAATTACATCTGGTCTTTGTCAACTCGCTGCCCAGAAGCAAATTCTGATCAACTGCAAAGAGATGAGGGTGGAATAGTGATTTCCAAGAAACCACACTCATTTATCTTTATTTTGCAGAGGATCGCAAATTTAATTGTTTACTTTTTATGTCTGCATTTAATCCTTTGTTGAGGCCTTTAAACTGTCACCAGATGCTTCAGTATGTTTGAGCAAAACATGAAACACTCGTATAATCTTAAGGAATGATGCCTTTCCAAAGCTTCATGCAAATAAAAATAGCTAAATTTGATATTAAACTGCTGCTCTATAGTCTAAAGCAGCGACACAATTACGAGAATGTTTACCATGTTACCAGGAATTATTGTACTTTGCGATTCACATATTTGTTTGAAACTGTTCTGGACTCAAGTACTGTAGTATTCAAATGTATTATCTGAATACACAAGTACATTATTGTTACCCAACGGATAGATGCAAAATCTATTAATTGTTATCCCTGGAAATTATTTTTAATTATAATATCATTTAATCACTCGTAATGTACACATGTCTGTACTCATAAGACTGCAATTATCAACAAAAAACAATATGCAGAGCAATTACAAAAACATCCATTCATGCAATTATATTAAATTAACAATAATTACCCAATTTGTCTGATTTCCAGCTCAGACAATGAAGATGACGTCCCGTGTTTTCATAATGGGCACTTCACTGAAAGCATGGCATCTACATAGATCCTAAACTAAAACATTTATTTAGTCAAGTTTCACTCAAATATCACTGAATGTACATTTTATACGCAGTTGCTGTAGATGCTGTAACATCAGTTCATTTTTCCCATTAACTTAATAGTTTTATCCATCCATCCATCCATGCCATTGCAGGGAGCCTGGAGCTCATCCCAAGCAGAAGGACACGCACTGCAGGAGAGTCCCTGGATGGGACATCAGCCCACAGAGACCCCACACTGACACTCATTCGCACAAAATAAGCGATCCACAGATAGCTATTCACCTGGCTACATGTTTTTAGACTCCAGGCAGAAAATGAAGGATATTTAACTATTACACGTATTGTTTTTAGCTTTGACATTTGCATTGTCACAGTGTCTCATTTTTACATATTTGGAGCAGATCTCTGTAAATAAATTAAGTAAGCAAATGAAAATGCAATGGAAACGTTCATCAAACCACTATAGCTGCCTCTGACAAAATTCCAGTTTCTCAGAAGTTTCAGATTTGAGAATCCTGAAACTTTCCCAAAAATGATTACCTAATTAGTCTTAACCCTGACTATAATTCAGTAATCATTTCCAGAAGCTTTGCATAGTAATTCTCTTTAATATATGTGCATGATGTTTGATTTATATCTGCTGTTGTTTCTTTGTTTCTATATATAGATTCTGCACGCTTTAACGTTAGCAGGCTTTTTCGGCTTTATTTTTTGTTTTTCTCCCTTTTCGGGAAGTTTGCACTTCTTTTGGGGGCATGTCAACAACAAGCTTGTCGTAATGAAGAAAGCTGTTCTCCCTGAGGAAGGAATATCTTGGGTTTCCATTAAACTATGCCACACTTGTTCTACATAATTTAGCTGTGCACATTTTCATTCTCTAATTATTTCATTGGGATCTTAGGCAATTTAGCTGACAACCTGACTGACTATTTGTGCGATTTATGTTTGCATGTGCCCAGATATTTAATGCCATAATGACGTCTACGAAGGGGAAATTGCAGTGTTTATGCGTTGGATGAGCAAATAAAATTCACACCTTCAAGTTGGTAAAGTAGAGCACTGTGATATTAATCATATGAGTCAAAGGCAAAGCAACAAAGATATATAAATTGGAGGGCAGCATAGCTTAAAACGTTTGTTCTCAATAATCAAAAACCACTGAAGCCCCCCCCCAGTGATACAGCGGTCAATACAAGCTGTCCTGCATTGGCATAGATCCCGCGGCTCCACATCAGTGATTTGTAGGGAAGACGTCCCAGAAATGCAAATTCGTGTTCTTTTCAGCCGCAACCTTGGCTGAGCAGCTAGAAGATGGATGGATGGATCTCTCTCCTTCACCACGATAGAGCGACGTGCGCCGGTGAGTGGACGACTGCAGGAGCAGAACTCCCTCCATGTCTGTTACTGTATGTAGCTGCATATCGTGACGCGGCTGATGGTTTGCAGCTAGGCCTCTGCCGCCCCAGTGGGGGCTTGGGTGACATTATGGAACACATACAGTATGAGGGAACAAACTGGGAAATAACAAAAGTCCATTGACGAGTTTAACATATCTGCACATAATCCATACAAACATTTTTTTTGACTGATTCATTCAGTTCTGTTCTTGCCATTTTGCTCTTAATTACAGTTGTAGTTATTGTCTTTGCAGATATTAAACACAAATGTTTGATGTTTTATATTATTGCTAAAGTGTTACTAATTAAAAAGCACCCAGTGATGCTTGTAAATGTACTTTTTAATTCTCTTTAACGCTCTTTTGGAACTGTAATTTGGTTTTCAGTTTATTAGTACTTGAAATTACTGTTTTACTTTGAAACGGCTGTTTCTAATGTGATATATATATATATATATTTTAAAAAAGGGAATGATTTTTGTTATAAAACCAACAAATTTGCAATATTTTTACTGAATTAAGCATCCCAAGACTTTCTATGACTACTTTATATTTAGTTGATTTAAATGTGTGATTTTTCCACATTAATAGTGCCACTTTTAAATGAGTTAGCTATTTCTCAGCTGAATATTTACCTCTTTCTAACATTCCCTACCTGAAAATATCTCACAATACTGGTCCTGTCTATCTGGCCCTGAAGTCATAGATCATCAACTGGACCTAGACAGCCAGCCAGCTACTTGAAAATTTAGCTGTCATTTTCACTTGTATAGACACTATTTTCTAGAAATATTTTTTGATAGAATTCTTTGAAAGAGTCAGAGAATAACTTCCAGTTTCCCCTGAGGTTTTTATGTTTTTTTTTCCCCCACTCGTTCTCAAAAATTGTATTGTTTTAAAGCACTTTGCTACAATTTATTCTTGCAAGTGCCATACGAATTAAAAAATAATCAACTGATTTAATTTATTTTTACAATGCTTGTTTATTTTAAAATGAATATGCTGTTATTTGTGCTGTTGTCTGTCTTTATCTGTTATTTATCTGTTGTTATGATAGTTCTACATCTTGAGTTAGCTTCAGAATTATTTAGCTTATTTTACTTCTTATTGCAACCTTTATTTTAGTAAGTGATTTACAATATTGCCATTTTTGATACTGGTGATTGTCTGTGTCACAATGCACTGCATAAATGGTATTGATGCAGTACTAAGAATAACAATTGGATTTTTGTTTAAAGGGCCATAACAACTGCAAAATTTGTATATCCAAAAATGACACTTTAATTCTCATCTGTGACTGATTTCTAAATCCATTCATCCATCTTCCAACAACTTGATGCAGCGTCACAGAAACCCTTGAACTTCTACAAAGCATAGTACACAAGTTAGGGGAACACCCTGGACAGGATACAGTACACGCACACACACACTCACACACACGTTTGTATTCATATTGAAGGGATAGTTCATTAATTTGTATGGGCAAAACTCCAATCCCAACTATGACAATCTTAACCCCTACACAGCCCTAACCTTAACCATAAGTAACCAACCAGAATACATCAGTTTTTTATTTTTAGTTTTTTGATTGCATTCACAATGTTTTTTATTAAATTGAGGATTACATTGTGGGGACCTGGAAAAAAGTAACAGGTTTTTATATCACACTATGGGGACATTTGGTACCTGAAATGTGGTAAATACAAGCCCACAAACATTATGGGCAATTTAGAAACAACAGTACTGAACTGCATGTATTTGAACCGGACTGGGAAAACCTGCAAACTTCACAGACAGAATGGAGAATGATTCAATGCCCCAACCTTGGTGCAGTAAGACGACAGTGTGACCAGATGAGCCGCCACACCACCCCTCATTTTGAAAAGTGGCTCAAAATATGTGCAATACTTTTGCAGCTGTCACTGGAAAGGAGCACCAGGATCACTAAAATACGGATGATATTCTGGCCTCATGAAGGAATGCCATTGTGTCATAAAGCCTGGGTCAGATTGGCCTTAGAAGCAGCAATGACACTTCAAAATACATCCAGTTCATAGGAATCACTGGAGCTTGTGCTGATTTAGGCTTATGAGACAGAAATAACAGAAATGGTCTGTATGACAAACCTGCGCTATAGAGTGTAAATCAAGTTGTATTACCAAATCTTTTCTTGTCTTGACACACATTGGGTATTACCTCAGTCCATAGTGTAATCCATTCCTCACTAATTCACTGATTAATACATATCTGCTTTTTCCCTTTTGAAAAATCCACTATTTTTATCATTGTTAACTTAGGTATGATAATTGATCCATATTTTGTTAGGATGGTGGATTCCATTTTGATGGAATGTATACAGTATGGTGCTGTTAAAATAGTAATCACACAAACCATAATCTTTACAAAAAAATTAAACTATTTAGAATGGCTGCCACATATTTTTACAATACATCTGTATTCAATAAAGAGTAACACAACAATGCCCTCATGATTATTTCACTATAGTGGGGCCTCGGTCCAAAACAAAGGCATGATTTCATTCATTTTTGATTTGCGGCCGTAACAGTTGCACCTGCGTTTTTCTCAGATGACTGAAAATGCATTCAATAGAACAGACCTTTTCTTTGCGGTAATACGGAAAGTCCAAGCTTTCTGTGATACTCAGAATAATGCGTTGCCTTCTGCTATGCTGTCTCTGTCTCCCTGTGCACTTTAACCTCTGTCCTTGCACCTCTGCGGAATGCGATGCTTATTTTTAAGGTTGCCGAATACAATAAATCAGGTCAGCTGACAGTGTGTTTATTCAGAGGTTTGAGCATTGCAACCCAGAAGCGGAGAAATCACCATTGCAATTTAGGCCAGACAATTGGAATCGCTCAGATGGGATGCTGGTTTCTGTTACATAAAGGGGAAAAAAGAAAGAAAAACATTATGTGGTTATGGAATTTAAGTATTTAAACATGCCCCGTTCGTATTTCCATCAAGAATGCTTGCATGCATCTTCATCTACATTTGTAATAACTGTGTAAAATCAGCTTCTCTCCCTAAACATGACTAGAGGACATTAGGTTCATGGAGCACATCAATGAGTCATAATTTGTGCTCTAGCACAACTGTGGCTTTCCAAAATCATTTCTGTCATGCTGTCTGCCTGGCTTGCTCACTCACTGCCTGAGGCCTGTACCCTTCAATGCGAAAGCAAAGGGCACTGTCATGTTTGAGTCCTCCCTCGCAGAATAAACATGGAGCAATAACATAATTTTACAAAGTCCGCTCCTTGCCGCAACTATCCGTGACAAGTTTTAAGCTCCCCACTTCGAAGATGATAATACAATTATTGAAGATGTCATTGAAAAAATATAGTTACATTATAGCACAAAAAAGCAGCTTTCGTGAATTACTGCTAATTAAAAGCACGCTATCTCATGAAGGAAAAGACTGTTAAAAGATGGTTTTCTTTTATAATGGAATGAAGATGAGGCCTAAAATTTATGTGGTGCAGTGTTTGAAATAGTAACTGGAATGGTCCCAGTGTTAAAACTTTATCAGTTTAGCAGGTCAGGTAATACAATCAAAAATAAGTCAAGTCGACTACTTCTAAATGTAATTTAAAAATGTATTGTGCATTCAGAATTAATTAAATAGTATTACCTGAGTGTTTTAGTGACCCGATTTTAACTGCCAATGTCACTTTAAAATTTAAATGCAAATGGTGAGTTCATAACAATGGAGCTTTATTTCTGTTCAGTTGCACTGGGTATTTAAAATGTAATAGCATAAAATTAAAACAAAAAAGTGTGGAAGTATGTAAAAAATCTGAAGGTCTGTTCTGAAAAGGCAATGTACCTCCATCATTTTCAGTCGTTTCAACTATTTATGTTATTGTTGATCATAACTAAGAAGCATATTTTTTTTTCCTTAATTAGGTTCCTGAATGACTAATAACATTCCTGGTACAGATCCAGAAAGATACTTTAACCTTTCTGTGATATTTGATACAAAAAGCAATTACTACATTTGAGGGAAAAAAAAATAATAAAAAAATTAAGAAAAAGATTAAGTACCTTTTTTCATTGTAGAATGAGAAAAACGAAACTAATCAAAGTTATTGATGCAAAAGTGAGAGACAGAAGGGCAAACTCCATTCAAGATTATTCACCAGCAGACTCTGCTGTCACAAACAGTCAAGCTCAATATCGAATCATTTGTTACCTTATCAAAGGCAACCTTTTAGAAAAAAGGAAAATAAAAAGCTGATGAAATTGTAGCTAATTTGGTTATTTAGCATTCTGTGAATGATAACACTGAGAACCTTTAACTTTTCATTTTTAAATTTCATGAAATGTATTATTTATATTGTATTATGGATAAAGATAATATATTAATAACTTTATAACATTTCATTTTAAGTACTCAGACTTATAATAAATTTATATAAAACCATCAGACATGGTTTTAAAAATGATCAAGGCAGTCATGCTGGGTAGTTTTTGGTCAGGCATTAATTAAAAAAAATATTCAGTTATAAAGACAGGGCTAACTGTGTATTTAACAGATAGTCCTAGGAAGCTTCATTTCTTTGTTCTTAGTATGACCAGACTTATACGAGAAGCTTTGCGTGTCATAGGTTTTGATTATTTATCATTATACGGCACTTTCGTTAAATGACTAGCTAAAACACGACTCTAACGTCAGTCTGTAACCGGGTGACAGTTTGTATTTGCACTGCTATGTAGTGAAATAGCAGGACTGATTTTTTAGTTCCAGGTTTTTCCGTTCCATTTTGTCACTGGTGAAAAGTAAATGAACTGGAAACTAAGGGTTCTGGCAAAAGACTATTTGAGTATTGAAATCAGGTCTTTGCTGGATATTTTTTTTCGCCTTTTGAACGTGAGCTGGGGTAGTGCCGTCACTCAGGTTGTCGCTGTGTCACCTTACACCTCTAGGGTTGGGGTTTGCATCTTGTCTGTACTGTGAGTGTGTGTGTGGGGGGAGGTCATGTATACATTACACTGTGGGGACCAAATGTCCTCACAATGTGATAAAAACCTGTAATTTTGACGATGTCAACCTTTTCAGGGAGGAGGAACTCAATTTTATAAAATTCTGTTGCAGCCATCGAAGAAACTCCTCGAAACTTCCAAAAGTCTTGTATTTGTTTGATTACTTATGCTTCAGTTTAGGGCTAAGTAGGGGTTAAGGTTGTTATTGCTGTGATTTTGCCCATAGAATTTAATGGGTAATGGTTCCCCCAATGATACAGATATATGTATGCGTGTGTTTGTCGAGGCTGCATGTTCTCCTGGAGTCACGCCGGTTCCCTCATGCAGCTAGCATATTTGCTAATTATCTGTAGTGTGAGAACATATGCACCCTGCGATGGACTGGCATCATGCTCCTCAGCCTTATGCCCCCGCTGCCTGGGTAAGGCTCTGGGCTCCCCTCTATGACCCTGACCAGCAAAAGCAGTTAGATGATGGATGATGATGAACAGTCTTCTTTCACATAATTGAGCAGTCATCCATCTACCTATTTCCTATCCCACTCATCAATTTGAGGACCACTGTGGGAGAAGGTGAAAAAGTGGGGGGAGACGGGCCTCCCGTTTTCCATAAACCAGATCCAACGGTTCTGAAGGCTCTGTGTTTCCCCTCGAACGGAGGGAGCAATGTAGGTTTCCCGGCAGAGAACCATAGCCTAAAATTTTGAGATGCAGGTTTTCCTCTCGAATGCTTGACGTCTGGCAGCAGGATATTCCAGTGCTCGCCCGGGATGTAGGAAGTACATAATTTACAAAAAAAAAATTGCCAGCACGATTGCAAATTGGACATGCTCCATACTTTATCCTTGGCTTCTTATTCTATACGTGACCATAGCGAATGCAAGTCGGGACACACCCTTGACTGAAACTAATGGTCACTTTCAGTGATTACAGTGCTATGCTAAAGATGTGAACAGAGATCTAACTATGTGAACAGAGAACCACTATCCATAAATGTATAATCAGCTAGTTTATTGTACGCCGGTACTTTTTCCCAGGGAGTTGTGTTTAAAACAAGTAGAAATTATTGTACACAGGTTCATTTTCCCACTGAGATGTTTTTGAAGGAAGCAGAAATTTTATGTAACTGCATTTTTCAAGACGTTATCAAAATGCTGTTGTTTTTTTTTCAGACAAATAAAAGACTTGCCAGGCTGTAAATAATAACTATATACAGCTGCAAAAACATACTGTACAGAATTCTAAATCAAGGAATATTTACAAATATGTCATCATTTTTCTATAGCCTTTAATAGCTTTTGTGCAATTGTGACTGGATACTGAAGTATCGGGTAATCATTCAATGTATAACTGTCTCAAGATTTGCATCCTTAAAAGTCCCATTTTGAAAAGTATTAAAAATAATTATATGAAAATCTGAACTTCTACGGAATGAGAGCAATATGATTGAAAATGAGTACCATGACATTGCATGTGCAACCAAAGAGATGCAGCGGAGATCTTCATTTACATGGAGATCTAGTCTCAACAGGTCTGCAATTTTTATGAACAGCTCCAGTTATTCTTTGGAGGTAACGTACATGCTACTTAGAGAAAGTTACCTGAGCTCTTATTAAAATATTTACAGTCAGTGTCCTTTTGCAAAGTGATGCCCAAAAGCCACATAGTTACAAATGCATGACTTTGATGTTTTTATTATCCCAAAAGCAACTAGTCAGCACCATCCATCCACCCATCCATCCATCTTCCAAATGCATATTCTGGTCAGGCATGTGTCAAGGGCTCCTGAATCTATTCCAGGCAGTATAGTTAACAAGGCAGGGGACCCTAGGCAGGGCACGAGCCCCTTGTTGGGCAAACTACACAGTAACACTCACCCACAGTCACACTATGGGCCATTTTGGGATTACAGTTAGCCAAACTGCATCTCTTTGGACTATGGGAGGAAGGCAGAGAGGCTGAGAGACACTGTGCCACACTGCACCAATGGCAGTGAAAACCCATTATGAGAAAAGTTGTGGGTGACATGACATAAAACCCATATGATTGATGTCAGGCACACTTAATGAAAAAAGTATGTCAGATTTAATTATTGTATATAATATAGAGTGTGTGTGTGTGTGTGTGTGTATGGGGCCGGTGGTAACACTACATTGTGGGGACCAAATGCCCGGGAGAATAAAAACTTAACATAACCCTATTCCCAAGTATCACAACCTTAACCAAACTAACATAATAAAATGAAAAACTGACACTTCATTATTTGATTGCATTCACAGATTTTTATACAATTGAGTCTCCCCTTGAGGGGAATGAAAAAACGCTCCCCATGTCAAAATAACATGGTATTATCACTTTGTTGGGACATTTGGTCCCTGCAATATAATATATAAGTCACACACATACACACACGCAAACACACACACACACACACACACGCACACAGGAGGCAGGAAGTAAGCCTCCAAGACTTTAGCTATGAGGCCACATTACTAACTGCTGGAATCGTGCCAAGTGAAAACAATCACTTAACAAGATTTTGTTTTCAAAAAACTAAATATTTTTCTATTTGAACGTTTCTCCTATCCTGTTTCGAAAATTTAATAAAGAAATTCTGAGGTCCTGGCAAAAAGTGCCATTACGATCTCCGCCCCAAATAAACTCTGCCATAATGTTGCAAACTTGTTTTTTAAGGTTCTAAATGCAGCTATAGACCTATCAGTAAGTGTTTTGTATAGAGGATTGCACAGGTTTCGCGACCCTAACTTTTCTGCAATTTGTGATTATGTTCTCGGCAAGGGACTGACACATCACTCCAGGTCTTCCTGTCTTGTGCTCTGCTTCCTTGGGTGGGCTCTGGGTTTGCTCTGATCCTGTACTGGATAAGATGTTATGGGTGTATGGATGGATACATGGATAAACTAGGTGTGCACTATATTGATCAGTTCCACTCATTCTCAGACTGTAACTTTGTGTTCTGCTTCATTTTGCCTCAGTGACCTGTCCAGTGACCTGTAACCTCCTCCCCTCGAATCAATTCTCCTATTCAGCCCATATGCATCAGTGCTGCGTTTGTTTACTTTGGATTTGTTTGAATCGAGCTCCACCATCTCCGATATTTAAGCATCCAACAATCCCTCTGAGGAAGCCTGCTGCTCACTGCCAAGTCCCCATGTCACATGACTCTCCTTGCAGTCCCAACAGGCAATGATCTCACGTTATATTTATGGTCTGGCAAATTTAAAAAAAGTGGTAAAGGAAATAAAAGTAAAGGGAAAAGAATTTAACGAAATTACTAAACTGCGTCAGCTTCCAGATGATTTTACTACACACTTACACAATCATTAACTATATTCAATACAGTTTCCATAAAAGCATCAATCCAATGGGAATTAAGAGTGAAGTAAATTTTTAAAAGAATAAATCCAATTTGGAACTTCTAATTTTGAAAGTATAATGGATCTTTTCTTGCTTTTCTTCTGTTTCTGTTATTCTTTGCTCTTTCTCAGTGCTTGGATCTTTCTGGCGAGAATCATGGAAATTCTGACTGCATTTAACCCATAAAATAGGTGTGCACTGTATTTGACAGTACAGATAATATTTCCAAAAAAATCAGGACACTCATAGCTAAGTACAGTAGCAAAACCAATTCAGACATCGGACTGATCAAAGCTGATCATCATCATCAGCAAAAAGCAACAAGCTATTAACAATTAGGAATTATAATGAAAATTATATTATGGTGTAATTAATTCATTGATTTGTTTATTCATTCATTCATCTATGTCTTTGTTTGTATGTATGCATGTTTCTTTACTCACCAATTAATCAACCGATTTATTTATTTGCTATTTCTTTATTGGAAAAATGGTAAAAATAATTTCAGTTTATGACAACGAAAGTGGAAATACAGCATGCAGTTTAGTTTAGGACATTAGTGGAGTTGATTTAAAAAAAAAAAAAAAAAAAACTTTTTTTCCAAAAAAGAACAGGATTGTCAGTGTCTCTTTCTTGCATTTTGGTTGCTCTTGTGACCAGGGGGGGTTTATTCCACGAAGCAGGTCACAAAGTCTGACTTTCTTTAGCTATACTTTCATGGAATACCCCCCTGCTTTTGATCCCTCTGTGGCTACCAGTTGACAAACAAAATAATAAATACACTGCAATAAAATGTATTGCAAAATATATCAAGAATGACATATTTTGAAGTCCGACAAACCTATGAAAGTAAATAACCAATAGACATGGCGGACTTTTGATGATATTTTGAATACTTTAGTAGTATAAAATTTAGTTAAATTTTTTTTTTAAATGTCAACATTCAATGTACATTCTTCTCTCATCTCATTTTTATGTTTAACTATTCTTTTTAAATAAATGGTGTATTATTTCTTCATCCATCCATTTTCTGAAACCACTCAATCTCAACTCGGGTCGTGGGGGGGGGGCCTATCCTGGGAACTATGGGCTCAGGCAGGAACCGACCCCGGGGGTCGCACACACTCACACGCACACTCACACAACTACAGGGCCAATTTAAGCACACCAATCAACCTATCCTGCACGCTTTTGGACCATAGGAGGAAACCAGAGCCAATGTAACATTAGTGTATCATCTGTTCTACCTTAAAAAACAATGCTAAATCAGTATTGTAGAACTTTTAATGCTTTTAATTTTGCAATAGGTCTTTAATTCTACTAAGAGGTACATTTGATTGGCAAAACATGTACTGCTAATATAAAGCTTGACGATATGCAAGTAGTGGGGCAAAAGTTCCATATACAATAAAAAAAAACAAATTGATTTATAATACAAAACTAAAAAAGAAAAATATGGTCCATTTTAGCGTTGTAATGCATGACTTTAGTTTCTACCACTCTTAACATACTTTGCACCAAAGTTGCATTTCATTTTATACTGCATAGCTGATACCAGGTTCATATTTTTCAGCTTCTACAGTGAATGAAGTTTTTTTCTGTGCCGTTCCCCTTATTGCTGAATATCTACCCCACCAGATTCTGTGACAGTGACTGAGGGTAACAGAAGCACAAAGCAGCTCCACTCCGCTGACAGAGTCAGCATTCCGGAATGGAGCCGTATGATGTCAAACAAAGAGAAAGCAAACTTATCAGCTCCGCAAACTTTGACGCTGCAGAGCCGCAGTATCGCTCCATTTACCTCTGCAGAGCCTCTGACGAGCCGAATGTCCTATAACTTTGCATAATAAAGTGATCCATAGCTCCTTTCTGTCCCCGAGCAATCCCAAAACAAGTTGCCAAATACCACTGCTCTAAATATGGCATTATCAAAGCAACAAGGTTCAAGTAACTATATCCTCCTAGGATATACTGTAAAAAAAAAAGAAAAAGAAAAGATTATGACCATGTTTCATTCACCAGAATGCTCACGTGACTGATGTGTTTGTGTCCTGCAGAAGTCTGCTTTTTTAAATCAAAGACCCTGAGTATTTGTCTTGGGTGATCATGTTTTGTCCTTTGATATGTAAATATATCACAAAAAAGCCCTTGTGGACACATAACAAAAAAAAAATCAACATTTTTAGATGTGCTGCAATTATATAAAAAACCGTCATTCGAGAGAATCCTGAGAGTATTTGGAGAGAACTAAAAAGTGTTTCTTCTTTTGGTCATAATGATGTAATATCCATGTAACAGTGATGCTGAAATGGAACTAAACATAATCAAGTTTTCTGAATTGAGGGGGAAAAAACAACGTAATCGGTTTAGGGTAGCTTGTAGCAATGCGATTTAAGTAATGAATCCAGAGTCGTGGCCTGAGGCTTGGGATGCAGCTGTTGTATCATAAAGCAAAGCAGCTAAAACAACAGAAAAATTAAGACATGAGAAGAGCGTCACACTAAAGATATCGGTAAATATTTCAAATATATATTAAAAATAAATGAAAAAGTAAAAGAAGTCAGCGCGGGTTTGTTTTGCCTGCAAATGTTTATGCTGTATAACCAGACTATAATATGCAAATAATGTTTACTCTGGCACCCGGCATCTCGCAGCAAATGCACCTAGCCTCTGGAACAAAAAAAGGTGTAATAAACCATTTGTACACTCCTCAGTCAAAGGGAGAAATTATCGTCTCTCGGTACTAATTTGCTTACGCCCACCTAGATTCCCAAATCAGCAGTCATGTATTCAGGCATGTCGTTACCTGCCATTACCCCCCCACCCACAAAGTTCCTGACAGTATGATAGTTGATAATGAAAAGCTTAAAAATAGCTTTATCCTTGATCAAGCTGCCCACTATAGGGTCTGAGCTGCATTGTTCCATCTACAAGCAAATGTACCTTCTTATTTGGGAGAGTTAACTGTTTCCGTTTCCCTTTTATTTTGCCATTGCTTTGCAATACACACAAAACTTTGGGGGGGGGGGGGGGGGTTTGTATGAAAATTCAGTCTGTGGAAACCGTTTGAATTAATCATTAGAAGGAATCACTTTGAAATGATTAATTTACCTTTACTGGAAAGCCCTTTTCTGAAAAATATGACAAAGCCAGTGAGAATTCGGCACCTAACTACCCATGTAAAATTATATTTGTACCCAGCCTAAAATGGCACAACAAGAGTGCAATTAAACATTCTGTTTGATTACAATAAATCTAAAGCTTTACCAAGAGGGAAAAAAAGCTAATTAAAATGCATTGGGTGTCTTAGAAATGGTAAGAATCTTAGTTCATCCAAATCACATTTTGTTTTTCTTGCCTACAGAGGCATTATGGTGTGGAAAGAGGATCTCTGGTGGAAATTATATGGTCATGATCAGAATAAGTTGAATTCCTCTGCTGAACAAATGACAAAAAAAATGTAGATTATACTTAGCGGAAACTGAGGAGAAACATCGAAGGGTCTTAGAAAGCAAGAAAATTACACAAAGTGTTAGAAAGTCTTAGATGTTAGAAAGCCTGTGGTCTGCTGAAGGGGATGAGAGGCACCATTCAGGACGCCCACATGGGCTCTGGTCTAGTTGGCAAAACCAGAATCAGTATATATGGACACTAGACACAAGGGCTTGCTGGAATGAATCATTGTGAAGGTCTCCCTCCTGAGATGCTGTCCCACCCACCTCTGACATTTTTTTTGATAATGCCTTGACCGGTAAGACTACGCTTCAGGAGACATATTCATCAATTGTTTCGTACTGTGGTCACATGTGTCATTTGCCAGATGAGTTTGACTTGAGTCCCCTTGCACAGAATCTGTAGGTCTGAAATGAATGACTGTGGCATCTCACTTATTTTGTTGCGTTGCCTCTACGTTAGATCAAATCAGTCCCCGTTCTTGTCGGACATACCTTGTAATATGATTTATTCAGGGTGACTTCACAATGTATATGACTGTATTGATCTTACACAGGCTTCTGTCTCATGCACAGTGTGCAAAAGGGTCCCGCCGCTACATGTTTTTAGTTTCTCATTAATCTAAAACCACCATTATCCTGGACAGGTTTTCAGCAAAAATCAGTATGACAGAAGACGTCAAGGTCAAAGTCAAGCTACTTCTTGCATGTGATTTTATGACAAGAAAAACAATGACTCCTAATAGTCCAACAGCCCTTCTCTGTCAACATAAATGACATTATGCTAAACTGCGATGCTATAAAGTTGGATATTCCATGTCACTGAAATTACTACAACTTACAAATTATAAGCCATCACGTTTAGTTATGTTGATGGTTGTGTAGTAACAGGGCACAGTGATACGTAATCTCTATGTCTGTGATTTTTATGCACAAGTTTATTGTTATATTCATTCTACAAAAATAGAAACATTACATTCGAAAACATGGCAGAAGACAGAAAGCAAAACAAATTACAATATATGCATGCTTGCATCCAAATATGTTCTTAACACCAAGAGAAATTCCCCAAGCTGGATAAGGACCACATGGTGCTAGACCACCTCAGCAGTAGAGTTTACGCAATGAGCCAGGATATAAAGCCGTAGGACATTTGGGCTGCACTGGGGCCTTAGGCCTGGCTTATGCAGGGTGGGAAAGAAAGCCAGATTGCTTGATTCTTCTTCATCCCACTATATTCTTGCCCCTGGGATTGCTTATGATTTGCAGACCGAGCACTCAGACCCCAAGGCCTTCTGGTCGTGTGATGTGAAAGGCAGCTGTGCACTAGGTGGACTCTGGACCTTCAAAATAGTCCCACATATGTTTTTTTTCTTTTTGTTGTTTGACATGCGTATGTTCGATAACTGATGTTAGTCCTACACCACCGCGCCATCTTTACTCTGCTATGTCTGAGTCGGCTGCCAATCCTGTCCAGCTTCCTGCTTGTCTCTCCCCCATTAGGCTATGGAGTTAGACACTCAGCAACCCGACACACACGGAGATTAGGTACCTATACCTGTGAGTGGACTCTCCTTTCATTTTATGGGCATAACCCTGGCTCAGTTTCCCCTCCTGGGAACCGAATAAAACTTTACCACAAGGCCAAAAGAACAGGTTTTTATCAGGTTTCTTTAACAAATGGGTAAACATCTTTATCACATTGTGGGGACACATACAGACACACACAAAAATGGCTAAGCATCTTGCTTGCCAATCATGAACTACTGTGGGAAAGTGCTGCTCTGCTAGCCAGCATTCTAAGCAACAGCCACTCTCCTGTCGGGAAATACAGAGCTGTCTTATGCATGTGCATCCATGAACAACAAAGCTGGTGGTGCCATATTTGACAAAAATAGGCACCAGCCTCACGAACTCACAAATAAAGTCATAATTTAGGAGGGGCACAATTACTTTACGTTAATCAAAACTGTGTCTTGTGACTCTGTAACGTTAATGGGAATATAATCCTCTATGAAATTTGTCTACCGACCCCACAGCATGATATAATGTACGAGGCCGCGCTCTAAGATTTTCTTCGGAGGGCGAAGCGGGATGACATCATTATGCCGGACTGCAGATGGCTGTTTATTTTTTTAGATGGGTAAGGATCCTCGCTGAGAGGCCCAGCTGTAGGAGTGACGGACGTTTTACTCATCACATGGACTTAATGATGACAAGCTAAAGTGAAAAAAGACGAATGATGTATCACAAACGATAAAACCTCAGTTAGAAATGTTATTGTGCACATTTTTCATTTATATAAAATTATTTTGAGAACCATAAATCATTGCCAGTTCATATCTTCTAATACGCTTTCCCAGTCTCCTTCCGTGCATTACCATGTCCCACACGCAATCCCCGACACATAAAAGCGCACCTTTTGGGTACCAAAGCCTAAACAGCACATCTAATACACTGTACACAGCAATTACTCGTGTGTTATGTAAATGTGAAATCAAATGAAAAGATTTCTGCTGATATATTGATCTAAAAGCAGTCATTTTATATTTCATCACTGATATTCATCCCTAGTTTTCACACAACCATTCAGCTTGAATTTCACCTGCTATGGTTGCTCACTTCGTTTTATTAATGTCTTGGCACAGCCGGCATGCCTGAGTCCTGTGATTTGCATTTGCGTGTCGCTCTGAGTCGTCACTGTCACCTCCTTCACCCGCGTCTCGCCTGTGCCTTTCCGCCTCCTCTGATTCACCTCGGTCATTTCATTGCCCGGGGACCTGTGCCGATGTCTGTGTTCTGACAAATCCCCTTTGCTGACGCTGCGATTCCACCCGCGGTACGCTACTAAGCTCCGGATCCTGCTGCTCCCCCTCCTCTTGTCTCACCTCACCATTGCCCCCACTGCCCTCTTCCATACGCACATTACAACGCACAAAAAAAAACAAAAACTGTCTCCAGTAACTTAGTCACTCTGCTCTAAGCCGAAGTAGCCTTGTGTGATCTGGCATGCGTATCTAATCAGCAATCAGGCTCATTTAAATTTACGTGTATTTGTTTAGCAAATGCTTTCATCCACTTAATGACTACATAGCCATTACGGCTACACATGCAGGTCACAGAAGGCACGCGATGGTGCAGTAAGAAAACTCCAGAAATCGCAGCGGTAAATTATGAATAGGAGACTAACGAAGGGTAAGTTAATGTAGCATATTGTAGCATAGTGTATAGGAGTCGCCTGTGTGAATGGATGTAAATTGCATCAAAACATGCATTAATGTACGCCGAAGGAAGATTAGCAAACGCATCAGTGCACAAGGCATGCATGACTTGCTAAATACTCTCAAGCTAGCCACTATTCTTGCCTGATCAAACACATAGTATTATGTTCTCCATAAAACCTATTTTATTTGAAAGGGAACACAAATAGGCAAATACTGTTTATTAGAATGCCTGAAGTATAATAATCAGTCTTCATTTCATGCGCCTGGTTCAGGAGCTACTTCAAGACCAAATGTGGTATAAAAATCATGCAAAGAAAATTAAACAATAAGGAGCAGCTTCCACAGCACACAGTAGCAGAAGGGATATATGAACATGCAGAGAGGGTAAGCGGCATGGGTGGAAAGAAAGTTGCTGCAAAGCTGTTGACTCATAAATGCCTTAAACGATGACGCAGAGAAGAATTCTACACTCATATAGCACAGGCATAGCATCTCACGATATTCAGACCGGCGTTATGCTACAAACACACCAAGCGTTAATGCATCCGGGAAAAAAAAAACAAAAAATCAAAATGCATGCGATGTTAGTCAGCTGTGGATGGTGTTCTGTATATTCAGTCTGAAAATCGGAAATGAAAGGTTGCAAAATGAAACCAACCTAAGAAAATGTAAATGTAAAAATCTGAAATGTTCTCATGCTTTTATGGGTTCTTATATATAGGTGCTTGGCTGACACTTTTACTCCAAAGAAAAGTGTTTTTTTATCCTATACACCTGGATATTTCACTGGAACAACAAAGGTTAAGTGGCTTTGCTCTGGGAGGCTACAGCAGCATTCCTCCTGGGGCCTTAACCCAGCAAGCTTCAGGTTACAAGGCCGCGTCCTTAATGACTATTCTGCTTGGCAGTACTGGGGGAAAAAAGGCATCCTGTACCCTTTCGTGCAACGTCAAAAAAAAAAAACAACAGTGTTCCGATTGTTTTTAATTATGTTTCGTGGTCTCTCGGTTGGGAAAGGGAAAAAAGTCAATAAAAAACTGTGCCTTTTAAGCCTGTATACATATAGGCTTTATGCAAAAGGGATACATCACAATGCATATCTCACGCTTGAAAAAGGACAGAACATTTTTGTACCTCACTGATGGTCAGGACTGTCTAGCATACACTGAATGTCCAATCAGGACCATCCATCCATCCATCCATCTTTTGTACCCGCTTGTGTTATGCAGGGTCACTGGGCACTGGAGTATATTTCAGAAGCTATAGACACAATAACCTAGAAATCAACATTTCCAAAGCATTTTCAAAAGTGAAGATGGCTTGTTTTCTCTTTTTATATTAAAAATAGTTTCCATAATTAATATTAAGCAAAAAAGGCAGCCACCCATTTCTCATAGCAGAATCAGGCCATGTGTAATTCATGCAGGCCATGCGTTACCAGATTGCTACCCCATATACTTTGGCATGTAAGTATTGTGAAGAAAACAAGCATATTGCCAGACAAAGGAAACATTATTTCAGACCTGGACCTTTGTGCTCGGTCCTGAAATTCAACTACAGGTCTATGTCCTATGATGATGAAATGAGCTTCACTGACCGTGTGCAGCACATGCCAAGTGTAAACAAAATATGGATTTTTCTCTCCCCTGAGAACTAAATGCCCCTCAGTTTGCAGAACTGAAATGCATTCAGATTATCAGTGGAACTGAATTATCTTTTGCTCAGTAAACAGAATATGCTGTTTCATGCTGTGACTGATTTCAATAATGACAAATTATATATATACATTTTTCTTTATTTAAGTCTGAAATTGAAAATTAAACGTTAAGTGCACATTTTTATAAAATGGCAGGTAAGCCTATCTGTTTGTCTTTAATCTTGCTTGGAAAATCTCAGAATCCCCAGACAATAGGAGACAAAAGAACCTATTAATACCAAGAACGTGGAAGCCCTCTGGCTGTCCATTTGATTTAATTAAAAAATAGACTGTTTACCAACTGAAGGTAGAAATGCTTTCAGTTTACCCTTTGTTAAAGTGAAAGGTTACTTTGGAGTGGAACATTTGCTTATCTCCACGAGACGGTTTGTTTAATCCCTCCGCACGCATTCTTAAGGAAGACAATGAATCTGCTTTTCCTCCCAGTCTCTCTTGGTTTCCTGCTCACGATTATTGTGATTTCCAGTGATGTCCCGTAAGATATTTCCATTTCATTTCTGAATACTGATGGACTTTGTATACCTCCTTTTTAATTTGTATTTTATTACATTATTATGTAAGCGTGCAGTCTTGTAATCAAACATTCATGGCATTGGACAATGCAATTCCTAACATTTATTTAATGTAAACAATATGCACAGGCCCTTGATGTGATCTCTGTAGTCAGTTCAAGTGAACATCATTATAAATATGATTGGATTTAAATATACCACGGTGATTACAGATCATATACTTGGTGCTTGACCTTGCAAATTTAAGACTATCTATGCCAGACTGCTCTGCAGTTTCAAAATTAAAAAAAGGGATAGACACAGATGGGCACAAAAAGACAATGGAACAAACAATTTACAGCAACCAAAAGAGATAAGAGCTGCAGTTCTGGCTTGGTGGAGGCATTTATCAGTCAAATGCTTCTCCTGAATAACATATCACAGAGAATTACGAGGAGCAATTCTGATATCTACTTGGTGAAAAGAACAAAGATGCAGAACAAAGAACTGATGAAAGCATCTCACAGACTTTCTGTTGTTTCTGACAAATCCAAAAGAGGGACTTACTCGATGCATATTTTATTGTTTTGCAAAGACAATCAATTATGAGTGACTGCTAGTCATTCTAGTCCACGGTGCATTTGCCTTGGCAGAGAGCATTGTGAAATGTTGAAATGCGTCTGAAGTGGTTTTTAATAACATGTTTCAGTTTATGCTGGACAATGTAAGCTGGCTGCTCAAAGCTTTAAATGACATCTGTTTTCGTATTTTTTCTGCACTTGTGATTAAAATGTATTGTATTTTTCACTCTGCAATTTAATTAAGTGTAGGGAATGCTTTTTTTTATTAACCCTTATTCAAAGATTAACTGTGCCTGTGTGTCTGTCTGGCTGTCTGTCTGTCTGTCTGTCTGTTTCTGCATGGTCTTCTTGGGAAGTCCAGGTAGTCACCTTCTGCAGCCCAAAACTGCCCTGTATTATTGATAAAACGATAAACATGTGGGGTAGTGGTGGCCTAATGATTAGAGAAGTGCTTCTGTAATTGAAAGATTGCTGGTTCAAATCCCCAACTAGCAAGGCCCCCCCCCCCCCAAGCTCTTAGCTGCCCACCTCTATGTCACATATGGGTTAAATGCAGAGGACACATTTCATTGTGTGCTATGGTATGACGACTAATCACTTTCGTTTCATGTTTCTAATCCGTAAATGCGTCTTTGGAAGCATGTTGGTTCATTTTCCATACCTTGCTGTTTTCTGCAGCGGAGCCTGTCCGGAAAACAACGGCAGCAATGCAGGGACTCAAATTATGCTTTATTTGGTATTTGCACAAGTACAGGTACATTGGAATGTTTCCTTTTGCATATCCCATCATGCTCTCCTTTGTGAGACACGCACATGGATTTATACAGGTAAGAGTGAAGCTTGGGGTCCAAACGCAGGGTCAGGTCATTTATCCGGGGGCCACCGGAGCAGTTTGGAGGTAAAAGGCCCCAACGGCAATGTAGCTATTCTGCTGAGGATGGGTGATCAGATGCATGGAGACCTATCGCTGAGTCACAGACCGGCCCCAGGATGAGGCGCCAACCAATCACAGGGCAGCTATGTTTCCATTATAAAATAAAATGATGAGGCAGTTATTTAATGTTATTATTAGTAGTTCTAGAACTTGTACTTATGGCTCTCCAAAGGACTGCGAGGCTACGGATAATAGTGTGTCATACTCACCACCCTACGTTGGAGTGGCAGATTTACTTAAGTCACTATTGAGTGATTGGATATGCAGTAATGTAAAATAAATGGACAGACTATTTAGTGATGGAAACTGTATCTTACCAGCTCACCCAAAGAGGGCCAAGCCACCTGGACATCAGAAAGACTGATAAACGCAGTTGTTGTCGTGACGTCATCTGTTTTTGTACCTCACTGATGGTCAGGACTGTCTAGAATACACTGAATGTCCAATCAGATCTCTCCCTCTTGGTTGTCTAAATTCTGTCAGAGTTGCACCTGTTTAAAGTTGTGTTTATGGTCCCTCTGTGGTGACAGACACATATTTCACATACAGCTGGCTCCTGCTTAGTTTCCCACTTTGTGACTCAGAGGTGGCCGTGCTGGGGGCTGCCTTCTCACAGCAGGTGCTAAGAGGGACGCCCTAGCAAACAGTGTGGTGTCAAAAATCTTGGAGGGGGGGTTGGCTGCAAAATCTCTGAAAATGAGCAGTCGTGTCCTTTTCCTCAGCAGAGATTGTCCGCATTGTCTCTGCTCTGCCATTTCACTTTGTTCTCATTGTGACAGGGTGGGTTAGACAGCACCCTTTGTTGTGCCATACAGATACTTAGCGATGACACAGACATGCCACCTAGATCGTGACGGTGAGTCCAGCGGACATTGCATTCTAGAATTTCTTTTTCATTTTAGCACTAATTTTAAAATAAGCATGTTCCACCATTTCGTTCATTTTCCAGGAACAGCAATTGTTGTATAAATTATAAAAATACTGTGAAAAATCTTTTAAATTATGGCTTTAGATTAGACTTGAATTTAGATTAGTGACACATTTGGCTAACACTTGTTGACGACTTGAAATCTCCTGGGTCACATGTCTGCGACAGTACATTGGTGTGACAGATATGTGACAAAATGGTTTATTTTTATAACATTTTCAATGACTGAAAATTCACCAATATTTGACCTCCTATAAAACAAACAAACAAAGCCCTGCTACTTATCCAATAATGTTTTTTTGAGTGGCTCTCAAAGGCTTATTCTTAAATATCTTATGCATATTTATGGACTGTGATTAATTTATATGTGCAACAAATTATTCTTTATGTGGCTACATCAAGTACGAATAAATTTAAATTAGAGGACAATTGTTTCTGGTCCTCTCAGGACTGCTAATAAGATTTTTTTTTCGTCTATTACATTTTCTCTTCACATATTTATTTCTGGTTATATGTCTCTGTTTGTGTTTGATTGTCAGTCTATTTTGAAGCTATTTTTTACAGAAACAGACCCAATCCTGTACATTAACTAAAGTAAAACTAAACACATACTGTGTTCCATCTTGTGAATACATACATTCTCTGTTCCAGTTACAGAAAAATGAAGTCAAAACACATCTATTTATAAAGTGAGCTCAGGAAACTAGGGACAGGTGGAGCTTATTAGCGCGGATGATGATTTGTAAAACTATACACTCTGCAGCCTATGACGGATGACAGCCATGCCCCCACCCCTTGCATGTTGCATTTTCATTGCATTTTTTAAAAATGTGCATTATCTGCATATTATCAGTAGGTCTATTTCATTCTGACCTACTGTCATTTTTACAAATAAATCTTGCAGTGATCTTAGGAACCTAAAAGCAGCAATAAAGGAAGAGTTTGAAGACGTCTGGTTACCAATAAATACATACATAGACATAGAGTTATTACCAAAAAACATCATTATTGTGACTTTTCCTAGAAAATCATGTAATGTTTCATATTGTATATTGAATCGGAATCAAAGCCAACACTGTCAGCATTCAAAATTACCCTTCTGTGAAAATATCCTGTGTTGCTTGGATATTCGAGCTGTTCTGCGAGAGATATTATGCAAAACTTGTGATCAGCTGGGTCATCGGAGGGGCGTGAATAGCCTGGCAGATTTGGGGGACCCCGCACTTGACAGGGGCCCTTGAATATGTAAAATTATGTGAAAAGTTGGGCGGGGGGGGGGGGGGGGGGGGGGGGACAAATGGTGAGGGGGCCCAGGGTGGTTAGGGACGCCCCTGTATTACAGTTAAAAGGGGTAT